>JAYESA010000011.1:160773008-161108008 GCA_036927795.1 Iris macrosiphon | reverse complement strand
TGGGTCCACTAGGGTCTGACACGGGTCCAGACTAGCCAAAACCCTAAAATAACCAATAAAAAATAATACAACCATCAATTAAATATAAATACAATTATTTATAATTAATACACAATTTACCAAATAAAAATAAATAAATAAAAATCCTATTTTCTAGAATTGGGTAGTGACAGAAGATCCTTGTGGAAGCTCACTATGCAGCCTATACAGTCCATTCCGGGAGCATAAAAATTTATAAAAACCTTCGCACTATTTTCTGGTGGCACAACATGAAGAAAGATGTGGTGTTCTTCGTGTTGTAATACATAACCTGTCAAAGGGTGAAAGCAGAACATCAGAGACCGGCCGGAGAGATGCAGAATCTTGCTATACCAGAATGAAAATGGGAGCACATAAGCATGGACTTCATTTTGGCTTGCCAAAGAAGCAACGGAGGAACGACGCAATCTGGGTCATCGCCGACCGATTAACCAAGTCAGCATACTTCATTGCCATCAAAATTACTCACCGATTGCCTCGCCTAGACCTACCTTGATGAGATAGTTCGGCTGCACGGAGTGCCAGTTTCCATAGTATCAGATCGGGATGGACGATTCTTATCACGTTTCTGGGAGAGCCTTCAGTCAGCGATGGGGACCAAGTTGAACTTTAGCTCAGCCTACCATCCTCAAACCGATGGCCAAACAGAATGGGTGAATCAGGTACTTGAAGATATGCTGCATCTCTGTGCAATCGATTCAAAGTCAAGTTAGGACGTCCACCTACCGTTGGCCGAATTTGCATACACCCTCGAATTCTATGAAGGTGATCATGTGTTTTTGAAGGTCTCGCCCATACGATGAGTTATATGATTCGAAGTAAAAAAAAAGTTAAGTCCGAGATTCGTTGGCCTGTTCGAAGTCCTCAAACGAGTCACTCCAGTTGCCTATCAAATTATATTGCCACCAGTCCTTTCAGACGTGCACAATATTTTCCATGTGTCACAACTTAGAAGTACGTGCATGACCCGAACCATATGGTAGATTTTGGTCAGCTGGATCTGCAGGCAGACTTGTCGTACATCGAAGAACCCATTCAGATCTTAGACCGGAAAGAAAAGCAGTTACGAAATCGTGCAGTCTCGCTGGTGCGCATTCTTTGGTAAGTTCTAAGAGTTAACCAAATAAAACCTAACAAGTAATTAAATATGTTATACTAAGAATGAAAGCAAGATCCAAGGTTGTTCCATCGGTTGGCAAGATGTACTTGCCTACGGTCAAGTTTTAGCCTAATACCAACACTACCAATGTTACCCATGGCCAAGACCAAGCTCGGCTGCTGCTCTCTGCTGGGGAAGAAATGAAGAAAAAAGAAATGAAATAAAAAGAAAAGGAAAGGAAAGGAAAGAGAAATGATTGCTTATATAGCCAAGAGATTGGTTTTAGGCCATTGGATCATGATCCAGGCCTCTCACCCGGGTTCATCATAGCCGCTCACTAAGAAAACCAAGGGACCAACGGTCCAAGGCATGCAACCATGGAAAAACTTACAAAAATAACCTAAACAATGCATGAATGACATAAAGTAAGATATGAGCAATTAAACAATAAGCAAGCTATACTTGTATAATACACGTATACCGGGTACGATTACTAGAATAGTGAGACGAGTCTCACACATATTAATTTTGATTGCATGTAAAGTCCAAAACCAGGATAAAATTGGTTCAAAATCCGACTGGGTCAGATGGTTCAGTGGTCTTACCTACTGTGTCGATCTGATTGACCAGGTTGATCGGATTTTTGGAAAAAAATATTGAGCCAGTATTAAATCAGCCCAAAAAAGCTACTGGTGGGTTGATCGGTTCAACCTGCTGGTTCGGTTCAAATTTTTAAACAGATTCTACATGTCACGACCCACACCCGGTGTAGAGATGCAAGTCGGGAACAACGCCCAGTCTACGCCGCAACATCGGCAGTAGAACGCTGTCTTGGTCAACTATACTATCTAAACATCTCACAATAATATAAAATCTGTCAACAATATCTCAACACAAAATTTAATCACAAATCTAAAAGCACGAGAAGATATGAAGGAAGTCTAACTATACATTCAAAATATATATATTAACAACAATAGAAACAATATCCAATCACATACTATATGCCGAAAACAAATTCAATACCAAAATGCTAAAGAAACTAACTATGAAAAACTAGTGATCCGGATAAATCTCCCGGCAATCACTCCAGAACTAGTGGATTCAATTCTGCACCATCTATAGGTCGAAGTCCATAGTATGTCAGGCACCAATCACTACCAGAAAAGTCAAATTAGCGACGTCTAAAAATGTCGCTAAAAAACGAAATGACGTCGCTAATTTGGTTTAGCGACGTAATTACCGACGTTATAAAGTTGTCGGAAAAAACCAAGTCGCAAAAAAAAATGTCGCTAAACGTCGCTATACCGACGTTTTTAGCGACTTTAGTGTGTCGCAAAATTTAGCGACGTTTAGCGACGCCGAGTCACTAAATAGCGACATTTTTAAAGTCGCTAAACGTCGCTGATTAGCGACTTATATAGCAACGTTACACCGACGTCTTTAATGACCTGGCTATTCTGCCATGTCAGCAATTGGCGACGTATAGCGACGTCATTAGCGACGTATTTAGCGACTTGTTACAGCATCGCTAATTAGCGACTTATTTAGCGACGTAACTTAACGTCGCTAAACGTCGCTAAAAACGTCTCTAATTTTAAAAAAAAAATTGTGTCCAGAAGGAATTGAACTTGGGGCTACTTAAATTAATCTACTGGTGGGGACATATCAAGTAAGTATATATTAAGTAAGTATTCAATATATATTAATATTTTGGGAACTATATATATTAGACATTGTATTATGCCTTGTGGGGACATATCAAGTAAGTATTCAATGCTGGAATTAAGTATTCAATGCTGGAATTATAGATGTAGCCAAAGTTTAACAATATATAAGATGAACAGTACAAATACGAGATAAGTATCCAATACCAAGGACTATTGTTGAAGTATCAATAATTCATAATATAGAAATTGAACTCGAGTGACCATTGTGTTTACCGAAGAGAGGTATAAGTTCCTGACTATGTGGCGGAAGATCAATGGATCAAGCCATGGAGGCGTATTATTCCTTCTATTTATTAATGGTGGGAGTTGAGGGGGACAGTGGGCCCACAAGACGTGCAACGAAGTATGCGCAAAGTCCCGTGCGAAATATCGGGCCACATAAAAAAATTATTATAGTATAGGACAAATATGGATATGCAAGATAACTATATAATCTAATTAAATTAACTAAAAAATTAAAGACCACAAGAAGCATCATACATCATGCCTATTGTTGAAGTATCAATAATTCATAATATACAATCGCATCCTAAATAATAATAAAAATAACTATACTACTGCGGATCTGCAGGAGGCTGACCACCGGCGCGCTTAAAGGATAAGAACTCCTCATACTCGTCCCGTGAAATCGACACCGATGTTGATGGAGAAGGCAGTGACGTCGGTGGAGGCCGTGCCCGGTCCAAGTCTGCGAGTCGCTAGTTGTAAGAATCCAGGGTAGATAACAGCCTCGTATTGCTATGACCCATTGAATCCTGCATCCTCGTCAGCTTCTCGCCCATTGATAGCTGTGACGCCTGCAGCTCCATGATGTTGCGGTCATTGGAGGCTCTAATATCATTTGTCAAATTTCGTAGCTCCGTCATGCTACGGTCGAGCATATCCAATCGTGCGATGAGCATCAGATCGTCCGCCTGCGGCTGGGACCGGGGCTGCTCCTCCATACTTCGCAGCAACTCGTCATGGAAAGACGCAATCTGACGGTCAACGGCCTCCTGGACGGCCTTCTGGACTCTGGCCGATGACTGCGAGGGCTGCGACTGCAAGGGGTATGTGGAATGCGCAGCTGTCGGGGAGGCCCTAGATGACTGCGTCACAACCAGGGCGCCATAGGAGCCTGTACCGTAGTACGTACCCCTCTGGAGACCACCAGCTGCGGTCACCCACAGGTCGTCCGCCGACGGAGATGGAGCGGGCTGCGACGAAGTGCTTCCATGCTTCTCCATCGGATGGATGATCCAATACTCCTTCGATCTATTTTTGCCTGTGCCAACTCATGTTTTCTGCAGTCTCCTTAACCATAAACAACCGCTGCAACAACGGCGTCAAAGGCAAGTAGTGCATCGAATCGGTAGGCTTCCTTACACCGACAGACTTTCCTCTAACAGTGGCCTTGTAGCGATCAGCACCACAGAATCTGCACGCATCTTCATCCTTGTCGTCTTTGTAGTACAACATGCACCCGTTACGACATGTATCGATTTTCTCGTATCCCATCCAAAGCGATCTCACCATCCTCTTAGATCGATAGAAGTCTTTAGGCAACTTTATACCCTCGGGCAATATCTCTATAATCAAATTGAGCAGTCGATTATAGCATTCTTACGACATGTTAAAATCGGACTTGATGCTCAATAATCTTGTAACCACCTCCAACGGTGAATGATCCTCACAACTAGGATATAGTGGAGTCCTTGCATTCTCCAGCAACTCCATAAACTTTGCAGCATCGGTATTCGGTGCCTCCTCAGCTGCATCATAATTGTCCGGATTGAAACTAGGTCCCGCCGCATCATAATTGTCCGGATTGAAACTAGGCCCCGCCGCATCATAACCCATATTCACCAACCCGTCGTCGTAAGCATCGTGGTCTTGGACATCCATATATGGCTCCACATAGGGCTCCGACTCCTATGCTAGAGATACAAGTTCTCCGTGCGCGGTCCACTGATAGTAATTCGGCGTGAAGCCCTTCGAGTATAAATGATATGTAACTTTCACTTCTGGAAGATATTTCCTGTTGCGACATCTCACACACGGACACTTAATTTTGGTACCGTCCATGTACTGAGGGAAAGCCTTGGCGAACTGCAGAAACTGCTGTACACCCTCAATGAATTCATCCCGCACACCGCACATGTCATCAGGATGACGGTTGTACATCCACGAACGATGACGCAGATAGTAATTCATATCCATTTCTAGATACTTATGCGAAAATGACAGTATGTATCATATAAATCATTACATACAGTGGTTTATCACCTAACTTCATAACTTAACCGTACTATAAAAATCATAACTGATATAATACATACTTTTATTTATCAAAGTCTAAAATAAGCAGTATTCAAAACAACTGAAAAGAGGCCAAGTCTCTTAGTTTTTTAATATTTTATACTATTGGTAAAAGCTTGGGTTCTTTACTGTATACAATGCTTACTAGAACATATAGTTACTTAGCTAACTATTAACAAAATCAAGTATATCAGTAAGTAACTATTTAACTACACTAACTATGTACTAATTTAATACTAAACTGATACCCTTAACTTTTACCCAATAACTCATGCTAACCCATCTTAAACCAGCTAACCAATACCTTGACACTAAGCTAACTAACACTAGTATACATAGCTCACTAAATGTAACTGAAAACGGATATTGATACAGTAGGACTTGTTGATACTTACTGATACATGGTTGCTGAAATGACACAGTGCTGATGGTTTTCCTCTTCAGTTGACTGCTCACTGTTGCAGACCTCCTTCTCACTGCCCACTACAAGGCTCGACCACTAGTACACTGATACACAGTGTGGTCGAGGCACACTGTGCACACCATAGTAAAACCGATTCCCCCCTGATACACTGGCATACTGATGCACAGTTTTACGGCCCTAACTTTCCCTCCCTCACACAAAAATATAAAGTCACTGAACTTACTCACTCACTCACTGATACACTAAACTCACTGATACACTAAACTAAACTTACTGATACACTAAGCTTACTGATACACTAAGCTCAACATAGCCCTACCTTCATGTAAAATAACACTACCCAAATTCAACACCACCAAATATCTCATGATTGAAAACTTAGCTAAATACTTAGAAAAACCTTAACCCTCACTCCTCTTTTATTGAACTACCCATACAAAGAAACCCAAGCTCTCCACTGACTGATACACTGAGGTATCAGTGCCAACACAGTGCACATACAGTAAAGACACAGTAAAAAACCCGACTCCCTGTGTAAATTAGTCCCATGTCAGTGTCTGTGTGAGTGTGTGTGTGTGTGTGTATCTGCGTCTGTGTGTGTGTGTCGTGTGTGTGTGTCAGTGTCTGTCTGCGTGTGTCGTGTCTGTGTGCGTGTGTCATGTCTGTCCAGTCATCAGTTGTGTCAGTGTCACATGAGAGAGAGAGAGAGAGAGAGATTACCTAGAGCTCGAGGAGGAGGAGGGGGTGCCAGAGTAGCCGCAGCCGTGGAGAGTCGGTCGTCGGAGAGGGGGGGCGGGGGAAATCGAAAACGTTCAAAATTTTTGACAGATAGGAGAAAAGAATCTGAGCCCTAATTAACCAAAAATTAGCGACGTTTAGCGACGTCTAATTAAAACGTCGCTAAATTAAAATTTAGCGACGTCAAAGACGTCTCTAAACACGTTGCTAAATATTTTTGATATATACGTCGCTAATTACGCCGCTAAACGTCGCTAAATCAGATATATTAGCGACGTTTAGCGACCTTAATTAAACTTATAGTGACTCATCTTTTAAAATCTGAATAAAAGTCGTTGAACGTCGCTAAATGTCGCCATTTGGTGACGTTTAGCGACGTTTTTAATGGAGTCGCTGATTTAGCGACGTTTATACCAGGAGTCGCTAAAATACGTCGCTAATCCCGCTTTTTCTAGTAGTGAATCTCCCAGATCCTCTGAAAAAATTTCCTGTCAGGAATAGAGCGAAGTACATCTCTAACAGTAGTTCTAATCAATGATATAAACTATGTAGTAGTAAATAGATGTGAATATACAAGATGCCACAATAGATACAAGAGATATACAATAAAGAAAATACTGTGAATAAATACAAGAATGGACAATATGACAATGAACAAGAATATAATAATGACTAAGTGAGAGAGTAGCAGCTTTAACATGTGATCGACTTGGAAACTTGATACAAGATTTACGGCCTGGCTAATCATACGTGCGGTGTATGATTAACACTATTCAATGAACAAGACTTGATACAAGGAGGGTATGATCACGTATCTATACTACATACTCTCCAACCCCGACTGGTATAGTGGATCCAACTATGGTATACTATGGCACGTGATTCTCTAGGAAGGTAGCAAGTCTCCCCGAGAATCAGTGTCTGTACATGTACAAGAAGAACAATGAAACAAGGCTTGCACAAGATACACCATATATACCAAGGAATAACATCTCATGACGAGATTCGGCTATACCAATCCGTATAACCATCGTGTTAAGAAATTATGGATATCTACACTAAATACAATGAACATAGAGGATATCATAAATGAGAAACTATCAGAGAATGTACTCGCCTGTGGTCCAGAGCAATGAATGTCAAACTGTCCGAACTGGTGTCACACAGACCTATATATGGAATATTGCATTAATAAAAGGTTCTAGAATAAAAATAAATTAAACTAGTTCAATTCTAGGTCATAAAGCCATTTCTAAGTCAAAATAGTCAACTAGGTCAACTCTAAGTCAAACTGGTCAAACTTGGTTAAACTACCTATTTCTAGGTTGCATGAGTCTATCTAAATGATATTGGGTTCATACACTATAAAACTAGGCCATACAAGCTAAATCTAAGATACTATGAAATCAATAGGATACCGTATCCTAAGATACGCAAGTTTTAATATGAAAAGTAATTTATATATATACGAACCAATATATATGATACCTTAGATAATTAATGCAAAATATGATACCTTGGCTTTGAACCAATGCGGCATCACACTACTAAACCCCCATCTTGATACCCAAACCCAATACCTTGAGTATCCTCAATACCTTGGCATTTACCTTGGTATCTCAAGGTAATGTGATATCTTAGTATATATTAGCTACCCAATCTCTAAACTATAGGCTAATATGTATTTATCTATACAAGCTACTAGCTATATACCAATATGCATTTACTTGTACACAACTACAATACTAACCACTAACTATTAATACATATATACATACATAACTAAAGATACACAAGCATACATACTACCTTCATATATATACTAACTAGTAGAGGTACAAGTACATACATATATTGATCTAACTACTAATCAATATGTTTACGTATCTATTTATAACTACCAACTACTAATTTAACTAGATAACAATAACTAGATACTACCAACTATCAAACTAACTAGATAACTTAACTAACTATTTAAACTAACCAAGCTAACTACTACTAACTACTAGCTAGCCATACCTGCTGAATCTCCTTGCTGATACTCTGATGTTGACACTGCGTTTGCTGCTGCTGATACGACTTTTGCAAGTTGCTGTTACTGCAGCTTCTGCAAGCTGCTGCTGCTTCCGCTTCTGCAAGCTGTTGCTGTTTCAGCTTCTGCAAGCTGCTGTTGCTGCTGTTGCAAGCTGCTGTACATTCTGCCGAGCCCCTCCCTCTCTATTGCACACACACACACAACAACACACATACATATATATATATATACCAATATATATATATATATACAAATATATATATATATATATATATATATATATATATATATATATATATATATATATATATATATATATATAACCACACACACACACACACACACACACACACACACATAACACCTATCTCTCTCTCTCTCTCTCTCTCTCTCTATATATATATATATATATATATATATATATATACTCACATGATACACACGATACACATAAATATATAGATACTAGTATACCATATACTATGGATACATACACACGTATAGATATATTATCACACACACACACACACACACACACACACACACACACACACACACATATATATATATATATATATATATATATATATATATATATATATATATATATATATATATATATATATATATATATATATATATATATATATATAAACACTTAGGCACATAGCTATATGTATACTTAGCTATAAATACTCACCTATATAATATGATATAAATTCACACTCATATACATGTATATCATATAATATATCATACTAATCTATATATACATAAGTCACATTGAATCTAGAAATAAAATCAAACAAACACGTAGAGTGTATCGCACCCGTATCACACTAGATCTATGATACGCTTGCGACCCGATTCCACCACACAACCAAACGTACCCCGAAGGACACGAGCAAGTCTAATATACTATTTATGAATTATACGAAGAGTCAAACACACATCTACATGTCCGTATCAAAATATGATATGCACAAAGCCCTGTGTCGGAGGAAAAAAATACCAAAATCAACATGTATCACCAAATTGATGGGATACGGCCTAGACGTATCCAATTGTGGACACGACACTAGCCACAAATAATCAAGCACATGTTAATTTGGTCTAATTGACCAATTGACAAATACAACATGTGTCAATCCCAGAATTCCCCCAAAATTGACATAAAAATACACATAACTTTCTTCATAGGCCTCCTATGAACCTAATTCCAATTCCTATTGGTAACCTATGTATGTGGGATGGTTTCTCATGGTTAAAATATAGATTTAGAGCCTAATTAAGGGAGAAAAACTGAATTGTATCTATTGGAAGATGGATTTCCAATGCAACCTCCAAATTTGATAAAATTGACCTTCAAGTGAATTGTATCCATGCTTCCTTCTTCTAGATCCTTCCTCTACTAGTCTCCAATGGTGATTTTGGAAGGAATTAGAATAAAATTTGGTAGAGATTTGATGGAATTTGGTTGAGTGAAATTCTAGATCTAGATTTCGAATAAAAAATGAAGAGAGAGAGAGAGAGAGAGAGAGAGAGAGAGAGAGAGAAAGAGTTTTTATCCCTTTTATATAGACCTCACTTGCCCCCTCCCTTAAGCTACTATGTAAAGTCTAAAATAACCCTTGGGGCCTTTCATGAAAAAATTAATTAAGGAGGAAAGGTTCTAGTCTAATGGGTTTAACATAATTAATCATCCTCCTAATGATTGGGCTTCTAATTATTGGGCTCAATTCTAACTAGAATTAAATGTTGGTCCATGGATCTAATCTACACTAGTTAGGTCCACTAACACAAGTCCAAACATAAATATAACATGCTAACAATAAATAAATAATACAATACATAAATATTTCACATGCATAATATTTAATTAATTACTAAATGACTAAAATATCCTTTCCTAGAAAATGTGGTAGTGACACTATACGATAAGTTGCTCTAAAATTAAAGTAGAATTCAAAATTTTTTTTATGTAGGATGTTACCAAACATATTATGCTTTTGAAATAAATAAGCAAAGTAGACAAATCCCAAACCAACCTTAGTTTTCCTCACAAAAGAAAAAACAAAAAATTTGCTCCAACTAATTTTTATAATAAAATTAGATAAAAAGAAAGAATACAAGAGAATTTGACTGAAACGAAACGTTCTATCATAGGCTATAACAAAAATTTGACATTGCTCAAATTCTGCCAGAGTCTTTGGCAAAAATTTAGATAGACTCACCGCATACATGGAAGAATATCGCTAACCATGTTAATAAGTCATCATGCAAGCTTATGGCGGAAGAATGCATGCAAGCTTATGTGAGCTCCTTGTATGGACTTGCTTGCATGCATGCACCACATGCTAACCACGTTAATAAGTCCATGCATCAAAAGCTTATGTGAGCTCTTTGCATGGACTTGCTTGCATGCATGCACTGTATGCTAACCATGTTAACCATGCAAGCATTGAATTTTTACCGAAATTTGAGCTGTCAATTTTTTGCCATAGGCGGGATTTGAGCAATATTAAATTTTTGCCATAGCCTATGGTGGAATTTGAGCAATGTCAAATCGAAATATTTTAATAATTCAATTAAATAATTAATTAAAAGGTAAATATGGTTTTTAGAATTAGGGGTTTTACAGCCAGTTTCTATAGTATCAGATCGGGACGGACGATTCCTATCACGTTTCTAGGAGAGCCTTCAGTCAGCGATGGGGACGAAGTTAAAGTTCAGCTCAGCCTACCATCCTCAAATCGCTGGCCAAACAGAACGGGTGAATCATGTACTTGAAGATATGCTGTGTCTCTGTGGAATTGATTCAAAGTCAAGTTGGGACGTCCACCTACAGTTGGCCGAATTTGCATACACCCTCGAATTCTATGAAGGTGATCATCTATTTTTGAAGGTCTCGCCCATGCGAGAAGTTGTGAGATTCAGAGTAAAAGGAAAGTTAAGTCTGAGATTCGTTGGCCCTTCGAAGTCCTCAAATGAGTCACTCCAGTTGCCTATCAAATTGTATTGCCACCAGTCCTGTCAGACATGCACAATATTTTCTATGCGTCATAACTTAGGAAGTACATGGATGACCCGAACCATGTGGTAGATTTTGTTCAGCTAGATCTGCAGCAGACTTGTCGTACGTCGAAGAACCCGTTCAGATCTTAGATCGAAAAGAGAAGCAGTTATGAAACTGTGCAGTCTCGCTGGTGCGCGTTCTTTGTCGGAACCACTCGGTCGAGGAATCGACCTGGGAACTCGAATCAGACATGAAGAAAAAGTTTTCCTTATTATTTTCTAGGGGTAGGTTCTATTCCTAAGTTTCGAGGATGAAACTTTTTGTTAGTTGGTTATGATGTAGTGCCCCGTTCTCCCTATTCGAGGAGCGCGACTAAGAAATACTTGGTATCGTTTGATCGGGACAAATTGAATCAAGATCATTTTCTCGTTATGGATTGGTTTCTTTAGAATCAGGTCCCACATTCAATGGATCATGGCTCAAGGAAGGACTCGGCGGCAGAATCAAGAGGGGCCTTTCCGTTGCAATGGTTTTCTTGTCCATTTTTGATGCCGCTTGGTTGCTTTCTTGTTGGTTTTGTGACTTGCATTTTCTTGAACGATTTTGATGGATTTTATTGCCTCCGTTCTTAGAATTTCGTATTTCGTATTTCGCATCGAACCCTAGAAGACCGAAGTAGGAGATATTGATCATCTGTTGGTGCGTTCAGGTGATCGTATAGGCGACGCGCAAGCGGAGTCTTGAAGATCTCCCCTTTTCTCTCCCAGTTCACCAACTTGTGAGTGACCTAACTCCCAAATTTGCTCCCTTCTTCCAAATCTTCATTCCCAATAAATTGACTCATTTGTGCATTCAGATCAACGATACCAAAAGAATAAAAAATTGAGTCAAGGTAAAAGAAGAAGTAGACATTGAAACAATTAATGTTGTCACCTAAAGTCACTATACGATAACTTTGTTGTGAACTTACCCTCTATGCATATGCTTAACTTTGTTTCGGTTGTAGCTAGAACTTAGTTATCTTTAACTATTTATTGGATAGTGCAAATTCGATATCATTGAGCAAGGTAGCCTATACTACGGAATATGCATGAAGTTCATTTATTTATATTGTTTTGAAGTGCTTCATTTGATAACTTAGTTTGTAAATGAGGCAATGGTCGAGGACAACTTGTGCACAAGAGATATTATTCTACGAACGATCGTCGGGGCACTGGGACCGCTTCGACCCGGGTAGAACATTTACTAGTGTAGTCCTAGTATTGGATGGGTCTGTGCTTCCGGCAAGGGCTAGCTACCCGAAGCGGAATGGCAGTCGATCCATCTCTCGGTCGACCAAGTGATGTGCTATGTATATTTAAACTGTACAGACTAACTATGTCTTCGTGGCAGGGAAGGTCATGATAAGTTTTGTACAGGTGGTTCAGACGGTATAGGTAAAGTCACCGAACGGTGGCACATTTTGTTATGTCATTTTATTTTATTGTATATAAAGAATTAAACCAAGGCAAGATAAAAAGATTACATAATAATAATGTTGCATGTTCACATGAATACGTTGTCAATTTTGGTAAGTTGGGTTAGCTCGCTCTTACCGGTACTTTTTGAAGTACTGACCCTCGTTGCAGTAGGTTCCCCGAGGCGAGATGACACGGTGAGGAGCTGAAGCTTTCTCCAACCCTTCCCTGATCAAGCGCGTTCGTGTTGTGACTTTTGGAGCCCAAGTACATAATCAAGAAATGAGCTCACACTTACCTTTTTGAAGCTCCTAGGCGATGGTGCTAACTCGCACCCATGGTGTTTTATGCTTTTGAAATATTATTAAGGGATGTAATATATGGATCGACTATCTCATTTTGCGTCCAAGTTGTAAGCCTATGCAGCGTCTTATTACTTTTGGGTCAAGAGTCTGTAACCAGATGTTCATTATCAATAAAAGAGAACTTTTCTATATCTCATTGTGCGATATCTTATTTGCGTACTCTGTTGCAAGTGTTCTAAAGTATATCATTATGCCTAGGCCTTGTGCACGCGCGCCTTACGCGTGCACGGCATTACGTCCGGGGAACGATTATCGATTTAGTGGAAATCAGGACGTGACAACTGGCTCTCTCCAATCAATTCTTGCATGTTTATTATTTTTAATTTGTTTTAGTTCTCGGCCCCTGTCTAACGCAAGTCCCTGGCTCCGTCCATGGTTAGGAGTATTAACTTGTTTATTAAAATAGTTTACATAGTAAGATGATGCAAATTTAGACAATGAAAGATATTTAATTGCAAATCAACCTAAAAAATATGTCATAAGAAAGTAGATTTTTTTAAAACCTATAGATAAAACAAACAATATTTATAGATTGAAATTTTTTTAGTTTCTTCCAAGGAGTTTTTGGTTGGCAAATTGGCCCTTCAAAACTGTTTTATTTGTAGAGAGTTCATCCGTTGCCAATTATATTAGTTTATGGTTGGGTTTAGATTAAGGGTTAGTGTTAAGCATGATATTTTTGATATTCTGAGGTTATGTACAAATAGTACAAATGATTTTTTTTAACAACTCTATAAATGGTCTTTTTGATATTTTAAGGACCATGCTACTGCAGTTTCTAAAAAATAGTGAGATATAAATCTAAAAATGTAGATTTTATATTTGAATATATTATATATACGGAGGTTAAAAATTTTGGTGCCTATCGATTTTTTGGATCCTGTGCTATCGTACAACTTGAACATGCTAAAAAATGATTTAGTGTAGAATATGGATGAAGAAATAAGGTGTTATCTTATTTTTATTTTAAGGACAAAAATGTGCAAAATAATCATGCTTACGATTAAGGTGGTTGACATTGACAACCTAAGAGAGGGCTCTAATTTGTAAATACTTAAAAGAAATATTTTAGCGAATATTCCAATTACAAATATAGAAATATATACCCCTACTTATTTATAAAATTAACAAATGTTTTCATTATGTGTAAAATAATCAAAATTTTCGTTAAATTTGTGAGGATATATCTTAAAATTTTCAATATTGCATACAAAGGAATGTTTGTATTTGCTAGTTTTTTAAATAAGTGGAAGCATATGCAAGTTTCTATATTTGTAATTGTGATATTTGCTAAAATATCTCAACTTAAAAACTCAAAGTGTTAACTTGTCTATCAAAATAGTTATCGAGATAGTTAATGATGTTTAATTACAAAAGTTATCGAGATAGTTAAGGTTGTTTCACTACAAATCGGCCTAAAAATGTCATAAAATACTTTTTTTTTTTAAACTACTTCAAACAAACAATATTTTTAGTTTGTACCTTTTTATACTTTTTTTAGTAATTTTTTGGCTGGTAAATATTCGCTCTAGTTTATTTGTAGACAATTGCAATGGATCAGGGTGGAGTTCTGTATAGGAAAATGATATATGAACCGTAGATCTGGCCCGTAGTTTTGGTCTGCCGTCAAGTGTCAACCTCCCATTAGTCCTCCTATTTGCTTGGACCCGCCACCGGTTGTCCTGTCAATGGGACGCTGACACTTGACGAACGGACCAGAACTATAGGTCAGTTCTGCGGTTTGTCTGGTAGTGTCATATCTGAAAAGACACAAAAATTACTACAAAAGTGGTAATTATCGTCTATGTCTGCATCATTTTGCAATAAAAAAAGGAGATAAGTTCAAATATAATCTCCCTTATTTCAAGAAAATCATTTAGGCCACCTTGGTTCGCGAATTTAAGGAATCGCAAAAAGGAAAGTTATTTCCTTTGTTTAGTAGTCACAAATTTTGAAATTATTTTTCTGGCAGAGGAGAAAATAAGGGGAAGATGGTTCCAATTATAATCATGGGATTGATTTTTTTCTCATTTTCTAACATTATTACGAAAATTTAGGATTACGATAGCCCTACTCAAATATTTTACAACCTATTTTATCCATTACTTTTGAATTTTTATAATATTTTTTATTTTAAAATACAAAAATATTATTGGAACATTGATATATTTTTAATTTCACCAAACAAATATTTGAAGATAAAATCAAATAGTATTTATTGAATACTTGTTTTACCAAAAAAGAAGAAGACATATTTTCATGGAAAAGACAAGAAAATTGAATTCTCTTTCGGAAACAAATGAGACCATAGAACATTTACACATTTAACTATCAGCTTTAATAACTCAACTTTGATTGTGCCACGTGAGCGTATTATTCATTCCATTTATAAATAGTGGGAGTTGGAGGACTGTGGGTCCAAAGACATACAATACAGTATGTACAAAAAATTCGAACGCTACCCTGGATCCCGTATATTATGTCGGAAAGTCAAAAAAAAAAAAAAAAACTCAACTTTGCAATAAATATTGCCAAACTTGTAGATGTTACCTACGATTTGTAAATGTAACAAGCAAAATATTTCTCATTTCAGACCTCCTCGCAAATAAAAATAATGGTTATTTTTTCATGCTTGATTGTTTGATGATGAAAGAGGAAACCTTATAAATGAATAATAAGGATATAAAGGAACTTATAAAGTAAAATAAAAGCTAACAATTTTGTTTTTTGCAAAGTAAAAGCTAAGATTTACCAACCCAAAAAAAAAAAAAAAAAAAACCTTGTTTGAGTACTTGTCTTTCTAATCCACTCAAATTTGGGTGAACAACAAGAAGGGTTTCTTTATCCATTTGGAAACAACTATAGGAAATGTCCTATTGCAACAAACAATGACATCTACCAACTTTATAGTCAAGAACAAAGTGCATGATGTCAAATCCCCAATAATTATACATCTGTCGATAAAGGAAACACTGCTCGCACATGGATTTCTTCAATCAACTTAACCTTGCTCTTTCACCAAGGACTAGCCTACTTCCAATTTGAAACGACACATTTGTCTTTGTTTATCTAAATCTTTGCCAAAACAACAAAACAGAATTTAGTTTTGTTCCAACTTTTTGCCATATAAAAACAAAACAAAAATGTCCTAAATAGCATAGGTTATTCCCGTTAGATGATATTTTACAATGGGTTTAAGCTAATATTAAGGACTTTTACTTTAGGGGATAGTTTGGTTCCATCAATCTGACAAGAAGACGTGTGAAACTGATTTCTTTTCTAATAAAATGTTTTTGCTAGGTTTTAAGTTTTTATTAAATAATATTTTATAATTTGAAAGCAAGTAAATTCATATTTTCATGTTTGAATGCTTACGAAAAAGGTAAAAAAAGTAAAAAAAAAAAAAAGATTATTTATCTAAAAAAATTGACAATTATTAAACTTTTTAAATCTGTGTATTTAGCAAAGTTGATATAATAATTAATACTAAGTATTTAATAATTAGTATTATTTTAAAATATTAAATATTAAATATTAAATATTAACAAAATACTTAATATTTAATAATTATTAGGTATTTGATAATTATTAATAAAATAATGGACATAAAGTATTATTGAATTACTAAATACTGAGCAGAACTAATCAATAATGGACAGAAGTAACTTAGTAAAAATTAATAATTAAAAAATATTTAATACTTAGTATTGATAATTATTTATAAACACCGAATAATTATACTACTTATTTAATTTATTAAAAATTAATACTTGATATTAATAAAATTTTACACTTTAATTAAAGGATTATTTACACTAACTACTCCTAAGTTTTGGACTTATTACACAGGATACTCCTACTTTTAAACTAATTACACTGACCATCCCTCTTTTTAGAAAAAAAAAAAATTATAAATAGGGATAGTTAGTGTTATAAGTTTTTATTTTTATCTAAAAGTAGGGGTACCCCGTGTAATAAACATAAAACATAGGGGTGGTCACTTTAATTAGTTTAAAAATAGGAATAACACGTGTAATAAGTCAAAAACTTAAGAGTAGCCAGTGTAAATAACTCTTAATTAAAAAAATCGAAAGAAAAAGTGTGCACTTCCGTCCACTTTCACTCAAAAATAGTTAGAAGTAGAAAGACTTTTTTTTCCATACAAGACATTTCAATTACTTTTTTTTTTTCCATAACTAAAAAGTAAGATAATATTAAGTTCATGTTCACTCTCCCATGTTAAACTAAACATCTGAATTGTGAAAGTAGTTTCCATGTCCACCAAGTTTTCCAGTTCTTTGTCCACTTTCAATAAACCAAATAGCCCATAGGAGTAAACATCAAGTCAAACATGTATGGCTCTAATCAAACACCCCTAGCTAGTTGTTGATTACTTGATTATATATACGAAGTGAACACTTCCAACTACTTTTTTGATGTGTGCTAACGTTTTCTACAAGCTCTTTTGCAATTGTCAACTGATATAGTGTAGTACTTTGCCGAACTAGAACTAGAACTAGAACTAAAAGTATAAGGTGCTGGAAAGCCAACTTTATAAACATATGTACATATCCTTAGTCGACACCAATCACTTTCCTTCCGGTTGCTGCAACAATTAAAACAGCACGGATTCCCCATTCCTACTGCACTTTTGGGTGGAGGAAGATGAGAAGCTGGTGCATGCATGCACTTGCTGCAAAGCTTGGCGAAGTTTTGGTTTTTCTCAACTACCCCAATGCTTAATATTTAAGTATACATACATTCATGTACTGGCCCGAGAGTATGCCTTGCATTTGCATTTGCATTTGCGTGCTTACAAAAAGTCTGCTACTTTTGTTTTACTCCCTTTTGAGTCATCTCCGAGAGCTGGCAAATTCAAGAACATTCCTTACCAAGTCATTCATTCCTTTTGCTGCTCAAATGGCAATATACTTCTTGTCAAATTATTCTAATGGTATTCCTTTGGTATTTTGGCTCTCTAAATTTTTACTGTTCGATTTTGGCACCTCAATTTTATAAATTGCTCTCTTGAAGCATATTTCGTCCATTTTGAAATACATGGAGACGAATTCAAAAGAATATAACAATACAAGTATTTAAATTGTGCTTTAATTTGTACCGTAATATATGATTTGAAGTGATTTCGATGTGCTTCAGAATTGATGAAAGATACTTGAAAAGAATAATTTATGAAGTTGGAGTGCCAAAATCAAAGAGTAAAAAGTTAAGGTGTCAAAAACCTTCAAACACTATGGTTAGGGTGCCATTAGGTCAATTAAGCCTTCACCTCACTATCTCCGCCAGTTAAATGGAATAATTGAGGATACAATGTATTTGAATATTAACTTTTCACAATGGAATATTTAACATTAAATCAATAATTTATCAGAATTGCCATTTTAACAATAGATATGTATTTATAATATCTCATAAATGTAAAATAAAATAAAATTAAGGCAAGTGACTCAACTGCACAAATAGATTTTAGTAAACCGGAATTAATTTCCGTTTGCTTCTTCCTTGACTGTTCTTGTTTTCCTAGGATCCATGAGTCTCCTTTTTATGAATCTTTCCCCGAACAAATGGTTGAATGGTTAAATAGGTCATTTTTGTGATTGAAATGAGAAGGAAACAACCATTGTTACTCTTCTTCTTCTTGCTAGTTGGTCAGAGATCCGCAAAATTGCAAGAATTTAAACAAGAATAGGTAAGTTTTTTTTAAGAGTATGATACCTTAAGAATTGTGTTGTCCCAAGAATGTAATTTAAACAGATGAAACCCTCGGTTGCAATAATAATTTTTTTTTTTTTTTTTTGAGCAATAACATCGAGTGCAACAAACAATAGTCTTTATCTTCTCTAGTTGGGAGTATACTTGTGCATTTTTAATTTACAACAAGGAAAGATTTTCTAGGATATTAAAAATCTTAATGCATGAAACCAAGATCAGAAATTTTTCTCTAGAAAATAAATTATTATTAAATTAGTTACAGAGAATACAGTTTCAATTTTTTTTCGGAAAATTTCAGTGAGAACATAAAAGTTTACTATATTTATAAAAAAAGCATAAAAATTTTCAAATTTACAACCAAAGCATTAAAACGCCATTTGTAAGGACGTTTTATACTTTATCCATTAACTCCGTTAACGGCGGTAAAAAAGAAAGAAAAAATTTTAATTAAGCTAAAACGACCTTAGAAAGGGCGTTTTACAGTTTTTATATTATTTTATTTCCTCTCCCGCTCTTTTCAGAAAAAAAAATAATTTAAAGGAAAACGCCCTTAAGAAGGGCGTTTTTCCTAGGGAAAACGTCCTTCTTATGGGCGTTCCCTTCTTATGGGCGTTTTCCATTAAATTTTTTTTTTTTTTTCCTGAAGACTCTCCTCTCTCCCTATTCCTCTCCCGCTGTCTCTCTCCCCTCTCTCTCTCTCTCTCTCCCTCTCCCTCTCCCGCTGTCTCTCTCCTCTCTCCCTCTCCGCTCTCCCGCTGTCTCTCTCCTCTCTCCCTCTCCCTCTCCCTCTCCCTCTCCCGCTGTCTCTCTCCCTCTCCCTCTCCGCTCTTCCGCTGTCTCTCTCCTCTCTCCTTCTCCCTCTCCCGCTGTCTCTCTCCTCTCTCCCTCTCCGCTCTCCCGCTGTCTCTCTCCCTCTCCTCTCTCCCTCTCTCCCTCTCCCTCTCCCTCTCCTCTCTCCCTCTCCCACCAGTGACCCTCGCTTCCCTACCAGTGACTCTCTTTTCCCACCCACTTCCAACCCGTGACTTCTTTTCCCTTGTCTTATTCCCCATATGAATCCGTGATTCCTCATATGAATCCGTGTCCGTGATTCCTCATATCCCGTGAAACATTTTTGTCATTTAATGTATTGAAAAAACCTATAAGAAGAGAAAGAGAGTCTCACAGAAGAAATTCATCACAGAAAGAGGTTCATTCTCACATAAGAATCCATCACAGAAAGAGATTCATTCTCACATAAGAGAAGGAGAGTTTCACAAATATACAGATGGCTTCTCAAAATGATGGACGCATACCCGGTGGACCTACAACTCCGACCATTCAACGTGAACGAGAGTCTCACATTTCTAGTGTGGTTTTTGCAGGACCAGTAATGTAACCCCTAGATAAATAATATTATTGTTGTTAAGTGTATTATATTGTACTAACGATGTATATATATTATAACGTTATGATTATCCAGATGTAAAATTAAGAGAGCATGGTGAATGGCGGGCATCATGGGAGTTGACTGAAGCACAAAATATCTTGGTGGAGGCTTCTGGTTTTCACTATGTTGACGCTATACGAATGAAGCGTCACGATAGAGACATGATATTAAGTATCGTTGAGCGATGGTGGCTAACACGCAACACATTTCAGTTACCCTTCGGGGAGATGACGATCACGTTAGCGGACGTGGCACAGATTCTTGGATTACCTATCGACGGTAATCCTATATATTTCGACGAAAAATTAGAAGCAAAACAGCTCATTAGAGAATACCTCGGTGTGGAGCCCCCCTCTGACATGGGACAAACCAGCACTGTCAAACTCACTTGGCTCCGGTCAACTTTCATGCATGTTGATCATATCGGCTCTACAAAAGTTCCTGTCGATAATTCGCGGGTAATTATTTACATGTATTAATTATTGTTAATATTTATTTAATATAAATGGTATGAATATTCAATTATATTTTCAGGTGATATGTTGCACCAGGGCTTACTTATTGTGTCTATGCGGTGCTTTTTTATTCTCCGACGCTACGGGAAATATGGTCAACGTGCAACTGCTTTCATTTTTGGCGGACATCCATTCCTACACAAGACACGCATGGAGTGTAGCAGTGTTAGCAAATTTATACCGCTCTATGATGTCTTTTGTGAGTAAGGTATCACAGGGTAGAACCGCCAAAAATATAAGTGGATGTCTAACACTTATACAGGTATGAATAAAAATGAATAATATATGTTATATTTATTTGTATCTTATTTGTGTTCTTCTTTGTAGTTCTGGTGTTATGAGCACTTCGCGATTGGTAGACCAGTTAGTATATATAGCGCTGAGGTTCCAATATGGCCAGCAGGCATTCGCTGGATTACTGGAAATACAAATTATGTACATTGTATGACCAAAGTGATATCTCTTTACCGGCATCAATTTGACACATTAACCACCTATGAGGTTAGTATATAATTATTAAATTAAAATTTAAAAATATATTGTTGTGGCTACCATTTATTACTTGTTGAATGTCAAATAGGTTGTTTGGCAACCTCAAAGTGTGCCAAAAGGTGTGAGAGATAGTGAACGTGCCCGCAGTCTCCATAGGTATTATATCATGTACAACGGATCTATCATGTTTCATCCAGCGGATCGTGTTATGCGACAGTTCGGACTGAAACAGATGATACCCCTGGAGCCTTTGGCTTCTAGCAGTACAAAATCAAATATGGAAGAGCGGGTGCGAATGTATATGATTGGTTGTGAATCCAGATTTATCACGCATGGCGTGGAACACATGTCTGAATTGATGACATCGGCGGCAGATTGTAAGTTAAGAATTATTTCAAATAAATAATACGGTATTATATCTTACATATCATTCATTTTGTGTTAACATTTCATAGTGGAGGGTACTGCCGATTTTCTACGTTGGTATGGATGCCCCCTAGTGCAAAATAGGAGGTATCAATTTGAAGAAGCCCGGTTCTAGCCACGAGCTTTAGATGATCTGAGCTTGCGTGATAGGAGGGCACGTGATGCTCTAGTGGTATGTGTTCTTATTTGCATAAAATATCATCTTTATATATGTTACTTTATATTGATTGAGTGTGGATTTATATATTCAGGCGGAGACACTGGGTGATATAGCTGAGGATCCCGAAAGAGATCCAGAAGGAATTATAGGGACAACTGTACAATATATGCGCGCACCACTGAGTCCCCATTTTACTCCACTCGATATACCTGACAGCCATCCGGTAGGCTTCGTGAGACAGAGGCAGGCACGTCCTCGTAGGACAGGTGCACGAGGAGCTGGTTCGAGCAATACAGAGGCACGAGTATTACAGGTTGATGAGGGAACATCCCAACCTTACGCTGGCATGTCACAACCTTATGTTGGCATGCCACAACATTATGAGGGATATTCCCAGCCTTACGCTGGCAAGCCACAGCATGACAGTGACACATCCCAGAGTTACGAGACCACATCCCAGAGCAACGATGACACGCCACAGGGTGCTTCTCAATAATGGGATTGGAATTATTACATGCAGGAGAGTGGCACTTCGTTGTTTGGCTCAGCCAGCCTTGATCCAGACTCCCATTTATATTTGCCACCACCTGAGGGTACAGAGGAAAGGAGAGATAGGTTAGGTCTTAGGCGAGTGGATCGTAGAAATTATAGAAGGGATGACAGAGGGGGCTAGTAATTTTGTTGGTATCCATAAATAAATGTATGACAATATTTTGTTGGTCTTACAATTTCCGTAATATGATGTTTATTTTATTCGAAAGTTCAGCAAATTCAATTACAACATTGTAACAATGTTAGATCAAAATCATAATTACTCAAAAAATATACAATAATGATATTCACTGCCTCGGTTGGTTTCTACAACTCCTTTTGTTGTGTCCCAGCCCGCCATAATTACTGCAACGAAGATTCCTTGTCGGCGGTTCTCTTGTCATTATACGATTCTTCTTCGGTCTGCCAGCTCTACACCCAAGAAGTGGTACTCCAATTTGACCTCTTATAGGTTCACTTTGAGGATTATAGGGGACTGGAATCGGTTCCATACATGGCATGTATACAGCTCTAAGTGTTGCAACAGAAAATTCAACATGATAAAAACTTTCAACTGGTACGTTAGAAGAATGACATGTAAAACAAGCATGTTCACATGGTAATAGAGTATGTTGCCACCGACCACATGTACAACATTTACGGTCTAGTTCAACCACATAACATCTACTTGTTTCATGATCCCATATTTCAAATTTATTATTATTAAAATGCAATAATTAAAAATGGTGTGACTCCCGTCTAATACGTGTTATAGTGTTCATCATCCTTGGACAAAACTCTGTTTCCATCTTTTCAGCATTTGTTCGATGCTTGTCGTGAAGTGTTATTATTTTTGCTCTAATACCATCAAGCAATGTTGATATAGGTTTGTCACGCAAACTTTTAATCCAATTGTTAAAACATTCAGCAATGTTCGAAGTGTTAATATCTAATCGTGGGCACGGTGCATAAGCTGTTATCCAGTGAGAAAAATTATGATTTTCATCGCTTGACCCTACAATCCAATCGAAAACATTTACATCTGCAGATTTTATTTTATCCAACCAACCATTGGCATCAACCTCATTATAAGATCGGGCAAGTTTGTCTAACCATTGTAGATATGTCGGTGTACGAGGACACATATTTTTTAAATTTTGTTTAAAATATTGAATACAAAAAAAATGGGAAGAGTTTGGAAAAACTGTTCGTATTCCATGAATTAATCCTTTCTGTTTATCAGATATAAGTGAAATACTATCCCAACATTCAAAATAACTTTCGAAAGACATTTTCAAACAGTTTAAAAACTATGTCCACGACTCAGTATTTTCATTCTCAGCAACACAATAAGCGATAGGATATAGTTGATAGTTTGGATCATGGGCACAAGCAGCAAATAAATTACCTTGGAATCTAGATGTAAGAAAAGTAGCATCAATACTAATAACAGGTAAACAATCACTTAAGAAACCATCCATACAAGCCTTGAAACAAATAAATATTCTTTGAAAGATATTATTTTCTACAGTTTTTAAAAAATATTTGCTACCGGAATTTGTTTCCATAATTGTAAAATAATATTTCTCAAGACTACCATACGCATCAACGTAACTGCCGTTAATATCAGATAATGCAAATTCTCTAGCTCTCCAAGCTTTGGAATATGTAATATGTATCCGATGTTCTCTAAGTATTTCGTGTAAAATATGTGCCGGACTATACGAGTTGTTATCTCTAATTTTACCAATTATTTTATTTCTTACCCATGCGGTGGTGGCTAGTGGATGATGCCCTCCTGTAAATCCACCTAAACATGAATGTCTACCTTCAAATGTACGAATTTCAAATGTACTACCATCACCAATAGCTTTTGCGTATACTCTCCAACAACAGTTTAGAGAATCACAAGTATACACAATTCTTTGATGATTGTTATGTTTAGATGAACAACAAAATTTATATGTAATTGCTAGGTCGCTAATAAAATTACGAAATTCCTTAGGAGAATCAAAATGTCTGCCAACAAATAATTCGAAAATGCAACCATGTACATTAGCATCATTATCATCTAAATTCACTACTAGAAAAAGCGGGATTAGCGACGTATTTTAGCGACTCCTGGTATAAACGTCGCTAAATCAGCGACTCCATTAAAAACGTCGCTAAACGTCGCCAAATGGCGACATTTAGCGACGTTCAGCGACTTTTATTCAGATTTTAAAAGATGAGTCGCTATAAGTTCAATTAAGGTCGCTAAACGTCGCTAATATATCTGATTTAGCAACGTTTAGCGGCGTAATTAGCGACGTATATATCAAAAATATTTAGCAACGTGTTGAGCGACGTCTTTGACGTCGCTAAATTTTAATTTAGCGACATTTTAATTAGACGTCGCTAAACGTCGCTAATTTTTGGTTAATTAGGGCTCAGATTCTTTTCCCCTATCTGTCAAAATTTTTGAACGTTTTCGATTTCCCCCGCCCCCCCCTCTCTGGCGACCGGCTCTCCACGGCTGCGGCTACTCCGGCACCCCCCTCCTCCTCCTCGAGCTCTAGGTAATCTCTCACTCTCTCTCTCTCTCATGTGACACTGACACAACTGATGACTGGACAGACACGACACACGCACACAGACATGACACACGCAGACAGACACTGACAGACACACACGACACACACACACAGACGCAGATACACACACACACACACTCACACAGACACTGACATGGGACTGATTTATACAGGGAGTCGGGTTCTTTACTGTGTCTTCACTGTATGTGCACTGTGTTGGCACTGATACCTCAGTGTATCAGTCAGTGGAGAGCTTGGGTTTCTTTGTATGGGTAGTTCAGTAAAAGTGGAGTGAGGGTTACGGTTTTTCTATGTATTTAGCTAAGTTTTCAATCATGAGATATTTGGTAGTGTTGAATGTGGGTAGTATTGTTTTACATGAAGGTAGGGCTAATATTGAGCTTAGTGTATCAGTGAGCTTAGTGTATCAGTGAGTTTAGTTTAGTGTATCAGTGAGTTTAGTGTATCAGTGAGTGAGTGAGTGAGTAAGTTCAGTGACTTTATATTTTTGTGTGAGGGAGGGAAAGCTCGGGCCATAAAACTGTGCATCAGTATACCAGTGTATCAGGGGGGAATCGGTTTCACTGGTGTGCACAGTGTGCCTCGACCACACTGTGTATCAGTGTACTAGTGGTCGAGCCTTGTAGTGGGCAGTGAGAAGGAGGTCTGCAACAGTGAGCACTCAACTGAAGAGGAAAACCATCAGCACTGTGTCATTTCAGCAACCATGTATCAGTAAGTATCAACAAGTCCCACTGTATCAGTATCCATTTTCAGTTGCATTTAGTGAGCTATGTATACTAGTGTTAGTTAGCTTAGTGTCAATGTATTGGTTAGTTGGTTTAAGATGGGTTAGCATGAGTTATTGGGTAGAAGTTAAGGGTATCAGTTTAGTAATAAATTAGTACATAGTTAGTGTAGTTAAATAGTTACTTACTTACTGATATACTTGATTTTGTTAATAGTTAGCTAAGTAACTATATGTCCTAGTAAGCATTGTATATAGTAAAGAACACAAGCTTTTACCAATAGTATAAAATATTAAAAAACTAAGAGACTTGGCCTCTTTTCAGTTGTTTTGAATATTGCTTATTTTAGACTTTGATAAATGAAAGTATGTATTATATCAGTTATGATTTTTATAGTACGGTTAAGTTATGAAGTTAAGTGATAAACCACTGTATGTAATGATTTATATGATACATACTGTCATTTTTGCAGAAGTATCTAGAAATGGATATGAATTACTATCTGGGTCATCGTTCGTGGATGTACAACCGTCATCCTGATGACATATGCGGTGTGAGGGATGAATTTATTGAGGGTGTACAGCAGTTCCTGCAGTCCCAAAATATCTAGGGACTAGACACGTGGCAATGGCCAGCAGCACGCACCGATGGACAAACCCAATTTAATGGATCCATCGGGGCATACTTAAGCTGTATTACAATAGTCGGGGTTTACTACAACAAGTTAGAACTAATCTCATCCACACAAAAGATAATAAGATCAACAGCAATAAAGAAAGTAAATCAAACATCCAGTCTCAACAAAGTAATTCGGGGAACAACCCGAAATAAAGTCTGTTACAATTGTTTTAATTAAACAGGAAAGAGAGTCTAATTGCCATAATATCTGAGCATGGAGAAACAGTTGTTCAGGAGAAGTCCTCAATGATCACCTCGTCCTCAGGTACTGGTACTGTTCCGTGAAGTGCTCCAGTTCCGTATACCTCTGGATAAACCTCGTCTGCTACTCCTGGGAACATAATCCGGATCCAGGTCCTCAGGGGACATAGCAAGGTACAAGAAAGCTCAAGCCAAAATAAATGCAGTAAAGCAAATAATGAAACAATAGGGTCAACTATATAACCATCTATGTGAAATGCAAGTTGAGAGCATCACTAGAACTTAGGCTGATACCACTACAAGCTCTGTGTCTGGGAGCCGGGTAGCAGTTATACTATGTGTTTTACTATGAGTTTACTATGGATTATATATATATAATCAGCCTGTAGCCTGTGTGTCTCTCCCCACCCAATGTAACCACACGTCTCATGTCCATGTCACGTGAGATCATATCTAATGCAGTGAGTCATACTATGTCTAGGAATATCCTGTCTATGTCATAAATCCTGCAACCTACACAGAATCACATTGAATATTTCAGGAAGATTCTAATCATGATTTGTGTCAGGTGTCCTGGGTATAATATACTTGATATGTCAAGTACGAGAATGTAAATGTCACGATATCCAGCTCTAGTTGACCTTACACAACCCCGCGTACGGTGTTGGCACCCGACTATTAATCGGAAGCTAAGTAAGTAAAAAGGCCCTAGGTTTAAGCATGTACAACAGTTATAATTAAGTCCAAGTAATATGTAATAAAGACTGCAAGTTGGCAAGGTACACTTGCCTGGATTTCCGGTTCCAATTGCGGCTCTGACTTCAGCGGGATTTCCGGAGGAGGGCGGCGCGGTTGGAGGCTGGCCGGAGAGGCTGGGGGCGTGTCTGGCCGGAGGCAGCGGGGTCAGTCGGTTGTGCGGCGGAGCTGGGCGGAAGAAGGCAGTCAGCGGAGCGGGGTCGGGGGAAGGTTCTGCGGGGCTGGGTCGAGGGGAGCTGCGGGGCGAAGGGAACTGCGGCTGAGGGTGGAGGCGGGTTCGAGGAGAGGGCGGTGCTGGGCTCGCGGAGCTAGAGGAGGAAGACAGGGTGGCCGGCGCTGGGGTTCTGGCCGGCCAGGTCGAGGGAAAAGGAGGGAATGAAGGAGTCGGGTTTTTAAAGGGGAGAAGGGAGGCGGATGGTCGTCCGGTAAGGGGGAGCCAGAGCGGAGGGGTCGTCGGCGGACGTTAGGGAAGCTGGAGGGGCACGGCCGGCCGGCGGGAGGTGAGGGGTCGGCTGCTGAGCGGTTTGGGGGAGAGAAAGGGATTTCGGGTTCGCGGGTGCGGGTTGAGTCGGATCTACGGATCCGGCCCGATCCAAATCAAAATGCGGGTCGGGCGGGTCCAAGTGGGTCGGGTCTGACCCGGATCCGACCCGCTAGCTGAGCGGTCCGGTTCGGGTAGACCGGCAGGTCCGGTTCAGTTCAAATTAATTTGGGTTGGTTTATTTTAAAATAAACCCGGTTTAATTAGGGTTTAATTATAAAATAGATTTTAGGGTTTTAAAAATACTTCTGGGTCCAATAAAGTCCCGAAAAATTACCCTATATCTAATTTTTTATTTTACACCATAAATTATTATTTTCATAATATTTTAATATTTTGTATTATTATTTAAAAATCCTTTAATAATTAAAACACCTGTATTTAATTACAGAAAAATCCCAGAAAATTGTAAAAATCTAAATTTTAAAAATTCTTAAAAATCAGGGGGTTTACAATCTACCCCCCTTAAGAGGATTGCGTCCTCGCAATCAAAGAATAACCGTCAGCAGGGATGACACAGTTGCAATTATTTTTCGAAGCACATTACAATCAAGAAAAATCAAAACTGAGAGTGTAAGAATAACACATAGGAAAAATCATTTCCCTAAGTGATGGAAGTTATGAAATTTCCCAAATGTAGGGAATCTAGAAAAATTTTAGTTTTTAGAAAAATAGTTTTATCCTTTTAAAACTTATCAGTTAACAAAAAATATTCTAGATTATTTTAGCAAGTTTAAAAAAATTACTTAGGTGATCACTAGGTTATCTATTATTAGCAAGTTTAAAACTGTTAAGATAAGTCTAGGGTCACAAACCAGCAGGCACGAAGTAAAGCAATACTAGAATCAGAAAACTATAAAAACTTACGCGCATTAGCAACTCCATGGTTCTGCGCGTCTTCCAAGGTCATTGCGAAGGCTTGTCCGCGTCCTTGTGGTGGATTCCTCTGTTGCTGCTGGGCCTGTTGGAAGAGTGCTGCTTGTGGTGCCAAGGGTGGCCTCGGCTGATACCCTCCTGGTACTGGTAGAGCTTCTTGGTTTGCCCTTGGTGCTCCTCCTCGATGGTAAGGACAATCCTTGGCTAAGTGTTGATTGGTTCCGCAAATCAAGCATAATCCCAACTTGCGTCTGCAGTCCTTCTCAGTATGGCCTACCTTGCCACAGTATTGACATGTAGGTAATGTCTGCGAAGAGGCTCTGTGTGGCTGGTGTATGTGCGGTCTCTTTGCAGCTTCTTCTTGTGGTGCTTTGGCTAATGTGGAAGACCGTTTCAGACCGGTCTCTCTCCTAGTGACGCGTTCCATGCGTCGGGCTGCAGCGAGAACATCCGAGTAAGAGGTAGGTGCGATGGATCCGATGAGTCTCTGCAGCTCGAAGTTTAGTCCGTCGAAGAATTTCTCAGCCTTCTCTTCTTCCGTTGGGATCAAAGTAGGGGCGAAGCGACTTAGACGAATGAATTATGCGTTGTACTCCTCCACTGTCATGCTACTCTGAGTGAGGCGATTGAACTTGTCCCGAAGTTCTGATCGAGCGATAGACGGAATGTACATCTCCTGAAAGAGTCTGGAGAACTCTTCCCAAGTGACTCGGTCTGGTCCGAGCCTGGTCTCTTCAGATAGCCACCAGTGATGAGCATTGTCCGTCAACTGCATTCTGACGGCGGTCATCCAACGTTCTCTTGGAAGTTCAGCTGCTTCCATCTGGTGTTGTATGTTGGTGAGCCACTCATGAACTTCAGTTGGTCCTTCTTTGCCCGAAAAGGTACGGGGCTTGAGTTGACGGAAATCGGTGATAGATCCTGTCGCTGGTCGCCTAGCTTGTGGGTTCACTTGCTCCAAGGCGGTAACTAGGCTGGTCCTCAAGTACTCCGCCTCGTGACACTGAGTCTCCTGATGAATTTGTTGTTGGGTTTGCATCATTGCGTAGATCATTTGAAATATCTGCTGCCCGTTTATAGGTTGCCCTTGTGGGAATACGGGCATCGGTGGAACGAACTGCGGAGGCGGCGGGATGTCATCACGCCGAAACCTTGAATTTTGCTGGGCTGCTTGATTGTCTTGAGAAGATTGTCCTCGGTCTTCGGGTGTCACTCCTTCATCATAAGTGACCACAGCATCGTGTGGTGTACTCAAGGGATTCTCGTCTCCACTTCTTGGATCCATTACTCTGCATCAAAAATAAACTATAAGAAGCGCACAGGATTCAAGACAAGATGCAAGTCAAAAGTTAATTGGAATACGATACAGATATCAAGAACGATTCAAGCAAGTGGATGGGATCCTAAAAACTTATCCTATTCTTATTGCAGGCCTGTTCGGTCCCTAAGTTGAAACCGAACAATTTAGTCGTGGACCTGCATGGGCCACAACAAAAACCATGTCACGCCCCAGTCCCAAAATATCTAGGGACTAGACACGTGGCAATGGCCAGCAGCACGCACCGATGGACAAACCCAATTTAATGGATCCATCGGGGCATACTTAAGCTGTATTACAATAGTCAGAGTTTACTATAACAAGTTAGAACTAATCTCATCCACACAAAAGATAATAAGATCAACAGCAATAAAGAAAGTAAATCAAACATCCAGTCTCAGCAAAGTAATTCGGGGAATAACCCGAAATAAAGTCTGTTACAATTGTTTTAATTAAACATGAAAGAGAGTCTAATTGCCATAATATCTGAGCATGGAGAAGCAGTTGTTCAGGAGAAGTCCTCAATGATCACCTCGTCCTCAGGTACTGGTACTGTTCCGTGAAGTGCTCATGTTCCGTATACCTCTGGATAAACCTCGTCTGTTACTCCTGGGGACATAATCCGGATCCAGGTCCTCAGGGGACATAGCAAGGTACAAGAAAGCTCAAGCCAAAATAAATGCAGTAAAGCAAATAATGAAACAATAGGGTCAACTATATAACCATATATGTGAAATACAAGTTGAGAGCATCACTAGAACTTAGGCTGATACCACTACAAGCTCTGTGTCTGGGAGCCGGTAGCAGTTATACTATGTGTTTTACTATGAGTTTACTATAGATTATATATATATATAATCAGCCTGTAGCCTGTGTGTCTCTCCCCACCCAATGTAACCACATGTCTCATGTCCATGTCATGTGAGATCATATCTAATGCAGTGAGTCATACTATGTCTAGGAATATCCTGTCTATGTCATAAATCCTACAACCTACACAGAATCACCTTGAATATTTCAGGAAGATTCTAATCATGATTTGTGTCAGGTGTCCTGGGTATAATGTACTTGATATGTCAAGTACGAGAATGTAAATGTCACGATATCCAGCTCTAGTTGACCTTACACAACCCCACGTACGGTGTTGGCACCCGACTATTAATCGGAAGCTAAGTAAGTCAAAAGGCCCTAGGTTTAAGCATGTACAACAGTTATAATTAAGTCCAAGTAATATGTAATAAAGACTGCAAGTTGGCAAGGTACACTTGCCTGGATTTCCGGTTCCAATTGCGGCTCTGACTTCAGCGGGATTTGCAGGCAGTACTCTGGTTGCTGAAATAAATATCACCATCAGATCCAGAAAATATAAATCAGCTAGAAACGCCTATCCTTGAGTCCAATTTGGACACAGGGGCAAAAATGATATTTTAGGACAAAACGGGGTCCAAATGTGGGCCGCTTTGCACCGAAAAATGCATCAGGGTCAAAGGTCTCCAAATTAGTCTAACTTAGTGTCAACAGGTCAGGAACGATGATACGAACCCAACGGAACTTGCAGAATTGGATTCCGATAAGCCGTTCGCAAAATCGTCCGTCAAGTGGAGCCTGTGGGGCCCACGACACGCGATTTTGTCAAAGTTCTCAGAATCGAACCAAACTTGGCTCACAGGACCAGCGTATTGCTACGAGTCCGATGGCGCAAGTTTCGTCTCGATCCGACGTGTGTACACTAAGTTACAGCAAGATTCAGAAAAGTTGGATACGGGGCGATGTCCGCGGATACGCACTGATTCCGGTGTGCACGTACATCCGAATCAGCTTCTGCGAAATCTCGCACGTCCGTATCAACGACGCGCACGTATCGGTGAAGACCGCACGCGACCAAGTTGGCGGGGCGTACTCAGTTCCGGGGTAAAACAGGGCGTTAGTTTTTCTGTTTTTGGATCGCGGTTCGCGATCACCACAGGATACGATGCACCGAGCGGGTTGCACGGGCACCGAGGGGGTCATACAGGCTACGCGATGCAACTGACAGAAACGAAAACAGAGCTACGAGGAGGAAGATACGAGTACCTGAACATGGCTCGAAAGCAGCGATCTCCGTGTCCGACTCGTGTCCTGTGTCCTGGATACTGTTCCAAACCGTGTCCAAACTAGGGTTAGGGTTCTGTCTATCGCCGGAGGAGGGCGGCACGGTTGGAGGCGGGCCGGAGAGGCTGGGGGCGTGTCTGGCCGGAGGCAGCGGGGTTGGTCGGCTGTGCGGCGGAGCTGGGCGGAAGGAGGCAGTCAGCGGAGCGGGGTCGGGGGAACGTTCTGCGGGGCTGGGTCGAGGGGAGCTGCGGGGTGAAGGGATCTGCGGCTGAGGGTGGAGGCGGGTTCGAGGAGAGGGCGGTGCTGGGCTCGCGGAGCTAGAGGAGAAAGACAGGGTGGCCAGCGCTGGGGTTCTGGCCGGCCAGGTCGAGGGGAAAGGAGGGAATGAAGGAGTCGGGTTTTTAAAGGGGAGGAGGGAGGCGGATGGTCATCCGGTGAGGGGGAGCCGGAGCGGAGGGGTCGTCGGCGGACGTTAGGGAAGCTGGAGAGGCACGGCCGGCCGGCGGGAGGTGAGGGGTCGGCTGCTGAGCGGTTTGGGGGAGAGAAAGGGATTTCGGGTTCGCGGGTGCGGGTCGAGTCGGGTCTGCGGATCCGGCCCGATCCAAATCAAAATGCGGGTCGGGCGGGTCCAAGTGGGTCGGGTCTGACCCGGATCCGACCCGCTAGCTGAGCGGTCCGGTTCGGGTAGACCGGCAGGTCCGGTTCAGTTCAAATTAATTTGGGTTGGTTTATTTTAAAATAAACCCGGTTTAATTAGGGTTTAATTACAAAATAGATTTTAGGGTTTTAAAAATACTTCTGGGTCCAATAAATTCCCGAAAAATTACCCTATATCTAATTTTTCATTTTACACCATAAATTATTATTTTTATAATATTTTAATATTATGTATTATTATTTAAAAATCTTTTAATAATTAAAATACCTGTATTTAATTACAGAAAAATCCCAGAAAATTATAAAAATCCAAAATTTAAAAATTCTTAAAAATCAGGCGGTTTACAATCTACCCCCCTTAAGAGGATTGCGTCCTCGCAATCAAAGAATAACCGGTCAGTAGAGATGACACAGTTGCAATTATTTTTCGAAGCACATTACAATCAAGAAAAATCAAAACTGAGAGTGCAAGAATAACACATAGGAAAAATTATTTTCCTAAGTGATGGAAGTTATGAAATTTCCCAAATGTAGGGAATCTAGAAAAATTTTAGTTTTTAGAAAAACAGTTTTATCCTTTTAAAACTTATCAGTTAACAAAAAATATTCTAGATTATTTTAGCAAGTTTAAAAAAATTACTTAGGTGATCACTAGGTTATCTATTATTAGCAAGTTTAAAACTGTTAAGATAAGTCTAGGGTCACGAACCAGCAGGCACGAAGTAAAGCAATACTAGAATCAGAAAACTATAAAAACTTACGCGCATTAGCTACTCCATGGTTCTGCGCGTCTTCCAAGGTCATTGCGAAGGCTTGTCCGCGTCCTTGTGGTGGATTCCTCTGTTGCTGCTGGGCCTGTTGGAAGAGTGCTGCTTGTGGTGCCAAGGGTGGCCTCGGCTGATACCCTCCAGGTGCTGGTAGAGCTTCTTGGTTTGCCCTTGGTGCTCCTCCTCGATGGTAAGGACAATCCTTGGCTAAGTGTTGATTGGTTCCGCAAATCAAGCATAATCCCAACTTGCGTCTGCAGTCCTTCTCAGTATGGTCTACCTTGCCACAGTATTGACATGTAGGTAATGTCTGCGAAGAGGCTCTGTGTGGCTGGTGTATGTGCGGTCTCTTTGCAGCTTCTTCTTGTGGTGCTTTGGCTGATGTGGAAGACAGTTTCAGACCGGTCTCTCTCCTGGTGACGTGTTCCATGCGTCGGGCTGCAGCGAGAACGTCCGAGTAAGAGGTAGGTGCGACAAATCCGATGAGTCTCTGCAGCTCGAAGTTTAGTCCGTCGAAGAATTTCTCAGCCTTCTCTTCTTCCGTTGGGATCAAAGTAGGGGCGAAGCGACTTAGACGAATGAATTATGCGTTTTACTCCTCCACTGTCATGCTACTCTGAGTGAGGCGATTGAACTTGTCCCGAAGTTCTGATCGAGCGATAGCCGGAATGTACATCTTCTGAAAGAGTCTGGAGAACTCTTCCCAAGTGACTCGGTCTGGTCCGAGCCTGGTCTCTTCAGATAGCCACCAGTGATGAGCATTGTCCGTCAACTGCATTCTGACGGCGGTCATCCAACGTTCTCTTGGAAGTTCAGCTGCTTCCATCTGGTGTTGTATGTTGGTGAGCCACTCATGAACTTCAGTTGGTCCTTCTTTGCCCGAAAAGGTACGGGGCTTGAGTTGATGGAAATCGATGATAGATCCTGTCGCTGGTCGCCTAGCTTGTGGGTTCACTTGCTCCAAGGCGGTAACTAGGCTGGTCCTCAAGTACTCCGTCTCGTGACACTGAGTCTCCTGATGAATTTGTTGTTGGGCTTGCATCATTGCGTAGATCATTTGAAATATCTGTTGCCCGTCTATAGGTTGCCCTTGTGGGAATACGGGCATCGGTGGAACGAACTGCGGAGGCGACGGGATGTCATCACGCCGGAACCTTAAATTTTGCTGGGCTGCTTGATTGTCTTGAAAAGATTGTCCTCGGTCTTCGGGTGTCACTCCTTCATCATAAGTGACCACAGCATCGTGTGGTGTACTCAAGGGATTCTCGTCTCCGCTTCTTGGATCTATTACTCTGCATCAAAGATAAACTATAAGAAGCGCACAGGATTCAAGACAAGATGCAAGTCAAAAGTTAATTTGAATACGATACAGATATCAAGAACGATTCAAGCAAGTGGATGAGATCCTAAAAACTTATCCTATTCTTATTGCAGGCCTGTTCGGTCCCTAAGTTGAAACCGAACAATTTAGTCGTGGACCTGCATGGGCCACCACAAAAACTATGTCACGTCCCAGTCCCAAAATATCTAGGGACTAGACACGTGGCAATGGCCAGCAGCACGCACCGATGGATAAACCCAATTTAATGGATCCATCGGGGCATACTTAAGCTGTATTACAATAGTCGGGGTTTATTACAACAAGTTAGAACTAATCTCATCCACACAAAAGATAATAAGATCAACAGCAATAAAGAAAGTAAATCAAACATCTAGTCTCAGCAAAGTAATTCGGGGAACAACCCGAAATAAAGTCTGTTATAATTGTTTTAATTAAACAGGAAAGAGAGTCTAATTGCCATAATATCTGAGCATGGAGAAGCAGTTGTTCAGGAGAAGTCCTCAATGATCACCTCGTCCTCAGGTACTGGTACTGTTCCGTGAAGTGCTCTTGTTCCGTATACCTCTGGATAAACCTCGTCTGCTACTCCTGGGGACATAATCCGGATCTAGGTCCTCAGGGGACATAGCAAGGTACAAGAAAGCTCAAGCCAAAATAAATGCAGTAAAGCAAATAATGAAACAATAGGGTCAACTATATAACCATTTATGTGAAATGCAAGTTGAGAGCATCACTAGAACTTAGGCTGATACCACTACAAGCTCTGTGTCTGGGAGCCGGTAGCAGTTATACTATGTGTTTTACTATGAGTTTACTATGGATTATATATATATAATCAGTCTGTAGCCTGTGTGTCTCTCCCCACCCAATGTAACAACACGTCTCATGTCCATGTCACGTGAGATCATATCTAATACAGTGAGTCATACTATGTCTATGAATATAATGTCTAGGAATATCCTGTCTATGTCATAAATCCTGCAACCTACACAGAATCATCTTGAATATTTTAGAAAGATTCTAATCATGATTTGTGTCAGGTGTCCTGGGTATAATGTACTTGATATGTCAAGTACGAGAATGTAAATGTCACGATATCCAGCTCTAGTTGACCTTACACAACCCCGCGTACGGTATTGGCACCCGACTATTAATCGGAAGCTAAGTAAGTCAAACGGCCCTAGGTTTAAGCATGTACAATAGTTATAATTAAGTCCAAGTAATACGTAATAAAGACTGCAAGTTGGCAAGGTACACTTGTCTGGATTTCCGGTTCCAATTGCGGCTCTGACTTCAGCGGGATTTGTAGGCAGTACTCTGGTTGCTGAAATAAATATCACCATCAGATCCAGAAAATATAAATCAGCTAGAAACGCCTGTCCTTGAGTCCAATTTGGACACAGGAGCGAAAATGATATTTCAGGGCAAAACGGGGTCCAAATTTGGGCTGCTTTGCACCGAAAAATGCGTCAGGGTCAAAGGTCTCCAAATTAGTCCAACTTAGTGTCAACAGGTCAGAAACGATGATACGAACCCAATGGAACTTGCAGAATTGGATTCCGATAAGCCGTTCGCAAAATCGTCCGTCAAGTGGAGCCTGTGGGGCCCACGACACGCGATTTTGTTAAAGTTCTCAGAATCGAACCAAACTTGGCTTACAGGACCAGCGTATTGCTACGAGTCCGATGGCACAAGTTTTGTCTCGATCCGACGTGTGTACACTAAGATACAGCAAGATTCAAAAAAGTTGGATACGGGGCGATGTCCGCGGATACGTACTGATTTCGGTGTGCACGTACATCCGAATCAGCTTCTGCGAAATCCCGCACGTCCGTATCAACGACGCGCACACGCGACCAAGTTGGCGGGGCGTACTCAGTTCCGGGGTAAAATAGGGCGTTGGTTTTCCTGTTTTTGGATCGCGGTTCGTGATCACCACAGGACACGATGCACCCAGCGGGTTGCACGGGCACCGAGGGGGTCATACAGGCTACGCGATGCAACTGACAGAAACAAAAACAGAGCTACGAGGAGGAAGATACGAGTACCTGAACATGGCCCGAAAACAGCGATCTCCGTGTCCGACTCGTGTCCTGTGTCCTGGATACTGTTCTAAACCGTGTCCAAACTAGGGTTAGGGTTCTGTCTATCGCCGGAGGAGGGCGGCGCGGTTGGAGGTGGGCCGGAGAGGCTGGGGGCATCGCTGGCCGGAGGTAGCGGGGTCAGTCGGCTGTGCGGCGGAGCTGGGCGGAAGGAGGCGGTGCTGGGTCGAGGGGAGCTGCGGGGCGAAGGAAGCTGCGGCTGAGGGCGGAGGCGGGTTCGAAGAGAGGGCGGTGCTGGGCTAGCGGAACTGGAGGAGGAAGACAGGGTGGCCGGCGCTGGGGTTCTGGCCGGCGAGGTCGAGGGGAAAGGAGGGAATGAAGGAGTCTGGTTTTTAAAGGTGAGGAGGGAGGCGGATGGTCGTCCGGTGAGGGGTAGCCGGAGCTGAGGGGTCGTCGGCGGACGTTAGGGAAGCCGGAGGGGCACGGCCGGCCGGTGGGAGGTGAGGGGTCGGCTGCTGAGCGGTTTGGGGGAGAGAAAGGGATTTTGGGTTCTCGGGTGCGGGTCGGGTCGGTTCTGCGGATCTGGCCCGATCCAAATCAAAATGCGGGTCGGGCGGGTCCAAACGGGTCGGGTATGACCCGGATCCGACCCGCTAGCTGAGCGGTCCGGTTCGGGTAGACCGGCCGGTCCGGTTCAAATTAATTTGGGTTAGTTTATTTTAAAATAAACCCGGTTTAATTAGGGTTTAATTACAAAATAGATTTTAGGGTTTTAAAAATACTTCTGGGGTCCAATAAATTCCCGGAAAATTATCCTATATCTAATTTTTTATTTTACACCATAAAATATTATTTTTATAATATTTTAATATTATGTATTATCATTTAAAAATTATTTAATAATTAAAATACCTGTATTTAATTACAGAAAAATCCCAAAAAATTGTAAAAATCCAAATTTTAAAAATTCTTGAAAATCAGAGGGTTTACAATAAGCAAGTACACATTACATGAGAAATGGATAAACCCTCCATATTATGGTTCCATTATGTTTATTATGTGTTTCTAAGCACTTTTAGTTCTTGGAGTTTTCTGTTTTGATGGGTGGATTAGTGTAGATCTATATTTCTAACTTAGGATTTTATTAGATTTTATGAGTTTTTCTTAATTTTGATCTATTTTACTTGTGTCTTTAAAAAATCAGTTTTTGCTACATGATAGAGCTTTCAATTTAGAGCATTTTTGCTTTTGATTCACCCGATTTCGACTTAAAATGAGGTTTTTATGAACAAAATAAGATTTTAGTTTTTGGAGCTTTTTCGTCATGGCTGAACCTGCTGTCAGAGAAGAAGTCTTAATGCGACCAGCGAGCTATGCAGCTGAGAGTGCCATGCGGCCTGAGAGGGTTATGCGGCCTAAACTCTACTTCCCACAGCTGGAAATATCGTACGTGTTGGCACCTACTTCCCACAGCTGATTCAACTCATCTATCAAAGGCTGTAAATATACATCGATGTTCCACTTCAAATTGTTCGGACCTGGGATAATAACGGTTAGGAACATATACGGAGTCTTCATGCACATCCAAGACGGTAGATTGTACGGAGTGGCGATCACAGGCCAACACGAATACTGGGAGCCCGAAAGTTCGAATAGGGTAAAACCGTCGGAGGAGAGCCCCAATATGACATTACGCGAATCCGAAGCAAAATCTGGATACTCTCGATCATAGTGCTTTCATGCTTCTCCATCGGATGGATGATCCAATACTCCTTCGATCTATTTTCGCCTGTGCCAACTCATATTTTCTGCAGTCTCATTCACCATAAACAACCTCTGCAACCGCGACGTCAAAGGCAAGTAGTGCATCGAATCGGTAGACTTCTTTGCACCGACAGACTTTTTACTTCCAGTAGCCTTGTAGCGATCAGTACCACAGAATCTGCACGCATCTTCATCCTTGTCGTCTTTGTAGTACAACAAGCACCCGTCGCGACATGCATCAATTTTTTTATATCCCATCCAGAGCGATCTCACCATCCTCTTAGATCGGTAGAAATCTTTAGGCAACTTTGCATCCTCTGGTAAGATCTCTATAATCAAATCCATCATTCGGTTATAGCATTCTTGCGACATATTAAAATCGGACTTGATGCTCAACAATCTTGTAACAACCTCCAACGGTGAATGATCTTCACAATCAGGATATAATGGAGTCCTTGCATTCTCCAGCAACTCCATGAACTTCGCAGCATCGGTATTCGGTGCCTTCTCAACTGCATCATGATTGTCCGGATCGAAACTAGGCCCCGCCGTATCAAAAACTATGTTCACCCAACCGTCGTCGTAAGCAGCGTGGTCATGGACATCCATATACGGCTCCACATAAGGCTCCAACTCCGATGCTAAAGACACAAGTTCTCCGTGCGCGGTCCACTGATAGTAATTCGGCATAAAGTCCTTCGAGTACAAATGATATGTGACTTCCACTTATGGATGATATTTCAAGTTACGATATCTCACACACGGACACTTAATTTTGGTACCGTCCATGTACTGAGGGAACGCCTTGGCGAACTACAGGAACTGTTGTACACCCTCAATGAATTCATTCCGTACACCGCACATGTCATCAGGATGACGGTTGTACATCCACGAACGATGACGCAGATAGTAATTCATATCCATTTCTAGATACTTCTGCAGCAAAAATGAATATACAATTACCTTCAAGTATATACTTATTGTTAAATACAGTACATGCACTGATACTCACTGCTACATTCAAGTATGGTTGTTTGAGTGATCAACTGAAGAGAGAGCAGTGTGCAGCTCTGTGCTAGCACAGCAAGGGGGAGCACAACTAAGCAGGGTACAGCTCTGTGCTACCACAGTACAAGGGGAAGCATACAACAGTTTATAGCAGTAGTAGCTAGCTGTACTGCACTGCACAGCACAGTGCAGCAGTGAGGAATCAGTGTACAGCAACACTGTGCAGTGCACAGCAGGAAGGATGCACAGCAGCAAGTAAACTCAGCAAGTAGCAGCAGAGCCAATGCACTGCAGAGCCTTCAACATCAGGTTTAGCAGTCTGCAGTAGCCAATGCAACAACTCGTGCAGCAAGAAGCATCAGCCCAAGTTGGATACGAGTTCAAGAAGAAGCCAATACCGTATATCGTGTCTCGACTTTGAAGAATCATTCCCGTATTCGTGTATACGACTCTCCTTGAGTCGAGATCTACATTGTATTATATACGTTGCAGATACACAAGGTTGCGTCTCAACTCAGACAGCTAACTAGAAGAGATAGGGTTAGGGTCTGTGTCTAAAACAATGGAGTGCACCCTTAAATATGATAAATAAAGTGAAGGACAAGTCAAAGTATTAGGGTTAGGGTCTGTGTCCAGAAAGCTGTCTGACTTAGGGTCTGTGTCCAAAAAGTTGTCTCTATGTTTGTGTGTGTCCGTGTGTCCGTGTCAGTATTATGGTTAGTGTCCGCATGTGTTAGTGTGTTCGCGTGCATGTGTGTGTGTCCGAGTTAGGGTTAGGTTTAGTATGGGTCATGTCGTGTCGTATCGTGTCGTGTTGTGTTGTGTCGTGTTAGAGAGAGAGACAGAGAAAGAAGACAGAGGGAGGAGCTCACCGAGTGATTGGAGAGAGGAGAACGCCGAAGGGAGGAGGAGCCGCCGGAGGGGGGAGGACGCCGGAGGGAGGAGGGGAGCTGGAGGAAGGAGGAGCCGCCGGAGGGGGGAGGACACCGGAGGGAGGAGGACGCCGAAGGGAGGAGGGGTGCTGGAGGAAGGAGGAGCCGTCGGAGGGGGGAGGACGCCGGAGGGAGGAGGGGAGCCGGAGGGAGGAGGAGCCGCCGGAGGGGGGAGGACGCGGTCGGAGGGAGGAGGGGAGCAGGAGGTGGGGCGCCGGGATGGGGGACGGTTTAAATTTTTTGATCGAAATGGGGGAAAGAGAAATTCGTCAAACCCTATATGAAATAAATTAGCGACGTCGGTCTTTACGTCGCTAAATGTCGCTGATATAATAATATACTGCGACTTAAATACATAAACGTCGCTAAACGTCGCTAAAATTAAAAAGTTAGCGACGTTTAGCGACTACCTAGTGGCATAATATATATTTATAATAATTACAGTAGCTAAACGTCGCTATCACCGACGTATTGCTACATTTTATATGGACGTCGCTAAATACCTATAATTCAGCGATGTTTTATTTTAACGTCGCTAATCCCGCAATTTTTAGTAGTGAACAAGTATTCATTGTCCAAGATAGATGACTTGTTTGATCAGCTTAGTGAGTCAGAGAGCAGGATATACCCAACACTAGCTAGCTCTATGTTTTATGTTTATTACACGGGGTACCCCTAATTTTAAACTAATTATTCTGGCCATTCCTACTTTTTTGATTTATTACACGGATATCCTTACTTTAAGATAAAAATAAAAAGTTATAACACTAACTACCCATATTAAATTTTTTTTTTTTAAAGAAAAGAGTGGTCAGTGTAAGTATTTTCAAAGTAGCAGTGTTATAAACAAAACAAAAAAAAAACTTATAAATAGTTAGTATAAATATTTTGAATATTAATTTTTTAAATATTTATGTCGTTACAAGTAAACTCGATGCTGACCTTAACATTTGCCTTCCAAAACATGCTTAAAGAAGCAACAGAGTGTTGTCACAGGAGCAGCCGAATAGAGTACCAACTCCAACCCGAGTTTGTTAAACACATGAGGGGATACATACATGCATGTTCCAATAAGAGTATCTCGAACCATATTGTGAGTTTGAAAAAAAATGATTAGTCACATAAGATTTTTTATTTTTTATTTTAAAATTCTTCTTTCAATGTAAATATAAAATAAATTGTAAAGTTAACATGGTAATGACATGTCAAAGACAATAAAAAATTGATTGCCTAGATCTAGACAATAGATCTCACAATATTTTACTTCCACATTATCAAATATAAATATAAATATTTATAAAAAAAGAAAGAAGTGAAAAGTTATCTTAGAAGTAAAAAAAATTAGTTTTATTGTCTTCTCAATATCTTTGTATTGGAAAACACTTTTCTATCCTATTGTCTTGTGTGAATATAATCTTGCCACAAAGAAAAAATATTATCGTGTGTCTCATATCACATAAGAATCATAACACAAAACAAGACAATATGGTTAAAAATGCTCTAAGCGCAAAGCACTCCTAGACCTAGACCATTTGGTATTGGTAACCAATATTCCTTAGAATTACACTCAAAAGTTTTACAATCGGCTTACAATGGTAGTTAACAATTGTATCCTCTCTCTCTCCTCCCCTCTCCCATGGAGAGAGAGGGAACCCAATAAACGACTGCCATCACAGTTGTAAAACGGTCGTAAAACGTTTGCTTGTAATCCGAACATTGCTCATTAGTAATTTCTTCCATTATTCTTTGATTCAAGTCGCAGAGAAAGCACATATAATGTTTTATGGAAAAAATTAACGTGACTTCGAACTAAGAGTCTGCAATATATATAAGGAAAATGCTAAGTTTACTGCCAAATGTTTACAACCCTCTCTACTCTCCTGCTATATAGGTCATAACCAGTACCACTTATCTTCTAATGAACGGTCGTTACGTGATATTTCTGTCACGTGGCAGCCACCCAAACATCTATCGGATCTCATCTTTTCTCCCTCGTCCAATGGATGGTGGTCATATAAACGTCATGCGGACACCACGTGACAATGTATGTGGGTTGTAAGCATTTGATTGTAGTGGTAGCATTACTCTGTATATAATTACCTTCATCCAATTGGAGTTATTCATAAGACAAAAAGCATGCAACTAAGACCCAAATTTCTTCAAAAACATTCGATAAAATGTATTAAGAGAGAGAGAGAGAGAGAGAGTCTACATTAAACCAACAACTTTTGAGCAATGAGAGAGGCCAGATAGGCATCGGTAGCAGCATACACAATCTGCTCCACGGACAGTTCCTTGTCAGCCCAATCGCTACGAGCAGCTGCAGCATTCTTCTCCGCGATGTCGTCGTCGCGCTCCAGAACCACCCGAGCCAGCTCCACGAGACCGGCGCCAGAGATCGACTCGTCTCCGCGAATCCGAGCAGCAAGCGGCCCGAGTCTCTTAGTTTTTTAACCGTACTATAAAAATCATATCAGATATAATACATACTTTCATTTATCAAAGTCTAAAATAAGCAATATTCAAAACAACTAAAAAGAGGCCAAGTCTCTTAGTTTTTTAATATTTTATACTATTGGTAAAAGCTTGGGTTCTTTACTGTATACAATGCTTACTAGGACATATAGTTACTTAGCTAACTATTAACAAAATCAAGTATATCAGTAAGTAACTATTTAACTACACTAACTATGTACTAATTTAATACAAAACTGATACCCTTAACTTCTACCCAATAACTCATGCTAACCCATCTTAAACCAACTAACCAATACCTGGACACTAAGCTAAATAAAACTAGTATACATAGCTTACTAAATGCAACTGAAAACGGATACTGATACAGTGGGACTTGTTGATACTTACTGATACATGGTTGCTGAAATGACACAGTGCTGATGGTTTTCCTCTTCGGTTGCCTGCTCACTGTTGCAGACCTCCTTTGTCACGCCCCGATCTCCCGCAGGCTATTTCGGCCGTTCCCGCTAGGCGGGAATCACCCTCGCCAGCGCTCCCGCGGAAAGATCGCTTTGACCCATCCGGACGTGATGCCGCACGAGCGTTTTCCATGTCCGTGCAAGGCCATGGTTCATTGGCTGGCGGCAAGAGTTCTAAGCCACAGAGTCGCACAGATTGTTCGAGTGCAGCGGAGTTTAGGAACGCATAGCGATTCGATAACAGGTTCACTGAGTCGACAATATAGCGGAAGCATTGAAACACAAGTTGAAGTAAAGCAAGCTCTTTTATTGATTAAACATGTGTTACAGGCGGCGTATAGCCGAGATTACAAGTCGCTCAAGCCTCTCTCTCTCAAATAGTAAAAGCGTGCCAAGTGGCTACAACTGTGGAATGAATGTACAGGCGATGGTCAGGCGAGTTCGGACTATGTTCACAACATTATGTCTTGTATATGTGCTTCTGTTCCGGACGCACCGTTGCAAGGCTTCAGAGGGAAACTCCTGGCCTTAGCACGCACGAAGGAGGCATCCGCACCGAACGAGGTTCTCCTGCACCCTGCATACAAACTGGTGGATTATCAGTACATTGAATGCACTGGTGGGGAAGCTACTCGCCCGCTCAACAAATCCAAACACGTAATACAGGTTCCGTGCACAACTATTAAGTTGTCTTTCTAGTTGCCTTAGGATCAGTTTCATGCAAATATTGAATAGCCTAACGTGTTGGGCAGTGCGCCGTGCGATGTTAGAGGAAACACGGTGAGACTTACCAACTTACCATCTCCTTCCCTGTCCAAGGCAAACATTGTTAATTTAAGCAGGGGCATGTATAAACATTCAGGAGGCATAGCATATGCAAACACGAGTATTTATTTCAAGATCGTTCAGGTGTTTAGTTGTTCTTGATGCTATACAATGCCTCGCACGCGGATAGCCGCTAAGCGAGGATGATCTGTTTATCTTTCATTTACAAGCAAGCATGCAACAAGTTAAGTACAAGGCGATCACTGGCGTATGACATATGGACAGTATAGTCTAGACGAGATGGTTTGCAACAAAGAACAAGAGGCGCTGTAAGCCATTCCGACGAATAAGAGACTATTTAGTTTAGACGAGAATGATTTGCAACAAAGTACAAGAGGCGCTGCAAGCCATTCCGCCGAACAAGAGACTAAGAACAATTGGTCTCGCCCGGACCGGGTCGATGCCAGTGCCCCAGCATCGCCCGCGAGACCATTTTTCTGTGCACTGGTTGTCCATGATCGAACGGGGCCTTGGTTGGGGCAACAAGAGTACAAGACAAGAGTACAAGACAAGAGGCAAGCTGTTGAGGCAACAATAGTACAAGACAAGATGCATTGCCTGTTTCGTTGTTCAGTGACTATCTTTTGCCTTGATGCAATTCTCTTGGGGCGGAGATTGCCTTGGTGACCTAGCGGTCCCGAATACTTGCAGGTTCGTTCAGGCACGGAACGACTACGTAGTAGTCTCCCGGGGTTTGGATGAAAACACGGTAACAATCAAGCAGACAAGCATGCGTTCTAAGAAACATAATCAGCATATTTGCTCGGGCCCGAAGGTAGTCCGAGAGATGAAACTGTTAAGGGACTTAGCATGCGAGGGTCTGAACATATAAGCAGTATTTTATTTCCATGTTCTAGCAAGCAATACAAGTTAGGATTATTCCCTTAGCTATGTGCGTTGGATTTATTAGCATGCAGGGGGTGAATCACCTAGCGACTAACATGAATATTCCAGATTTTATGTGTGCTGGCTAAGCAAAGACAAGTTCACCGTAGCCACCCACCTTAGCGATGATTCGCCTCGGTAGAGCGATACGCCTGAGCGAGCCTCTGAAAGCCTAAGCCGGATTCCTGTAGGGGCAAGTCTGGATATCCTTTGCTTCTTGATCGAGGCAAAGCAGGTCGGGACATCTGCACTATTGCCGTTTGAGACGGCAGTCCGCTTGAGCGGAACGGGGTGTTACATCCTTCTCATTGCCCACTACAAGGCTCGAGCATGCCATCCCGCTTATTCTAGATACCATCTTAGTACACTCCTATCTAACATCTCTAAACATCACTAACCTACATATCTATATATACCCTATTAACACTTGACTTTATACCTTGCCTGCATCAACTCCTACAATTGCCTGTACTGATACCTCACACAGTCCCTGATACGTATCAGTGTATAAGTACTGATGACTGATACCAAACTGAAACTGAGATGCACTAAGGCATGCCTCTACAGTGCCTAGGGACTGCCCCCAAGCCTAACTGACAGGCACCATTTGGGTGCACTGCTGCAGTGCCCCATGCCAGAGCCCCAAGTCTGTAACCAAACTTTATTTGGTCTCCTCCATGTACCAATACTAACAACAGATAATGTACTAACTGATGACTCCACATACTAACATTTCTAAAGTGTATCACTTGCAGGTAATAACCCTACTACAACTGTCACAATCCCTCACATCTTGAGCTCAGTGTCTGTGTCACTGTCTGTGTCCATGTGATATTAGTGTCTGTGTCCATGTCAAAAAACCTAATCCTAACCCTAAGGTCCTTATCAGTGTCTGTGTGTGTGTGTGTCGTGTCTGTGTCTGTGTCACCATCTGTGTGTGTGTGTCGTGTCTGTGTCAGTTTCACATGTGGAGAGAGAGAGAGAGAGAGAGTTAGGCTTTACCTAGAGCTCGAGGAAGAGGAGGGGGATGCCGGAATAGCCGCGGGGGAGGTCGACGGAGCAGGCGGTCGACGGAGCGGGGGGGGGGCGGGTGGAAATTTTTTTCGTTACAAAATTTTGACAGTTGGGGAAAAATGGAAACCGAGCCCTAGTTAACCAAATTTTAGCGACGTTTAGCGACGTCAAAGAAGGACGTCGCTAAATTAAATTATAGCGACGTTACGGTCGTCGCTAAACACGTTGCTAAATATTTCTAATATAAACGTCGCTATTTGCGTCGCTAAACATCGCTAACTTAGATATATTAGCGACGTTTAGCGACCAAAATTGAACTTATAGCGACTAATCTTATAAAAACTGAATATAAGTCGCTAAACGTCGTTAAATGTCGCCAATTAGCGACGTCTACCGACGTTTTACATGGAGTCGCTAAATTAGCGACGTTTTTACCTGGAGTCGCTAAAAAATATCGCTAATCCCGCTTATTCTAGTAGTGAACATCCCGACCCCGAGTGATCGAGTCCCGTCGTCCCGACTTCCAGAATCTCGGCTGTAGGGCAGCAGCGGGCCAGCTGGTGCTTCTCATTTCCAGCCCGACCGCCAGGCTGCAGCGACGCAGCTCCTCCTGCTCTCGATCTCGGCTCTAGCCTCTCCCAATCTCCCTTTTGGCTCTTCAGACTTCAACTTCTTCATCTCCTCTGGACCTCTGGTAAAACCCTAACTAACCCCCAATTTTTTTAAAAATCATAACCCTAATATTTTGTTGTTTATTTTTTTTATCTTAATTCATTTTTTCTTGTGTATTGTTGTTAGTAGTTCCCATTAGTAGTTAGAATTCCATACTTGATGACTTTATAATATATTGTGATAGTTATATGTCAATGTATGTTGCAAAGGTCCATTTCATTCCCATAATCATATGGTATTCTTATATGCAATATCTTCTTTCTAATGTATGATTTTTACCAGCTTATGCTTTCCAGCATCTTACAAATATTTGTTCGTTTTAATAGATTGGAGACTCTATGTGTCAAACTTTTAAGCATCATATTGGTCATCTCTGTTGGGGTTCTTTTAACAGATATTTTCTTATATGACAACATCTAGTTTGTGTTTGAAAATTTCTTATTGTAAAGATATTTGTGTTGCTTGATAGTGTAATATGTCTAAGAATTTAGATCTACACTAATTGTATGGTCTGGCTTTCAAAAAATTTGTTTTAATTATGTCTGCTAATTAAAGAGTTCTTTGTTGCATATCAAGTCTCTATAAGTCATAATAAGTCTCAAATTTCTTTAGAGCTAATACAGATTTAGAAAGTAAAAAATACGCTAACCAGCACTTTTGTTATGAAAAGTTTTTCTACGTGTCTATGACACTTGATGCACCCCTAACTGGTTCAAAAAAATTAACATATGTGGTTATGAGATGGTTCAATAAAAGATTATCAGCCAAACGAGCAAGTTATTTATAAGTGGAGCACCCTTTCTTAAGTTTATTGTCTATGATAGATTTCGAATCATCGAATTTACAAAGAAAACTTTGTCAAATTTTTAACATAAATTTTTAGAACCTTAAGTAACTATTAGCTAGCCCACCCTATAACGAAATTTTACCTCCGCCCTTGCATCCAATTGCAGTTATTCATAAGACAAAAAACATGCAACTATGACTCGAATTTCTTCAAAAACATTCGATAAAATGTATTAAAAGAGTAGCACAACTACGTAGTAGCGCGCGCACACACACACAAAGAGAGAGAGAGAGAGAGAGAGTCCAAATTAAACCAACAACTTTTGAGCAATGAGAGAGGCCAGATAGGCATCGGTAGCAGCATACACAATCTGCTCCACGGACAGTTCCTTGTCAGCCCAATCGCTACGAGCAGCTGCAACATTCTTCTCTGCGATGTCGTCGTCGCGCTCCAGAACCACCCGAGCCAGCTCCACGAGACCGGCGCCAGAGATCGACTCGTCTCCGCGAATCCGAGCAGCAAGCGGCCCGAGCTCGACGCAGTTGGCGCCAAACTCTACGAGCGACTGCAGCTCCTTCAGCTTCCCGATCCCGACCCCGACGAAAGTGATTCCTTTGTCGGCCAGCAGGTTCGTCAGCAGCGTGGGGACGCGGTCCAAGTGGAGCAGCTGCACTACGAGACAGTTGGCACCGGCGCAGAGCTGCATCAGCGCAGGCCTGGTCGTCGACGAGTCGTCCCACTCGACGTCCAGGCCGATGACGCCCTTCCCGTTGATCTCCGAAGCGATGAAGAAGGTTTCTATTGCGGCGGCGGAGCTGGTCGCCGTTATGTTCACTGTGGAGCCGGCGATGGTGGTGGTGCAGGTTATGCAGGTGCCCCCACTGTCCACCATGATGCCTGGCTGATGAATTTTGATCAATTCGACTACAGGAACTCAAATAAGAACTCTAAAATAATAGTGGGGATCATTTAGATGTGTGCATAGTGCATCTATATAGGTCTATATAGGTACTTGCATGCAGGAGGCAGGCATGCACAACGTACGTAAGGTTCATTTCCCCAAAGCCAAAGATTAGGGTTGATGGGTTTAAGAAGCTATTTTGTGCAAGTTAATATTAATGGTGGAGTTTGACCGTTGAATATATATATGGCGATTAGAAGATGGTGCATGGCATCATAGTGCAACGATCGAGAAATATTTGTTGGAAGATGGTGGTTCGTGCATTTATACACCCGGCTTGGGAAATGACCTTTCTTACGGGTTTTTAGCTACTAAAGAAATACTATTCCAACCTCCAAATTGTACCTTATATTACATGACATGTTAAATAATATTATATGACATCTAACATGATATTGATATATCAAATTTTAATCCAAAAAAATTACGGATGTCTATACTGACGTTCCTAAATCTTATCATGCACTCCTCTTTAATTTTCTATCATTCAAATTTCAAATATGTCACTGCAATAAGAGTACAGAAAGATATTTTAAGAGTGTCAATAACATCTTTATCCTGCATTAGGAGTGTATGATGAGATTTTAGGAGTATAATAATAACACCCTTTTTTTAATGCGGAGGCAAATTTGAAATTTGTATGATAGAAAATCAAAAAGGAGTACATGATAAAATTTTACGAGTGTCAATAATGGCACCCAAAATTAATTGCCTAAAAAATTTAATGTTAATATTAATGTTCATGTTAATTTTAATTTTAATATTAATGTTAATGTTAATGTTACTTTAATTTTAAAATTTACCATATCAATCTACTACATTAGCTGTCAAATAAGGAGGGATGGTTTGAAGAACACTTTAGAGATACAAATAGCATTATTTTTAAAATAGAGTTCATTTTTTGTTCACCAATCAAAACTAGGGTGTATAACTCTTCTACTCAAGTATTACCAAGTGTTATTTTTATTTTTATGCAATCTAAAACCACTTTCAAAGTGATTTTGTGAACCTCCAAAGTAATTTTGATTCCTAGACACATGGCAACACTTGAGTATAATGATGAGTATTTATCCTAGTTTTGGAGGGTAAACAAAAATAAACTCTTTGAAACATACAAAATCTCTCCATCAAATGAATAGTATTCCTTCATATTTGTCCAGCAAGGAAAAAATGATGCAACCTAACGATACTTGTTGAATGTGCGAATGTAGTTAGAAATTTACTTACAAGGCTACAATCATGGCAGCCTTTTACCACCAGTTACCGGAGTTAAAGTTATTGATTCATTAACCGCAGACGCAAATGTGGTGGTAAATGTGATTCATACGTAACTAAGGGACTGTTTGGTTGCCTACAATAGAGCCGAGAAGCACAGCTCAGCTTCCTTACTGAGAGCCTGTAGCTCGCTTCCGAGCTTGTAAGAATTGTCAGAAGATGTTCTTCAAACTCGACTCTTTTTGCTCTTGAGCCAAGCTGGACTATTTTTGCTCTTAACAAGTTTGCAAGTTATTCAAGCACGAGTTTCCCAGCAAGTGTCATCAAGAACGGAACCAAAAATTCGATCTAGAGTGTACTGGTTTATATGAAAAAAAAAAAAAATAGAGTTGTGGCCTACCCCGACCTAATTAGTATGACTCCACCCTTGAGTGTCGTCACAGAAACACAAGATAACTAAATAAAGAATTAAAATGGCTAATGAGAACTATAACTCACCAGAGAACATTTAGACATTTGGTGCATTGTTTTTAAAATTGGAAGAGATGAATGACGGAAGATAATGGAGAAATTTTAAGGGTGTCTTGAGTTGAGCCATATCGAGTCATAACCGATCAAGTATAGTCGAGACGAGTACACTTCGAACGGTTGTATACATGGTTAAGGAGTATCCTTACAACCTAAATACATAGGGCTGCTTTGTTGGATCAAGGGTGGAGATGGCAAACACCATTCTGTTTTTGTACAAATGGATGGTAACCCACCTACTAGGCCGTCAAATTGACAGGTCTTAACTATTTAGGCCCCAAAAATAATTTCCTGCCAAGAAAATTAGGGCCTTCCAGTTAACCTAGTGTATCGAGCCAAAATTTATTACATTTTCGGGTTGGTAGACAGTGGTAAGTGGAAAGTGGCGGATAAGCAACACGTTGGGGGCGGGTGGTTGGGTGAGTTGTTGGTAATCAAACTCCCAGAGTCAGAAGTCTATGTTGGGACCGGACACGTCCTCCAAGCGCATCGATACCGTGTCTGAAACTGACCTCAGCAGAAACTTATGCCAACCCACCTGAGATAATCAACCCCAGTCTAACGAACGCCAAGCACAGATAAAGACAACATATATGGCTGTGACTACGTCACCTGGACAAATCTCAATCTATATAACTCAGATGAAATTACAAGATTGACAAAAACCAATGTTGAATCATTTGTCCTAATAGGTTCAACCCTCACCACACTCAAGAAGAAAAGACAGAGGTTATAATGACATCACTCACCCTAACCGTAGAGATTTCCTTGAACAAAGGCGACGACTCCTCGATCAGATATCATCTTCCTTATATCTTGGATGGCGAGCCATAAGAGCAAAGTATGGACTTTCTCTTAGATCTCCTGTAGACAAGTACCCTGAATCTCCACTTTGTGATATCTTTGTGCCTCCACCATCAACCCATATATATAGTTGAGAAACCCTAGTTTAGGTCATAGGAATTCTTAAATAGGAAACCCTAAAATAGAAAACTAATTGCCTAAAATAGCCAGCACCAATTATGGACGTCCAAATATGGTCAAATTAAATATTTGATACAAATTGTAAATCTAATCAAATCAAATATTTAATATAGATTTTTAAATCAAATCTTTGACCATATTTGGGCTCTAAAATTTGTTGTTACCAAATCTAAACTAGACTCAACATACTCCCCCTTACTATGATGAGAGGGTGTTGACCCCATGGCTCCTGAACTGTACTCCATGTTTGTTGTCCCGTAACAGAGTTCCTGCTCCCACATGCCACCGATCCCCCGAGCTGCTTTGCATCTTCTTTAGTCTTCAGCTCCTCGACCGTGACGTTGACACTAGCCGCCATGCGTAGCTTCTCCTGCACCATTGAGATCCTGTCGATATCAATGACACGGTCAAGACCGAAGTCCATGACGATCATCCTTACCATAAGTCTTGGTTGCATATATGTCACTTACTTTCGTCTTCCACCTGAATGTACTACCGTTCCGACGAGCTTATTCAAACTTGGCTGGCCCAACCAATCAGACGGTACGGTTCTTCCGAATTCAGACTCATGAACCTGCCCACATTCGTGTCCGACATTGAGGCTATGTCGTACACATGCATTATCGAGCAGAATATCATGCATTGTGTATGTCGTCGATGACACACAGCTCTCTTGGAACTGTACAAATGGAGATGCACCCGCCTCTGATTGAGTTTGCTGCACACCGTGATCTCCTTTCTGGTTTTGAACTGCATGCTGAAATCAATGTCAATCCATGAAACTTTGGCAAACTATTCGTCACCAAAATCTGATCCGAGAACAACCCCCACTTGGATACCGACCAACTGTCATGTGACCGACAGACTGTCCTTCAATTTTTGACTCATCACCATTTGTCGATTTGTCTCGACGAACCAAATCTTTTGTGTCACATCCCAGTCCCAAAATATACGGAACAAGCCACGTGGCAATAGCCAGCTGATACAGTCTAGGATAGGTTTCCAATTTAATAGACCCATTTAATGGACCCATCTAGATGAACAATGTTGTAGAAGTACTAATTCTCATCTAAACTACACATGTTATAAGTAGGGAGTCTAATCTTATCCACAACATAAGTTAGAGAAGATAAAATGTATACAAGATAGATAACAAGGACAATCTGAGTCCATAGTACAACTGAAATAAATCTGGTGGGAACAAACCCAAAAATACATCACTGAAATAAATATTGAAAGAAAAAAAACTAGGAAACAGTAAGATAACTAGACTCAAGTATTTGCTAGCTAGACAAGATAATCCATCCCAAGACGGAAGGCCTACCACGGATCAAGGAAACTTCGCTAGAAGAACCTCGAGATCCTTAGTTGCAACAAATCCAGTCTTTAGACCTGGGCCGTATACTATCAGATAGAAATGCTCGTCATGATCTGGAAGAAAAATAGATCCTCAGAGGGATGTAACAAGATACAAAAAGTGCATGTCATAATATAAATACTGAATAAACATAAGGGTGAACTAACCAACTAAGTGAATGCACTTTGAAGACAACTTTGAAGCGTATGGATAAGTCAAGCCAAAATAGGGAATCTAGCATAGCTCAAGGCTAGAGGTCACATATATGCAAACATATATCATCAACTAATATAGCATATAGCTATATAGTGACCATCGCCTGATATACCGACCAACATATATAAACGGCCCATAATGTTTAGAGAACGTTAATGGGTAACTATGAACTATGAACTATGAAATCATCAGGATCATAACCTCGTAGTTTCCTCCAAAGACTATGGTAGACCAATTTGTCTATCCCATACGCCTATTAATTGTCTTTTTCGCCCAATGCTAATGTATAAGTCATGGCTACAACGTGGACATCTTGTAACTACAATGCCAGGTGATCACAAGTAAACTAGAACTAACTCACCTACACGATGTACCATCACACGTGCTACTCACATCGATAGCCAGTTGAGTGCGTAAGCTCGTGTCCTAACATGAACTCTCTGTGTGTCGTGAGATATATGTGTCATGGCCTTAGGAGATATAATAATAACTCCACAACTTCAAGTATGTCCACTAGTGACTAGGTCAATACACAAGACTAAGTATCAATGTCTTTGTCGACTGCACCCGAGGCATTATCAGACACACATAAATATATATTATATTCAGAGCAAAAGCATATAAACAACTAAATATGCCCAAATATTTATATAACCTTGTTATACATGGTTTCTAAGTTGCTAATATGTGGACTCTAGGTGTTCTTCCTACTAGAATTTTCATGTACAAGTGTGACATCATATTGTTCTCAAAATCTCATGAAACAAGTGTCAACATATATCGTAGTATTTACTACTTTTCATCCACAAGTTTTACAGATTAAACAACCCAGTTATGAATCCTTCTTGCACTATTCTAATTCTATTCCAACACATGCAATCATATCTCAAATTGATAAGGGTTAACTACATATACTTCTATAACTTGTTAAAGTTGATCTTCATTTGCAACATGTGAATTGACAACCTATTCAACTCCTAATTCTAACATTCACTATCACATATACATATAATACTTACAATTCCTAACAACTTGAACTACCTATTATCAAGTGTTCAACATGTAATACTAACCTCAAATCAGAATATTACCTAAACATAGTGTAAATACGTTCTAAAAATGAGATTTTGACATGTTCTTGCACTACAAAAGGTGCTAAGATTTCTGTTAAAAAGATGTTAAGTTTGACATGATTGTAGTAGTGTTCCTAGCATGGTTTTGAAGGAACACAACATGGCAAGATGTGGGTATATATTCATATGAACTTCAAGCACAAAAAGAAAGATTAACAAGTGAATTTATGTGCACAAACAACAAGTGTACAATTCGGGAATGAGTTAATTGTACAATTCGGGAATGAGTTAATTGTCGAAATGGTACATGAAGAATGTAGTATTTGCCATTTTGGTGATCGAACTTATTTTTGGCCGAAATGGTGCATGAGCTTTGCATTTTGGCTCAATTAGTGCATAAAGTAAATTTTATTGGTATTTATGGATAAAAATCAATAAAAATGGACTTGTGATAGTCACGTGCCCTATTTTTAATGGTTCTTTTGTCAAGTTTTCAGTTTTGGACTATCATTTCAGAAGAATATTAGTGTTTGAAGAAAATTGTTTGGATAAAACGGTATTTCGTCAACGTTTTCAGAATTGAACCAAACTTGGATCACAGGACTAGCGTAACGATACAAATATGATGGTATAAGTTTCGTTGCGAAATGACAAGCATATACAAAATTATGACGAGTGTCAAAACAGGCCGATACAGAGTTTTTCGACGAATACGTGTTGATTCCAGTGTGCACGTATATCCAAATCAACTTCCGTAAAATCTCACACATCTGTGTTGACGATACGCCCCTTTTGGTGCAATTCAAATATGATGAAGATGCCTCGTTTAGCGGGACGCACCCTTTTCGAGAAAATTCGGGTTTAAAAAACCAAGTTTTCGGTCAAATTCAACAACGAATAAATCACAGCATACAACAAATTAAAATAAACTAATTGAAGAGATTAAATCTCGGTTATGTTGTCCAAATTTCTGTTTAAGTAGAATTTATAAATATTAACTAGGTTGGAAGAAAATCAGCCATGAACATGGATGATTGGAAAAGTTTTTGAACTACAAACTGGGTCATTTTTTCCTGTTTTGCGTCATGAATTACGATCGACACAGGACACGATACACCGAACTAATTATACAAGGTTCAAGGGGATCATGTGGTCTTCTCATAGGATTTGACGGATTGATATTTAGTTAACTGTGTAGGGAGATATAGGGGCTAGAAGTAGTGCACCTCGCTGTGGGCTGTTGCTCGGGGTGTCGGAGCGGGCTTCTTCGCGGCGGCGTGCAGCGGCGGTCCGACGACGGCGGCGGTCAGCGACTCGTCGGGATGGTAGAGGAGATGATGGTGGTGGGGGTGCTCTATTGTGGTCTTTATATAGGGGTGAAGGAGGGAGGTTACGGGGAGATGAAGAGGAGGGGGTGCGGCGGTTTGGGGAGAGGAAGCGAAGGGTTACGGGGTGGGGGTGAGTAACTGTAGCGGCGGGTTGGTGGGTTTGGATTGGTGAGTTTCGGGTTGCAGGTCCGGGTATGGGTCCGGTTCGGTTTAGTTTGGTTTAACTCGATTTGGTTTGGCTTGGTTTGGGTTGGTTTATATATATATATATATATATATATATATATATATATATATATATATATATATATATATATGGCCATCTAAAAAATAGTTTGGACCCCAATAAATTCTAGAAAAAATACATAATACTCTATTATTTGTTGTACACCGAAAAATATAATTTATGTACTATTTTAATAATTAATTAAATACACATAATTATAAATTCATGAATACTATATATTATAAATGGCTAAAAATTACAAAAAAAATTCTTAAACTCAGTAATTCATAAATAACAATAATTAAATTTCTAAAATTTAATTCTAAAAAATTATGGTGTTTACACTTAGCACAGCAATTGCTGTGTTGTGGTGTTGAGTGCAGTCCAGCAATAGTGTGAAGTGCAGGTAGTGGGCAAGCTCGAGCTAGGTAAGAAGTAGCAGCAATTGCTCAAAGGGGATGTGAGTGTCTACTTTTGGTATCAGGTGAAAGGGGGAGTTGGATATTGGATAGAGTGTTCAATGAACACTTGTGATCAGTTTGCAATGAAGGGTGGTAGGGAGTCGCTGCGATTTGGTATCAGTGCAGTGCTACCTGGGTTCAGGTATTTTAGATAGAAAGAGTAAGTGATATGCACCTGCAGAGGATGGGGTAAGCAAGGCCAGGATTCTCATGTGCTGGCCTTGTACAAGCAGTTAGAATATTAGTTAAAAGGTTAAGAGCTCAGGTGCAGTTGGACCTGGACAGTAGCATGGAGCTGGTACTAAGGTATTTTGTGAGAGCGTGTGTTGGCATTTGACACCAATTGTGAGGTGTCTGGTACAATTAGAAGAGAGGGTGTCCAGGTAGTGATTACAGGCTTGGGGGGTTTCTGTCCTATTGGTGTACAGACATCTGTGTACATTATGAGGTATATTGTGGATGAGTGTATCTTGAGGGGTTCAGTTGGTGCTCATGTGAGATGTGGGGTTAGCTTGGGTTGTGAGATGGAATGAAGCTTTGTGGGGAAGTATCAGTTGTGAGTTATTGTGCCATGTTTTATGCACCGTCAGTTGAGTGACTGATAGCAACATGGGGGTGTCGGGTTAATCACCTAGCAGTTGAACGAGGTGGAGGTGACTTCAGATATGTGAAGTGGTGATGAGGGTATTAGCAGCAACAATGTGCTGCAGTTGAGTTAGGAATGTGTGGCATTGTATGTGTTTTGTAGACAATGTGCTTGAGTATAAGTATTAGGAAGGGTGTTTGTATGTGTGTCTAGGTGTTGGTCTGAAGTGGTTCCAGTTATTAATACCAGTATAGTGTGTGTATTAGGACACATGAAGATAGTGTATGTTAGTGAGGGTACCAATGTGTATTGAGGAATGAGGGTAGTGTATCCATGATACATGAAGCTGTGTTAGAATATATGTGTGAAGTGCCAAGTGCAGTGAAGGCTGAATGTATATGGGAGACTTGAACATTGATTTCAAAGGATTGCACTAGTCCATAGTTGTGCAAGCTCAGGTTGGAGCAGGGGTGCACCAACTGCTGTGCATAACAGTGGTGATCAGTAGCACAAATGTGCAAAAACAGAAACTTGATGTGCCACAGTGCACAAGCAGCTGCAGGTTGTATGTGGTATATGCAAGAAAGTATGGGTGTGTTGAGATTAGGTAGGTGCAGGGCTAGGCAAAGATATGAGAAGGAATGTTCTAGTGTTGTGTGGCTATGTGGTACCATGGTGTAAAGTATCAAGGATTTAGTTAAGGACTTTATTAAGATACTACATAACTAGTGATATTAAGACACCAAGATACTTGGGTTAGGTATTGATACCAAGATAATTGGTAATAGGTATTAATATTAGGTGTTAGTGTTAGATACTACGATGAGGTATCTAAGTTAAGGTATCTTAAATAAGGAGTAATTACTAAGTTAAGGGTTGGTAAGTCAGTACATTGACAAGGTGAGTGTTAGGTACTAGTCATAGAGATAAGTAACTAACCAAGGTATTAACAGTGGTGATACCAAGGTTAGTGTGGTAAGTCTAGGATGAGTATTGATACTAGCAATAAGTGTAGGGGTAGATATGAATATCTAGCTAAGATACTCTAAGTTAAGATAATGTATATTATCTAGAATAGTGTGATACTATATATATATATATATATATATATATATATATATATATATATATATATATATATATATATATATATATATATATATGGTAGGTATACAAGTTACGATACCACCTACACTTATTGCTAGTATCAATATATATATATATATATGAGATATATATGTAGTACCTAGTATACCTTAGTATTAGCTTGTATAGACTAATATAACCTAGTAAAGACCTAGTATCACTCTAAAAACCCAACTCCAATGTAGTTATGGACTCTAACCAAGATATTGACTTTATTAAGACCTAAAAAACCTAGTATAACAAAGTATTAACCTAATTAGCCTAGTATTGACTAGTATACCCTAGCATGACCTAGAAATGACCTAAAAACTATATTTAACTTATTTTAACTTGTTTATCACTTTATTACACCAAATGATATGAGATATTATATATAGGTTTGTGTGACACCAGTTCGGATATCAGTTTGCACCATTTGCTCTGGACCTCAGGCGAGTACATTCTTTGATAGTTTTTATTATTTGATATTTACTATGATTATGGTGTATAGTATTATTTTACCTGATTTTTTGACACTATGGATACACAAATTAGTATTATATGGATTCACTCTCTTGTGACACATGCATCACACTAGTCTGGCCTCTACTTCAGGACTCTTTACTGTTATCACATCAGGACTCACTTACTGGCATCACTTACTTTATCTGGCTGGCCTCGTACTTGATTTGCGTGTCGGGACTTGGATTCATTTATACTAATCGGACGAAGAAATATTGAGTAGACATGCAAACATTCCCAAAAGTCTGGAATTACCCCTGGAATCACCCCTTCTGGTCTAATCTGGAATGAAGCAGTCGCACACCTCACATGCGATGAGCCGTATTACCCCCTAGCCGTTTACATGTTGAAAGCGGTATTTCAAAACACACTGTTATAGTTATATCCTTGCTGGTTTTATATTATATACTTGCTGGACACACCCTATCTATCTCAGATTTTTTCTCATTTATTTTGGTCTTTATTGACCATACTTTCTTAATTCACCATGCTTATCTTGTCTTGTTCGTAAATTAACTGTGACTGTATTTAATCTCTGACTCTTTTACTGTAAGAACCCTAATTCTGAAATCGTATTCTATATTATGTAATTTATTATTAGTCATTATGAGCTAAATATAGAAAATAGAATTTTCTATTGGATCCAACCCAAAACCCGCAAACCATTAAACCACCCTTCCCGCGTAAAATAAGAAAATAGCAGCAGCAGCTCATCATCCGCGTATACTTCTCCGCGCGTAAATATCAACAGCAATAGCAAAAACCACCGCGCATAAACCCAGCAGCAGCAGTATCAAACCAACGCCTATTTTACACCGCGTAAACTTTTTCTTTCACTACGCGTAAAACCCAAAACCATAACCATTAGGAGAAAAAAATATCAGCAGCAGAGGCAAAACTCAACTTTACTTTGCTTTCCTATACGTGTAAGCTTCTCATTCCACCGCTCATTAACACTATTATTACTAAATACCCCCAACCGCACCCCTAAACCAATAAAAGGAAAACAACAGTGTAATAGTTTCTTACCCATTAAGTAAATTCCACCGCCTCCTTATTCCTATATATATATATATATCACAACTCTCCTAAAAATCTAATTCCACTTCTTACACCAAAGCTTAAACATTATTGTGGACATTTGCACTTATACAGAACTTGCTCGGCAAGTATACCTTGTCACAGTACTCTTATTTACATTCCAAATGATGCATGATTCTATTTTATTTATATATTTGTATTGGACCTTGTTTATGAGACCACCCCAGTATTATGGAGCATTATTTGGTTCATTGCTCGTAACACAGTTGCTACACGAGTTGTGAGTCTCATATAGCTCTCGGACTACATATTGGGTTGGCCGCCTGTATGTATAAGCCGTACGTTAGGGATGACTGCTAATAGAAATTTTGTATGCTAGAAGACCTGGCAGTTATTTAGAGGATTTATCATGTCATGGATATGGCATGCTTAGAGCATGGGGTAGGGAGAACAATAAGTAAAATATTTGGGCTCCTTTGCACTTTTTTATGTACGCCCGGATTCTCCACCGGAGAAACGGGTGATGATGACCACTATATATTACTGGCGGCCTCTGCCGTTCAAAAAACGACATAATTTGAGGCTCCTAATTCTCCAAGAGGGTCACGCCAATCCCATATTTTAGCCAGATAGCCCACTTGGTGGAAAGTTGTTCTTAAACTGCATTCACTTAGATGGTTAGGCGACCCATTGGATGTTATTATTTCAGTACTTATTGGCATATTTTTATGTATCTTGTTATGTCCCTCTGAGGACCTGGTCCTTTTCCAGATATGGACGAGCAGGAGTACCCACAGGAGTACGGACCGGGACCTGACTCTACGTACCTGACAGAGGAGATCCTACCCTCAGATTATCTGTGATTGATTGACGTTGTTTAGATATTTTGCTACTTCAGTATAGTCGCTTTGTAGTAGATTTGTTTCCACCCTACTATCAGTCTTGATACTATCTTTGATATCCAGTTATTATTCAGCGTTTATTCCTACTGATTATTTGTGTTGTGGATGAGACATAGATTTTGTGTGACTTGTTATGACAGTATATTACCACGGATGGATTTGCATATTCATATATAGCGTACGTGTGTATATGATTTCCATATATTGGAGTTCGTATACATACGGCTGGACGTGTTACGTATTCCTAGTCCTACGTATTTTGGGACTGGGGCGTGACATTTACTTTCCTTGCTCAACATGTATTACTTTCAATAACGTATAGTCTTTGTCAATTAATTGGAACTGTTATTGGGTTGTACTTTTCTCAAATCCAGACGGATAATATTTTTCAGAGGACCTGGAGGATTGGTGTCCGACCTATTACGGACCTCGGGATGTTGATGGTACAGCCATGGACCCCGTAGCGCAGGAATGATTGCCGGAAGGTCTAGTCGAAATCACTAGTTATCCTAGTTAGTTTTCATTAGCATTTTGGTACCGGATTTGCTTTCGTCTTATATATTGAGACTTGTTGTTGTTGTTGTTGATGCTTAGACTATGTGTTTATGTTAGATTTTTTGATATCTTATCGTGCTTTAGATTGTGATTAAGTATTCATCATTGTCATTATTATCATATTATCCTCCTTCTTGGAGTTGAGATATCATTGATATGTTATACTTTATTGTGTGATATAGATAGTTAGTTAACCTAGACAACCTTCTACCGCCGATGTTGCGGCGTAGGCTACGTACTAGTGCCCCTTTACCGGGTGCGGGTCATGACAGTGGGCCCAATGCCTAGACGCACAATAGAAGATGCGGTTCGAACAACGAGAACCTTCTACCAAGGACAAAGTCATACAAGTCAATCTGGGCGACGAATCCTCCCCTAAACCTATCTTTATCAGCAAAAGTCTGACTGATAAGGATCAGGAAATCCTGCTATAGCTCATCAGGGAATACATCGATGTCTTTGCCTGGAGCTACGAAGACATGCCAGGACTGGACCCCCCAAATTACGGTCCACAAGCTCAATATATTGCCTAACGCTAATCCTGTCAACCAGCAGCAACGGCGGTTTTGGCCAGACATAACGAACGCCATCGAAGCCAAAGTCAACAAACTGATAGCTAGTGGCTTCGTCCGCGAAGAACAATATCCAGACTGGGTAGCCAAAATCATGTCCCTCATCAAAAAGAACGAGAAGATCCGGATCTGCATTGACTTCCATGATCTAAACGCCGCCTGCCCCAAAGATAAATTCTTGCTTTCGATCACAGACATAATGATCCACAACACTTGTGACTTCGAGCGCATGTCCTTCATGGACGGATTCTCAGGCTGCAATCAGATCAAGATGTCCCCTGACGATCCGAAGCATACATCATTTCGAACGTCGATAGGAGTGTACTGCTATACAATCATGCCCTTCGGTCTGAAGAACGCTGGTGCTACATACCAGCGAGCTATGAGCACCATCTTCCGTGAGCATCTACGAAAGACGATCTAGTGTTATGTCGATGACATTGCCATCAAAAGTCACTCCAAAGGTGATCACCTCAGGGACTTGAAGACTGTGTTTGACCTTATGCGTACGCACCAGCTGAAAATAAACCCTATAAAATCCTTCCTGGGATTCTCCAACGGCAAATTCCTAGGTTTTATCATCACTTCTCAGGGTATTCACATAAATCCCAACAAAACTAAAGCAATCCTCGAGATGAATCCGTCGAGGAACCTCCGGGAGCTCCGTGGCCTTCAAAGGAGGCTGGCATACATCAAGAGGTTTATCTCAAACCTCTATGGGCATTGTCGGTCATTTACCCAGCTCATGAAGAAAGGTATCTCATTTGTCTGGAATAAAGAATACCAATGCTTGTTCGACGACATTAAGAGATACCTATCAAACCCTCTAGTACTGGTAGCCCCGGTCTCGGGAAATCCTTTTCTGTTTTATGTACGCATGATAGATCACGCCCTCGGTGCTCTATTAGCCTAGAATAGTAACGCAGGCCATGAGAAGGCCATCTATTATCTCAACCGGATGATGGTTGACACGGAGCATAGGTACACCTCCGTCGAGAAGGAATGCCTTGCTCTAGTATTTGTTGTCTAGAAAACTCGGCATTACGTGACTGGATAGACCATTCATATGATCTCACGAGTCAATCCTCAGAGTTCTCATGACTAAACCGAGGGCACTCAGTTCCCGCCTAGCTACCAGGGTGATACTACTGTCTCCATACGACATGGTGCTTGTCCCACAGAAAGCCGTCAAGGGTCAAGCACTGGCCGACTTCCTAGCAGCACATTCGACACCAGAAACTCATAACTCTACGACGAGATTCCAGAAGAAGTGGCAGACTCAAATGTAACTTCATGCGAGGATGTTTGGCAAATATTTTTTGACGGTGCTTCGAGAACAAGGTCCAAGGGAGATATCATTGCGGGGGTCAGGATAGTGTTAATCTTCCCATACGGTCTAGTCATCAACCGGGCCTACTCTGTCACAAACCCGTGCTCCAAAAATGTGGCAGAGTACAACACCTTGGTCATCGGGCTACAACTTGCCAAACAAGTATGAGTGTAGTATCTGGAGGCCTACGACGACTCCAAATTAATAGTCAGTCAGGTTCGGGGTGAGTACGAAGTCCGACATGATGACCTGATTCCTTACCACCAAACTGCGCTTGGCATCATCTCAACCTTCAAGGGATTCTTCATTAAGCACGTCCCTCAACTGCAGAACATCGAGGCTCATGCCCTGGCCGGCCTCACTGCCTCCTTGGCAGTTCCAGACAACACCCATCAGCTAATTACAGTGATCGGTCGAGAGCTGGTCTGCCCAAATAATAACCTTTGACTATGTTTGAGTTACGCGGCAGAAGTACACACTGACGTCCAGAATGAGAGACTTCCATTCATTGACTACGCGGTCTATGGAATTCTCCTCGATAACCCAAAGGAAGCCACATCAATCAGAAGACATTCTCTTAGGTTTCTATTACGATACAGCTACCAAAATGTTGTATCGTCGGTTCTACGATGGTCTTTTGTTATGATTCCTATCGAATACAGAAGCGAAGCAAGCCCTCCGCAAAGCTCACAATAACGTTTGTGGCGCACACCAACCCGGACCAAAGCTATAAGATCGTCTTCGGAGAATGGGTTATTACTGGCCGACGATGGTAGCAGAGGCCATTGGCTATGCGAGAAAATGCCAGACGTGTCAAATCCATGCAGACTTCATTCACCAACCCTCAGAATTTCTACACCCAAAGGCCGTATCTTGGTCGTTTGAAGCATGGGGGATAGAGATTATCAGACCAATCAGTCAACCTTCTTCTAAAGGGCATCGATTCATCCTGGCTATAACCGATTACTTCTCCAAATGGGCAAAAGCTATCCCACTCGCTGAAGTAAATACCTCAAACGTGAATAGCTTTGTCAAGCATCACGTTATATACTGCTTCAGCTTGCTATGAAGGATCGTCCACGACAACGGTCCACAGTTCGCAAGTTACGCGTTCAACATATTTTGCTATAAAAAATTGGATTCAGAATATAGCAACAACCGCCTATAACATGGAAGCAAATGGTCTGGCAGAGGCCTTCAACATGACCATCATAAAGCTACTCAAAAAGTTCATGTTTTCCAATAAGCATGACTGGAACGAGAAGCTGGATGAATGTCTCTGGGCCTACCGCACAACGGTCCGGACAGCTATTGGCAACACGCCTTTCTCTTTGGTATACAAAATCGAAGCGGTCCTCCCGTTCGAGATCCAAATTCCTTCACTCCGAGTAGCCCTCTCCAACCAATTAACCGTCGACGATAATCACCATTGACGGCCACAAGAGTTAGAAGCACTCAACGAGAAACGTCTCTTAGCTTAACAACGAATTGAGTTATACTAACCACGTCTCTCTGAAGTCTTCAACAAACGGGTGAAGAAGAGAACCTACCAAGTGAGTGATCTCGTCCTGACCGTAAGGAGACCGATGGTCATGACCCACAAGACGGCCAACAAATTTTAGCCTAAATGGGAGGGGCCGTTCATCATGGAGTCCGTATTCTCCAACGGCGCCAACCGACTAGTGAAACCCAATAGCTATTTGGTTATGATGCCTATCAACGACAAGTTCCTAAAAAGTATTATGTCTAAACTAGACTTGTACTCTACTTATCCCTAGCGGAACAACCCAGATGTACATCTCTACACTCTTGGTTCTTCATCCATAGTAAGTGCCTATGTGCAACATTTTTTCCTTCTTTATAAATTCCTGTAAAAGCTATCATCTGTATCCAGGAGTCCTGGATACGCAACGGATGATGGATCCTCAAAGTCTCTCTAGCGAAGCAGTCCTCAGGTCTACTCACACACTCCCGCAGTGACCACTCAAAAACCAAGTTCGTTAGACGCTAGCCATGTTCATATTGCCTCTGAGCTATCATCCCACCAATCTCCTAACGGAGCAACCATCAGGTCTATCTTCACTTTTGGATAGACCATACCTAGCAAATCACTCCTCAATGAGTTATTTAGACATCGGTTCACGTCCATATTACCTCTGAACTATCATCCTAACATTTTTCTCTAGCTGAGTTTGGCATGTCCATATTACCTCTGAGCAAACTTTTCGGGTCTTGGCTATCGATCATCACGTCCATATTATCTCTGATATCGATTGTCATCTCCACTTATCACCCGTATTCACCAAGGTACACCAGCGGTGTTAAGTCCAATAAAACTGCCACGTCCATATCACCTCTGGCAAGGCTTGTCTCAAACATATTACTTACACTAATATGCGCAAAAAGTAATGGATCCACAAAACCTATCACGTCCATATTACCTCTGATAGGGATTATTTTTGAATTTATTATTTGCACTCAACGTGCGCAATAAATAATAAGTCCACCAAGAGTCCCCTTGTAGAATTTTCTCAATAGAAGCAAACAGTTCACGTCCATATTACCTCTGAACTATGAGCTGTCCATATTCTCCATCCAAAGAAAATTGCCACGTCCATATTACCTCTGGCTCATTTCCTTTCCCCTCTACAAAAATATCAGGATCATACCTAACCTCTCGGTATGACTACTGATCAGCTCACGTTTACGTCACCTTTGGGCTATCATCCTCACATCCTACCCCGAGAGTTTGCCATGTCCATATTACCTCTGAGCAAATATCTTCCTACAACTATCACCAGTCGTTATCTCAACTTATCACCCATACTTAAATCTGAGTACGCCAGTGGTGATAAGTCTACGTCCATATTACCTCTGGCAGGATTTTATTTCGAATCTATTACTCGCACTCCAGTGCGCAGGAAGTAATAGGTCCACCAAAGATCCCCCGGTAGGATATTTTTGGCCACTGTGGTATTGTACTACATCCATATTACCTCTATTACAATACCCAAAAGTCTACAACATACAAAATTTTGAAAAAGAAGAGGCTTTATTGATTAATATTCAAGATCATGAGTACATATGATAAAAATTCATTACATTCAAGGATTTTTTATTAGTATTTAAGGTCATGAGTACATATGATAGAAACATATTTTAAGGGTTTCCATGAAGTCTCGCTGATACAAATACTTTCCATTAGAAGCGCCCCTTCGTGCTGTCGTTGCTACTAAAACAAGTCGAGCCCGCAGCAGAACTCAATGCTTTCTGGATCATTCCTCCACAGTGCAAACCTCAGCATATGAAAAAGAATCTATACCAACGGATAACAAGGGAGGAGCAGGAGCAGGAACAGGCGCTTTATAAATCAGATGGGAAGACCCACGACAGGAATAGCAATTAATCCAAATTATGTCATCGACCCCGTAGTCTCCCGGTCGATAGCAAACCGCATAAAAGGAAGAAACACAGCTGGCACGCTGCACGAACAAGGACAGCTCAGGGCACGACACAGGATGTTCATCCTCGTCTCCTGGGTTAGTTCTTGACAAACTGTCCTCGTCTCCTGGATCAGCTCTTGGCAAATGGTCACATAAAGTTGGTCTTCACCCCGAATAACGGGTGTTATGATGTCCTTTCATGCTCCATCATGAGCCGCGCGAGGGAGAACAAAGTATGCACACACAAAACATATGATATCAACATACAAATACAAAGTTGACGTCTATGGGGTAAAGCCTAGTCGGCGCATGAGGTATCTTTAATGCGGCAGAGCCATGGTGGTCGCATGTCCGGATTGAACTTTCATCCATGCGACAGAGTCATGGTTGTTGCATGTCCAGATTGAGCCTTTATCTATGCGGCAGGATCTTAGTTGCCACATGATGGCTGCCTACCCATGCGACAAACTAATGAAGAAAGCCTGCGCATGTTCGTGATAATATCTCATCCATGCGGCAAGGTTGCGTAAAAAGTCTGCGCGTATTTTAGACGATTTCTCATCCATGCAGCAAGACTATGGATAGGTGTCTCTGTGTCTATGGATGCCTGACACAAAGAACATGGTGCTCCCCTACCTCTGAGTAAAATACCAAAATCAAGGGGCCAAGGATCAAGATCGCCCTGACAAACTCCTCGGGAAAAGGGTCGCAGTCTACGGCATCATTCGCTAGAAAAGGAGGAAGAAAGCAAAGAGATAAAAGTTCTCTCTTCCCCTGACTGCCTATTTATAGGCTCCAAAATCGCGTGAAGGGATTGAGGCAATGAACTGAGAGGTTGTTGAGATGAACTTGATACCTCGATCCGCATGATCCTCTTTAATCCCCAAGAAAACGGATGCCTCTAGTCCCGTGTCAGGAGATTGCGCAAAATCCTAATAGATTCGCGCAAAGATTAAAGCAAATCTCCTCATTTAATGATCGACAGTCTGTCAGAGACAACTATGTAGAAACACAACTATGCGGCATGCCCTTCATATGCGGCCAATAGCGTCCGTCCATGGTTCTTTCAAAGTATTCCAAATTTATCATTTTAGAAACTTTGAAGGGGGTCTTGTAGAAGCATAAAAAATTATGCAAGCCGCATAAAGGTCATGCCCCCTCAACAAGCAGCAGAGAAGCCACATGCGGCCCGAACAATCAAGCCGCAGAGACGCCAAATGCGGATAGAACAAATAAGTCGCAGAGAAGCTACATATGGCCGAGCCAAACGAAAGATCAAAAAGCCGCATAGTATGTTATATGCAGCCTGACAAAGATTTCGATGTCTGTCAGAAGCTCTGACACATCAGTCTGAGATGCTTCGAGATACGTGAAGATGATGCCTCAGAAAAGACAATAAGTCACATCAGTACATTAATTGCTTTAATAAACGTGCCATATGCGGCTATGTCCTATGCGGCCTCGCCAACATACGGCCAGAGTGTCCATCCTACCAAGGCCCAAACGAGCGCATGTATGCGTCTACAAGAACCATGTGGCCTCGCCATCATGTGGCCAGAGTGTTCATTTGACCAAGGCCTAAGCGAGAGCACGTATGTGGCTACAAGACCCATGCGGCCTCGCCATTATGCGGTCAGAGCATCCAAACGACCAAAGGCCAAACGAGAGCTCATATGTGACTGCGACAATATGCGGCCAAGTTATTGTATGGCCTCCAGCTAACAAGATGTTCCCGTTACAATTGCAGAGATCTTCAGACAGGTGGTGCTGACTACGTGTCCAGCTGACCAAGTCACACACACAACGGGTTAAAAACAACCTCAAGATCTCTTCAATAATATATCTCAACCAAGACCACGTGACAATCGGCCCATGGCATGTGGCAACAATTATAACCACATTCTGTTGAAGGAGCCTTATGCGACCACCAAACAGAGGCATATGCGGCATCTATATCCCATCAGCACGATGGCTATAAATAGGAGCAACTGGAATGTTCTAAGGGCTGGATTTTTTTTCTTCTACTTCAGAGAGAAAGGATACCACCCCCGGCCAATACAGAGAGGGAGAGCATACTGAGATAATCAAAGAGAGAACGTAAGCTTTCTCACCTTGCATCGGATCGTCCACAGAGTAAAGGAGATGCCATAACACTCCTTGTCCATCATCATATCCTAGAATCAAATATATTATACTTAGATTGTCCGTCCAGGATCTCTTTGTACTTTCTTTCATTTGTTAGTTAAATTAAGCTCTTTTTAGAACTTTTGAATTTAATGGCAAACAGAGGTTTACATTTTATATCCCTCAAAAAATCTCAAAGACTCTCCTCAACAAGTTCCTGACGATCCACTAACTCCTGTCGAACACCCCTCGAGCCTCCATCCGATGTATGTGGCATATTTGTACAACTCAGCGGCTTGAGCCTGTACATGCCACAGCATAAATCTCCTCGAGCCAGTTGTTGAAAACCCTTCGTAAGCATCCAATCTTTGTCCCAAAATACTTTATGACAACCATCGTTAGCCTCCTTATTGAAACTAAGTTGTAGCTCAAACTCGGTATATGTCACACATCCTTAAGAATGAGCTTCTCACCAAGCTCCGTTCTCAAGTGCACATCTTTGAGGCCTACAACTGCAGTCATCCCCTTGTTATCCATCTTTACACGTCCAAACATACTGCTTCGGTATGACGTAAAGATCCTTCTATGTGGTATGGAATGATATGACGCCTCCGTATCCATGATCCAATCGTCGTCATGACATATGCTACAAGGTTCCTCTGCATCGGTTGCTGTGATGATGAGATATCCCATAGCCGTGAGATCCGACTGATTATCCTTGTCTTTGGCCTTCTCAGATTTAAGCTTCATGCAGTTCCTCTTAATATGATCCATTTTGCCACAGTGATAGCAGCCCTCCTTGCGGTCCACAGTCACAAAATTTTGAGAACTCTTCCCTGTCCTCTCCTATGACTTGGGTCTTCTCTTTCCGTAGAAAGAAACCAGAATGGACTCTTGTGACAATTCAACTTGCTTACGCCGGACCTACTCATTCAACAAACTACTTTTGACTGCCTCCATCGTGACAACTCTATCAGGCATGGAGTTGCTCACCGACAACACCAACGTCTCCCAGCTTTTTGCCAGAGAACTCAAAAGTAAAAGGGCCAGCCTGAAGCACATCATCAATCACCATCTTTATCACAGACAGCTGATTGATGATACCCTGAACCTCGTTCATGTGTTGTGCCACTGGGGCACCCTCCGTGTACTTCAAGTTGATGAATTGGCGAATAAGAAATACCTTGTTGACAGCCGTCTTCCTTTCGTATAGCGAATTCAGCTTCTCCCACAATGCTTTTTTTGAACTCTCCATGGACACGTGGTGAAACACCAAATCGTCCAGCCATTGGTGGATGAATCCAATGGACTTGCGATCCAATCATTTCCAGTCTTCAGCAGCTTTGTCCGACGGCTTTGCGCTGTCGTTCTCCAAAGTACCATGCAAGTCCTTGTACCAGAGTTGATCCTCCATCCTTGGCTTCAAAATCGCTTACTTTTTTCCTGTAAGGGTGATCATACGTGTGTTCATCTGCTCCAAAGACATGGTTCCACCTTCCCTCTCGCGAACTTGAGAGCTCTGATAGTAGTTGTTGGAAATCAGACCCCATAGCCAAAAGTCTGAAACCAGACGTTGGGACTGGACACGTCCTCCAAGCGCTCCGATACCGTGTTTGAAACTGACTGCAGCGAAAACTTAGGCCAACCTACCTAAGATAACTAACCGCCATCTAACGAACATCAAGCGCACATAAAGACAATGTATATGGCAGTGACTATGTCACATGGACAAATCTCAATCTATATAACTCAGCTGAAATTACAAGATTGACAAAAATCAAAGTTGGACCCTTTTGCCCTAATAGGTTCAACCCCCTCACCACATAAAAGACATAGATTACAATAAAATCACTCACCCTACCCGTAGCGATTTTTCTGATCGAAGTCGACAAATCATCGATCAAATCTTCTCTTCTTTTTTTCTTGGATTGCCAGCCCTAAGAGCAAAGAATGGACTTTCTCTTAGATCTCTTGTGGACAAGCACCATGAATCTCCACTTTGTGCTCTGTCTTTTTGCCTCCACCCTCAACCCATATACATATATATATTGAGAAACCCTAGTTTAGGTCATAGGAATTCCTAAATATGAAACCCTAAAATAGGAAACCCATTACCTAAAATAGCCAGCACCAGTATGAACGTTCAAATCTGGTCAAATTAAATATTTGATAATTTGTAAATCTAATCAAATCAAATCAAATATTTAATATAGAATTTTAAATTGCATCAAATCAAATTTTTGACCATATTTGGACTCCAAAATTTGTCGTTACCAAATACAAACTGATAAACATCACTTAAGTTTGGTGGATGAACAAAAATGGACTTTTTCGGAAAGGTATCAAATGTGGTACCTTGTACAAATAATCCTTTCTTCAACATAGTCCCAAATGCAATAATTTAGAATATTATTAAGAATGTCTCGACACAATTCTGATTTTACATGATACAAATCCGAACCCCAACAGCAGCTCCAGACCTAGTTGTGATTGTGGACCTACATTAATTTTTCTGCAGCAACTTGGAAATTCTTCATATGTAAGTTATAATTATCAAGAACTTAATTTGCGAGGGAGATTGTCATCTTCCATTAATTGAACTCCTCCATCCAATATGAACAAAACATATTTTCCACCGTCCCAAAGAATTTAGAACTTATTTATAAACCAAGCTAAACCATATATACCCCCATTTTACAATTATGAGTGTAGCAAAAATTCATATATAAATTTCCTTATAATTTTACCACATGTTAACCAGTTTTGGTATATTTAATGACACTCCATCTTGCCTAAACCTTCCAATTTCTCCACCCCGCCCGTTTGAAATTTTACTAGCCGTTGCCTTCTTCCAAATATTGCATCAATGCCTAATCCTTCCTCTCTACTTAAACAAAATCTCTCAAAGATCTCACTGAATCATCAAAAAAATCTTTGGGTAATAATCTCTAAAATCTTTCATAGATCACAAGAGATCTTTGGAAATTATTAGTATGTCCAATTCCAGGCGTTGTGCTGCTTGCAAGTATTTGAGGAGGAGATGCAGTGAAGATTGCGTTTTGGCTCCATATTTTCCTTCATCACATCCGGAAAGATTTGCTTGTGTTCACAAGATCTTTGGTGCCAGCAATGTCAGTAGAATGCTCCAGGTATATACATATTTATATATAGAAAAGGATACAGAATATATTCAAAGATTTTCTTAGCTAAAAATTAATTTTGTTACGTAATTTACTATTGTCTAGTGTTTCATCTTTCACTGTACATATGTTTATGTTTTATGTTATACTAATGACATGCCTTCAGTATCTAAGGACCATACTATTGATATGAATATTTTCATATATGCAATCAATCCTTCTCATGTGCATAATGTTCTTCTACATAGTTCAGTTGTAAAATAACTGTGCTATATGCATATTTAATTGGGTGTAGAGCATTTAAATATTTAGATAGTAGAGCATTTAAATGCCATTATACAGTACTTTGTTTTTCAGATGTAATTAGCTAGGTTCATTTCACTTAGTAATAGCTTGGCTATACTTTATTACTATTTTTCTTAGACACCAACATACTAGAAACTTGTATCTTGATTCTCATACGTCTCATTTCATGTGTCGATTGCTAGTGGCACAACTAGAAATTCAATATAGGGTGGGCTAGGTTAGACTGAGAGAGACTGAAGCGTCGCCAAACTCATATGAAATCAAAAGACCAAAAAAAAAATATGAATTAAGGGAGGGAGGGTCCTAAAGGCCCACCTTAGCCCAAAGGTGGCTCCGCCCTTATCGATTACAATTAGTGGACTCGTGGCAGGAGCGACCCTAGCCAGGACAAGCTGGACGACAGCCCAGGGCCCCAAAAGGAAAAGAGACACGAACATCGACGTATCTAATCATGATATACTATGGACCCCACTTAACTTAAAAGAATTATATATGGCGTACTCGTTATGATGTTAGATTTTTGCTAGAGGTCCTTAGTAGAATTTTGGTGGCAACAATTTTTTTTGTCATATTTATATTTATTTTTATTTTAGTTAATCTTTTTTTTTTCTTCATAATATTATGTATCAGAGCCCCATTTCGCGAGTTCGTCTAACTCGTGGAATGTAACATTTTGTTTGAATAAACCCCTCATTAATGAGATTAGGGGGATTTTTTTTTTCCTGCTCCCACTCCAATTTTCCAAAAAATAACAAAACTACAAGAATCTAGCTTCCTGGTAAGGCCATCACCATTTTAGTAAATGTCAGCCTCGACCTAAGTTGGTTCACTAGTAGAAAATTGAGTGTTAGTAGCAGTTCCTTCAACTAATTGTCAATTTTTGTACTAATTGTTTCTTGTTTCTTGTTGTAATCGGCAGAACCTTGCAGTTGAGCAACGTGGGGAAGCAGCGGATGCCATCTCCTCGGAGGCCTACTGGCGTGTCCGAGACCCTGTCTATGGGAGTGCCGGCGTGATCAGTTTGTTGCAGGAGGAAATGTCCATGGTTCAACGCCAACTTGTTGAGACCCAAGCTCAGATTGCCATTTGTTCTGCTCAACAACAGAACCTGCAGCCAGCTCAAGTTCCAGATCACCCACCCAGCTCAACTGACGAGCAATTCCAGTTCATCTCTAACTATGCAATTCCAAGCTTTTATGATCAACCTCCAAATCATCCTTGAATCTATACATTATTTATGAGAATTAATTCTATGACCAGGAAACCAAAATGTGGTAGCATCCATCGCATGAGAATACTGAGTCTTGTAATGTAACTGCAGATTAAATGAAATACTAATAGCCTTTGGCACAACATATATTGTCAGGGGAGCAACACAGGATAGGAGATATTTTTTTAGGGGCTGTCTTTTTTCTCTCTCTAACAACCCTACCTTCTCTTCCTCTTCCTCTTCCTCTTCTTACTCTCTTCTCCCCACTTCATCTTCATCTTCCAATCTTAATTAGAGATGGCACACATCAATATTCCTTTCCACAGTCTAAATATTTATATTTCTCTTCTTTTTTTTATTTTTTTGAACATTTGGTTTCTCTTCGAATTCTTGATTTTTTTTTTAATCTTAGTTCCTACATTTATTTTATATGTTTGTAAGATTTTAGGTTAATGATTTGTTAATACGTATTTTGTGGAGTTTCGAACTTCATATTTCGACATAGTCTCGTTGGAGACGACACATGACTACCAGGATTCTGGAAGTCCAAACAATTGTTAGGACTATCATAATCATGGCTGTCATAATACAGAAAATATATTAGGACTGTCAAAATTGAGGCCGTTTTTACTATTGCTAGGACTGTCAGAATCCTTATAGTCATAAGATAGAAAATTTTCTATCTTAGGACTGCTTGGATTCTGATCGTTCTGGCAATTGTTGGAACTGTTAGAATTCTGACAGTATTTAAGTGGGTGATGTCCCCTAACAATTTCAAAATGATATTTTGGGTATTGAAAATTTATTTTTTTTGGTGTTACCCCTCTAACAATGTATGTAGTGCCTATTTCAATGACCTATTTTGCTTAGGACCTATTTGGATGCTTGTAACTTCTTGAAATTGTAAAAGTGTCACTTTCAACATGTTGTAATGCAGTACAATCGCACCTTGTGTCATTTTTAGAATTTTGTTTTGATACATAATTTTTGTCTCCTAAAAGTGATGAGTTTGGTATGTCTTTTATTTGGATGGGCAACATGAAAGTGTAGCCGATAATTCAATTTGAGGAAGCAGCACCAACCCAAAAATCATATTAGAACATTTTTTTTTTCGTTTTTTGTTTCCTATTTTTTTTTTTAACTAAAAATGAACACTTGCACGAGACATGAGAACTTTTCTTGTCAGATTTTCAAGAAAGAAAGTCTAGTTTCAACACCTATCCAATCATTAAAACTGTCATTTTCAACGGATATATACATTGTAAGTGACATTTTCAACTCACTTGCAGCCAAGTTACATCTCGTTAATGAAAGACGGTAGGAGATACCTACTCCCTCCTTTTTTTTTTTTTTTTTTTTTAAGAAAGAAAAGATATCCCAAAATATTTGTATTTTAAGCTCAGCATCTATTGATTGATTACTTCTACTTTTGTTGTAATTGGCATAACCTTACAGTTCAGCATCGATACCGACCTCCTTAGAAGCCTACTGGAGTGTTGCTGCAAGAAATTTTGATGGTTCATTTTTTAGACCAAACTACTTATTATGCTCAACGATGGAGCCTAAGTGGAAGTCCTGGAGACTACAATTCAATTCAGGCAGGACTTCAATCAGGGACTAACCTACATGAGAAGAGTGAGAACGATTATCTGAATTTTTGTTTTTAAATATTTTTGTTTTTTTTTTAAATAATCAATTTTATGTTTTGTCCAATCTAAAATTTGTAATTTTTAATTTCTATATACATAACATCATATTTTACTTTTTCTTTCATAATTTTTATTTTTAACAAAATTTTTGATGTAGAAAATTTTATTTAACAATTTTTTTTTAAAAAATTACATTTGAGGTCGTTTTTTTTTTTCTGTCCAGACTGCAATTCCTAGTTTTTATCAACTTCCAAAGTAAATCTTTCATTTTAGACTTTAAGAAAACAAAAATAAAGTGTGCTTAATATATTGTAGGATGATATGACATCTTGGAAGCTCATACATTTGTAAGCTTAAATGAAATATGAGTATTAATTTAGACATGGTATATAGGGTTATTTGCCTCCATATTTTCACAAAAAAATGATAAACCGTATTATTTTAGACATGGTATATAAGGTTAGTTGCCTCCCTATCTTCACAGAAAATGATAAACCAAATAGCTACTTCAACTCAGCTACAAAATTGTATAACGTTTTTAGTCAAAAGAATTATTTAAACATTTATAGATAAATAAACATTAGCTCATGAGTATTAATAAAAGGTTTATTATATTGGAATAATTTCTAATCATTTACTTACAAATTATTTATATTACATTAATATATCTTAGCCGTGTAGTATATATGTTTCTTGTCGTCTTGCTATACTGCAATGTCATTCTTTTTCATAAATTGTCCATGGTTCTTTGTTGTTGTCGTCTAAGATAAACACATGAACTTATAATATATCAATTTTCTCAAATATCTCAATCAACCAAGTAGTTTTAAATAACAATAAATCAACATAATTTAATAAATCAACATAATCTAAGAAATATCTTCAACACCACAGAAACACAATAAAATTAAAAAATAATAACACACAATAACATCAAAAAAACATATTATTGACTAACTGAAGTGCAAGACTATAAATACATATCACATGATTGTTTGCCATTAAAAATCATTTATAAATTTTGAAAATTTTAAAATATCATGGTAAATGAATGATCATGGACAAAAAAATGAAAATAAAAGAAAAGAAATTTGGCTTGGGATCTTGATCCTATCCTTTTTCCAAAAATAACCACCAATATGTCTCTATGGCCAAGAGAGGGCAAGGTGCAAATGCTGGCAAGTAATTCACCATGAATGATGCCAAAAGTAAGAAGGACAATTAAAATATTGTGGTTGGAACGAAGAAATGTTTATGAAGTGTCATGTGAAAGCACATTATTCGTGATATTAGAATGATCAATATTGAAGAACACCCTAAGACCTAAGTTCATGTTGAAGTTGTTGGAATGCAGAAACGTTTTTGAAGTATCATGTGAAAATACATTATTCATGTTATTCATGAACTTGGAAGTCTTAAAACAACAATTTTAAAAAAGAAGAATTATATGTTTGTAAAGTTTCGATAAGTGCAAAAATATATATAGCGCGTTTACACAGACTACAGAAGAAGCTAAGGCCGCGTGGCGCTTACAGATTGACCAATTTTTTTGGCCTACCTTAGCAGGGAAGCTGAGGTCATCAGTTTTGTTCCGGCCAATCACGAACTGGCACGTGGCAGCTCGAGTTATCTTTTTGATTTTTGTTTTTTCGGTCTGTCTAGAGTTTTTGAAAAATATATATCAAAAGATAAGAATCGGAAATGGAACTTGAATCGGAAAGGGAACTTCATTCATCACATGAGTTTGAAATTATCCATGTACTTTTTTTTTGAAATGTCCGGCGTAACGTTCGGGACTTTGTGCACGCTGCATTGTATGTATTTTGGACCCACTGTCCCCCAACTTCTACAAAATAAATGGAAGGAATAATACGCCCCCGTGTTTCGACCCATTAATCTTCCGTCGTCTAGCCATGGTCTTATGCATCTTCTCGGTAACCACAAGGGTCATTCGAGTTCGACAAATTATCCATGAACTTGAAACATAATTTGTATAGCACCCCTCATGTCAATGGACCAGGCCTGCTCATGGGCGAATTAACAGCAAGTACCAAAGTCTCGATGGTCTAATCCTCAAGAACGAAATGACACCCATGGCAACCATTGTCGTTAATTTTTTTCCTCTGCAACAACAAATTATAATGTTCTCCAAACAACGATGCTATTTGGCCCGTCCGCGGGGGGACCGTCGTTGGCCCGCGCCCACGTGGCGGGCCTCTACTAGAGGTGCCGGGGGAGGGGGTGTCATGCCCTAGTCCCGAAGGCCTCCCGACCACCGTTCCCCCACCGGACCGGACGCGAATCACTGCGCCTCGGCTCTCCCTCGGGACGCGTGTAGTCGTTTGATACCGGGACATGATGCCTTGCGGGCCTGGGGTTGCGTCCGCACAAGGCAATATCGTTAAAATTTTGGCTATCATCGCATCTATCGAGTAGGCAACGGAGGGACATTGTTGCAAGCATTTATGCATCTGAGTATTCGGGGCAAATCGAGGGACTGGGTTCTCTCTTTACAAAGGCATCATTTCATACATTATGCCCCTCTATACGAAAGCAGCTCGAGGCAATCAAAACCATATTTTCGGGTCTTGGGAATGAGGTACGCATATTGCTCCCTCGGACGATCCAGTACCTGCAAGCAAGTAAACTGTTGGTGGGTCAGCACTTTTATAAGTACTGGTAAATATAAACAACTGAACAGAAGCAAACATTCACTAAAACCAACACTAAGTAATCATGTTATAAAATATTACATTACTAGTGATCTTTCTAGTTTTACCTATGTTCGTTACATGCAGTTCGATAGCAGAGTCATATTACTTTCTTTAGAAAACAACTTTTGAAAGCAAAGTTCATCTTGATTCATTCAAGAAGGCAAGACAAGCCGATTGTTCTATTCTCAAGGTGTGCGCAGAGTGTCTCGTGAGCTATACTCAAATACTCTAGGGATAATGCACATCTAGGGACAAATGCACATCTAGGGGCAATCCTCTATCAAGCCAACACAATAAACTATCTTATATGCAATACGGTCCCCGAGTAACTCATGATCGGCAGTGGTTGATCCAGTTAACCAATGACTCATTTATCTGATGCTATTGGCAGTTGTGACTCATGGTTGCTTTTCACTATCTCTGTAGCAGCAGTGACCAAGGTTCAGCTCTTTAACAATAGCCATTGTCCGACCGATACGAATGCATGAAACACTATCAAATAAACTCTAACATGCAGACGAGAAGAACCAGGAGACCATATATCTCTGTTGTGGGCAAGCCGCCTTATCTCTGAATACATTCAAGCACACAATATGGTTCTCTCGAAGCACAAGCGATAGTGGAACATGTTCATGCAAACTCTTAGCCTTAGACAAGCGTTTTAGGGTCTCTTAGTTAAGTAGGCAAGTTCGTTTCAAAGACAAGTTATGTGAGTTCTCTTATTAGCATGCAAGGTAGGTTCTATCATTCTCTTATGAAAACAAGCATACAAAAACTTAGATTCATTATTAAGGCGTGCAAGAATCAGAGAACGAAGTTCTGCCGACTCACCTTGATACATAGTGCCGACGCGGAGCGGGGCACTACAGGGGGGACAAGCATGGGGGGATTTGGGAGCTCGGATCAGTCACTAGAGGGTGTAGGGGAAGGGGGGAGCCAATAGGAGACCGCCACATGGGTGTGGGCCGACCGGGGTCGCGTCCATCGGCAGATAAAATAGCATTTTTGTTCTCCAAACCCTTTATAATGTTTGGTCCAGTCTCGGAAAGAAAAGAAAAAAAACATAGGTGCGACATCTAATATTAGTATGATCAAATTTCTATATCCTAAATTAGGTTTTCTATATATATATATATATATATATATATATATATATATATATATAGAGAGAGAGAGAGAGAGAGAGAGGTTCTTAGTATGAGAATCTCAATACGGGAGATTCGATGGTGCAAGTCCACAGAAAATATAAGTGAAAGTTTGTACTTTACTTTTAGTGTTCGCTATTCAAGATAATTGGAAGAGAAGATCTCTTCGAAGAGTCGCCTTCTTCGTTCAAGGAGCCATTCAAGACAGTTGAAAGAAAAAATTTGTTCGAGAAGTCGTCTTCTTCGTTCAGGAAGATCACTGTGTCACGCTCCAGTCCCAAAATACGTAGGACTAGGAATACGTAAGAATGTCAGTCGTATGTATATGGCAACTCCAATATATGAAAACCATAATACATACGTACACTGTATTATGAACAATAATTCATAAGTGGTATAGATTTATGTCATAAGTCACAGGGCATAACTAGATCTCATCCACAAAATCAAACAATCAATCAACTATATAACTGAATCAAGTATAAAATGCTTGATAAGAACAAGTAGTTAGGTGAAGACAAATTCACTACCAAACTAGAATATAAGAGAAACAAAATAAGTACATCTGATGAACAATGAGGCTCGAAGAGAAGGCCTCCTCGAAAGAGAGATAGGTAGTAAATCCTGATCCGTGCTCCTGCGAATAGTCAAGATCGTCTATACCTGGAAAGAGACCAAGTCCTCAGAGGGACGTAACAAGATACATAAAAGCATGCCAATTGAATACAGTAAAACATGCATAATAGACAAAAATATATAAGTACATTGTACTAGACAATCTATATGAAATGCATAATAAGGACAACTTTTCGACGTATGGGCATGTGTAGGCTACTCTAAAATACATCTATCTTACAACTCACATACACGTTCATGTACACCATCAATCGATATTCCGTGAGGGTAGCGATCATCGTGACACCAGAAACAGACATACCGTGAGGGTATTGACCATCGCGATACAACTAGCGTAGTACGTGCTAGTTACTACGGTTTACCAGAGTGGGTAGCCCATACGTCTACTGACTGTCCTCCCCTCCTATGATACTATGTGTCAAGTGTGTGTCAACATATATAATATATAATTTTGACTGAAAGAAAATACATATATAATGAATATATAAAAATATAATAAGCATACAAAGTACTGTAAAAAATTTGGCAAGGTATACTTGCCTGGCAAGAAAGCCACGAAGTGTAAGCGTCTAGACGTCAAGCACAAGGGATCAGAACTATGGCATCCAAATGAACGTCTACGGATGCTGAAATAAACATCACCAATATTCCCAGAATAAGCGAGATATTTAGAAAAGTCTACCCTTTATCCAATTTGGACACAGGGACAAAATGGTAATTTTGGGTCAAAATGGGATCTACATGTGGCCCACTTTGCACCAAAATACGTGCCAGAGGTAAAAGTCTCTAAATAGGACAAATTATAGGTTAAACAAATTCTAAACATCGATACGAACTCAATGGTATATCCAATTTTGGATTTCAGTGAGTCGATCAAAAATTTGCCCTTCAAGTCAAATCGTGGGACCCGCGAATAGGTTGCTTGGTCAACTGTCTCAGAATCGCGTAAAACTTGGGTCACAGGACCAGCGTGATACCATGAATCTAATGGCATAAGTTTTGTCGCATTCTGACGAGCGTACACAAAGTAGGGTGGTGGTTTACAAAAGTTGCGATATCGAAACTTTTTACGGATACGGATTAATTCTGACGCGCACACGTGTCCGAATCAACTTTCGCGAAAGCTCACACGTCAGGATATACCATACGCGTCTTTCGGTATAATTGGTACGAGATGAGGCGGTCCCGTTTGGTGGGGTGCACTCTGTATCACAAAATTCTAATATTTTGAAAATAAGTTTTTCTGAGATTTTTACCTGATTTATCTATGGTTCTAACACAAAATAAAATAAACTAATTAACAAAAAATGATATTGGTTATATAGGCTTTACACAACAAAAAGTATATTTCAATTTGGATGTCTATGTTGAAAGTTATTAGCCTCGAAATATAGGTCGTCGGGACAGTTTTATAACAGTTTAAAATATAAAAATTTCTCAACTTGGCTTCGATTTCTACCTAGTTTTTAATGATGTTCAATTAAAACTAATTGATGAAGTTTAAAGAGGGATAGGTTGTGATCATACCGACAAAGACGAATCAGAAAATGATCGAGAGATGAGCAAAAAAATGACGCGCGAAGGAGTCGTCGTCGCGGTCTGTTGTTGTCGCGACCGACGCTGGGGTGCAGGTAGAGGAAGGGGATTAGGGTTAGGGTTTATATCATATATATATATATATATATATATATATATATATATATAAGGGAGCGGAGGTGGATCAAACCTGGGGCGGGGGGGGGGGGGGGGAGGGATTAGCTGCGGGTAGGGGGGATTAGCTTAGGGGTTAATGTAGGGCTTTGATTTTTGCTTAAGGGGTTAGAGTTAGTTTAGGTTTTCTTTCTTTCTTTTTTCTTTTTTTCTTTTTATTTATTACTACTACTATTATTATTAGTATTATTACTATTACTATTACTATTATTACTATTACTATTATTATTACTATTATTATTACTATTACTTATTACTATTATATATTTATTCCCATATTTATTTACATATATAGATAAGATTATATAAAAATTCAAAAAGAATATTTGCACACAAATAAATTCTAGAAAATCTATCACCCTTTAACAAGACTCCAAAAAATAATAATAATCGTTTTATGGAATAAATCTAAATGAGTATTTATATAATTAAATTAATCAATAAATTTTGTTTTCTAATTAACTATAAAAATACTCTAAAGAAATATAATAATTTAATAAAAATACTTTAAATAAAATTTAAAATTTTTAGGGGGTCTACTGTCACGCTCCAGTCCCAAAATACCGAGGGACTAGACACGTGGCAATGGCCAACAGCACACACCAATGGACAAACCTAATTTAATGGACCCATTAGAGTATACTTAAGCTGTAAAACAAAAATAAAGGTCTATGATACTAATCTCATCCACAGAAGATAACTACAATTAATATCAGAATTATCAAGATAAAATAATAATCAACAAGTCTCAATAAATATCTCGGGGAACAACCCGATAATGAGTTTAATACATTATTCCACGAGACATGAAATAGAGTATCAAGAACAGAAATGACTGAGTATATAAAGCAAATACTCAGGAGAAATCTTCTGGCATCACCTCGTCCTCTGGTGCTGGTACTGCTTCAATGTCTGCTCATGTCCCATATACCTCGAGGTAGATCTCCTCTGCTAAACCTGGGGACATAATCCGGATCCAGGTCCTCAGGGGACATAGCAAGGTACAAGAATAACTCAAGTCAAATAAATACAGTATATAATAATGTATCAATAGGGTAAACTATGTAACCAACTATGTGATATACAAATGAGAGCATTAATCATACTCAGCCTGAAACTACTATAGGCTCTGTGTCGGAGAAACCCATAGCAGCATTATATATCTCGAAGAGCCAGTGCATGTGCCAAAGCTCTGGTCAGAGTCTATGGCACCTCCAGAAAACTATATATATATATATAATATAATTAACCTTTAATATGGTAATACTCTCCCTATCCAATGTAATCACACGTCTCATGTCCACGAAGTCTCATGTCCATAACATGCAAGATCATGACCTCTAACTAATGCAGCGAGTCATAATGATAGTTATGCATATGTAAAATCTATGTCACGAATCCTATAAGCCTATACAGAATAACCATGAATACTCAGGAAAGATTCTGTCTCATGAACAGTGTCAAGTGTCCTATGGTATGACGTACTTGATAATGCAAGCACGAAAATGTATAGGATCGCGATATCAATCTCTAGGTGACGTTACACAACTCCGCGTACGGCGTTGACACCCGAGTCTTATTCGGACGCTAAGCAATGTCACACGGTCCTAGGTTGAACAGATACATCACATAAATAAATCAAGGGAATAATATAAAGCAAGTACTACAAGTTTGGCAAGGTACACTTGCCTGGGGTTTGAGTTCCAACAGTTGCTTCAGTATCAGCGGGATCTTCATGTACTCCTCCGGATGCTAAAATAAATACTACCATCATTCTCAGAAGATATGAAATAGCTAGGATTGCCTACCCAAAAGTCCAATCTGAACACAGGGACAAAATTGACAGTTTTTGGTCAAAGTGGGGTCCACATGTGGCTCACTTCCCACCAAAAAATGTGCCAGAGACAAAGTTCTCCAAATTCATCAAACTTAGAGTTTATAAGTCTAGAACAATGATACGAACCCAACAAAATATCCAGAACTGAATTTCGATGAGCCAGTCACAAAATCGCCCGTCAAGTGGAGCCGTGGGGCCTACAATACGGGATTTTGTCAACGTTCTCAGAATCGAACCAAACTTGGGTCACAGGACCTACATATCGCTACGAGTACGATGGCACAAGTTTTGTTTCGAAACGATAAGCACACACGAAGTTACAATGAGTTTCGGGATAGGTCTGATACGGGATAATTTCGATGGATACGCGTTGATTCAAGTGTGCACGCACATCCAAATCAACTTTCACAAAATTTTACACGTCCGTATTGACGATTCGCTCCTTTCGGTGTAATTCACACACGACGAAGTTACCTCATTTAGCGGGACGCGTCCAGTTTAAAAAAAATTAGGTTTAAATAACCAAGTTTTTGGTCAACTTCACCCACGAATAAAATATAACTTACAGCACAATAAAATAAACTAATTACAGGATTTAAAACTTGGTTATATTATCTAATTTACTGTTCAATTGGAATTTCAGAATTATTAAACAGGTTGGGATTAAATCGGCCGTGAACTTGTGAGTTCGGAACAGTTTCTGATTTACAGAAATTGGAAATACTTTCCTGTTTTTGCGTCGCGATTTGTGATCGACACAGGACACGATATCCCAGTCTAATGGCACGGGGTTCGAGGGGGTCACGTAGCAAACATGTCGCAACAGTCTGTTTGAAAAATAACGCGACGAGGAGAGAGAAGGACTCACCGGAACGGGGAGTCGAAAACGACTATACTTCGCGTACGCGGAGTGGCGCGGCTGCCGGTCGACGGTGGGTGGCGGTGCTGCTGTAGCTGATGTGCTCGGTGCTGGCAGCGGTGGAGGTCGTCGATGGGTCGTCGGAGGTCGTCGGGGAAGCTCGTCGGAGTCGGGGTGGCCGGAGGCTGCTTCAGGGCTGAGATCGTGGTGGTGATGGGTAATGGGGTCGGTCGAAAGAGAGGTGGCCGGGGAAGCTAGGAGTCGCCGGAGGGCTCGGTGAGGCGGAGTTACAGCGGGGTTCACCGAAGTCAGGGTGTCGAGGTCACGGCGGAGATCGTGGTGGTGGCTGTAAACCCCCTGATTTTTTCAAGAATTTAATTTGGATTTTTCACAAATTTTCTGGAATTTTTCTGGGATTTTCTGTAATTAAACTAAGGTATTTTAATTATTAAATAATTTTTAATTAATGTTAAATAATAATAAAATATTATGAAAATTATATTTTCTAGTGTAAATTAAAAACTGGACGTAAGGTAATTTTTCGGTAATTTATTGGATCCCGGAAGTATTTTTAAAGTCCTAAAAACTATTGTAAAAATTAACCTAATTAACCCTGAACCCGGTTCACCTAAACCAGAATAAACCAACCCAAAATAAACCGAACCGGCCGATTTGCCCGAACCGATCCAACCCACCTTAGCGGGTCGGATTCAGGTCAGACCCGACCCGCTGAGAACCCGACCCGACCCGCCTGGATCCCTAACCCCCAACCTCTTCTCCTACCCGACGATTCCCCTCCGACGGCCGTTTCCGCCGCCGTGGCCGCCGATAACCCCCCAGCTTCACCTCCCCTAACCCCCAGCTTCTTCCTCTTCTTATTCCGGCCAACTCCCGGCCGTCCCTCTCCCATATCCCTCTATATAACCCCCGCATCCGGCCACCGAATTTCCCCTTCCCCTCTCCTCAGCCTCCGACTCCGGCGACTCCCCCTCCGTCCCAGTCAGCCTCCGGCGCCGCCCTCCAGCACCAGAACCCGGCCGCCCTCGACCTCGCCGGCCTCCTTAGAACCCCCAACCCTCTCCTTCAACCTCTCCCCCGACCTCCAGAAGCTGCTGCCCTCTTCCCCGACGACTCCGGCCGGCACCGCAGCACCTGTAACGCCCGCAACCGCTCGGAGCGTTACGCTGAGTCGGACTGAATAAATCAAATACTGGTTACATTTGAAATATTAGATTTTAGGAAGAAGGATTAATCGAGTTGGTTTTAATGTGCAGATGGCTAGCGGGTTCGATGGAAATCAGGTGTTCGTTCAGAACAGTACTGAATAGCTGGATGGAAGCGATAATGCCGTCTTCCTTAATCCGATCGGTCGGATGATTTGGAGAGCACGGCCTGCTCGCACGGTCATACCAGTTGAGTAGATCGCGCTTGCATCGGACCACGGGTTCAAGGGATTGGCCGTATCGGCAGGACAGGATGCCTAACGGGATCAAACAAAGGTGAGTGGGCTCTTTCCCTTCTCCTCTACTCCTTCATGCCTAATAATATGGAAACACGTAAAAGGCTTGAACACTTGGGCTAAAACATTGGGAATCACTACACTGAGGCGTGCATAGAGTGTACGTCGTTGGCTTGGTAGGATTGTGGCTTGAAACGATTATGCGTTGGATAGTTGGATACGATAGCTGGATTATACAATTGAGGCAGTTGGTTGGATAATTGGGATTATACTTGGACGGTTGGAACTATACAAGTTGGAATAACACAATGGAAATATCGGGAATTGGGGCGAGCGAGCGTGCATCCGTGCACGAGTATCACTGGATCGCTTTGTCTTGCAAAGCGAGCAGTTGTGGTTTGAAACCGAACAACTGCATCGGCGAGGGTATTGTGCCACTGTTGGGGCATTGTGCCATGGGATTATTCGGAGTGTGGGGTGTTGCACCCAATGTGAAATACTGTGTTGGGAAGCGGCAATGTGAAGTATGGGCATAACTTGGGCACAACTTGAGAGATTGTGCTTATGAGTATTTTGGTGCCTTGGGATATATATATTGAGGTCGAGATTTGGACTCCTTGGTTGGATATGTTGGAAGAATGGTTATGGATGCTTTGGTTGGATATTCGGTTGAAATGAGTCTAGGATCGCTTAGTGGGGCGAGAATGTTCGATCCTCTCGTCATACCTACTTTCTGTATGTCACGGACAACCTGTGTACACAGGGTTTGACATTTCCTCGAAACGGCTTCCCTGGGCACTGGGACCGTATCGATCCGGAGGGAAATATTGATTCGTGCTAGTCACGATGCATTGCGGGACCTCCAGCGGGGCTTGCTATCCGGGCTGATAGGGAACGCCGTTAATGCTTGGATTTTGTCCTTTATGGCTTTGCCAGTGACTTCATATAGATAAGAGTTGGCTTGCTTTTCTTTCGTTGGTTTGGCTTTCGTGTAGGCGCGGCCATCTTGCCTCGGCAAGAGTGTGCACTCGAGATTGGGATATAAACTGTTGGTTGAGGATGGATATTGAGGCGAGACTGATGGTTCGATATGTTATCGTGCAAGCGATGGCATTGAGTTAGACAGGTCGGATATATTTAACTGCTTGTCGTTTGGTTTGAGTTGAATGCTTGCATGCTTAAACTGCTTTACAGCTTTCCTTAACATGTCATCCATGTGCCATGAAACGAATCTAGGATTCAAACTAGAAAGATCACCATATAACTGTTGCATTCACTATTTTTACTTAGTGTCGGCTTAGACGAGTGGGTTACCCCGCTCACCAGTACGGTTGTGTACTGACCCACGTTTGTGGGCAATATTTCAGGTACACAGGCGTAGTGGCGCTGCTTGGATATACGGGACAAGATGTATGAACTGTAAGTACCTTTATGGGCTAGAGAAAAGAGCAAGAGCATTTCATCGTCTTCGTGGCATCGCCTTTGTGGCATTGCCTCGGGGCATTTTATTTGGACCCTATCGTGAGCTTCGCTGCGTATTACTCTGATGTGTGCTTGGTACACAATACTTGACTTCCGCTGCAACTTGGTTGATTCAATGATAATATTTGGTGTCTGACAACATTGCCTTGTACGAGCGCAACTCCAGGCTCGTACGGCATCACGTCCCGATTAGAACGATTGTCCCACGGGAGAGCTGCAACGTGGTGATTCACGTTTAGCGGGGACTGTCGAGCTTGCGGGAGATTGGGGCGTGACAGCACCGGCGCCGCCTCCACCCGCGCTCGGCCGACTCCGACTGTACCGCAGCAAGCCGCCCCGAGTCCGGCAAGCTCGGACACAACAGAACCTAAGCCCTAGTCAGGATACGGCTTGGACACAGTGTCCAGGACACGGTAGACTCGAACTCGGACACGCACAATTTGGACTTTTGGAGCCCTGTTCAGGTACTCATATCTCTCTCCTCGCTATCCCGATTTCTGTTCTGTCAGTTGTGATGCGTAGGCTGTGTGACACCCTCGGTGCCCGTGCAAACCGCTCGGTGCATCGCGACCTGTGGCGATCGCGAACCGCGATCCAAAAACAGAAAAACCAACGCCCTGTTTCACCCCGGAACTGAGTACGCCCCGCCAAACGGGATGACTTGGTCGCACGCGGTCTTTACCGAAACGTGTGCGTCATTGATACGGACATGTGAGATTTTGCAGAAGTTGATTTTGATGTGCGTGCACACCGAAATCAATGCGTATCCGCCGACAACGCCCCGTATCCGTCCTTTCTGGATCTCGTTGTAACTTAGTGTACACACGTCGGATCGAGACAAAACTTGCGCCATCGAACTCGTAGTAATACGCTGGTCCTGTTACCCAAGTTTGGTTCGATTCTGAGAACGTTGACAAAATTGCGTATCGTGGGCCCCACAGGCTCTACTTGACGGGCGATTTTGAGATCGGCTCATCGGAATTCAATTCTGGAAGTTCTATTGGGTTCGTATCATTGTTTCTGACTTGTTGACACTAAGTTTGACAGATTTGGAGACCTTTGACACTGACACATTTTTTGGTGCAAAGCGGCCCACATGTGGATCCCGCATTGACTTGGAAATGTCATTTTTGTCCTTGTGTCCAAATTGGACTCAAGGACAGGCGTTTCTAGCTGATTAATATTTTTTGGATCTGATGGTGATATTTATTTCAGCAACCGGAGTACTGCCTACAAATCCCGCTGCTGCCAGAGCTACAATTGGAACCGGAATCCCAGGCAAGTGTACCTTGCCAACTTGCAGTTTTTGATACATATTACTTGGACTTAATTATAAACTGTTGTACATGCTTAAACCTAGGACCGTGTGACTTACTTAGCGTCCGATTAATAGTCGGGTGCCAACCCCGTACGCGGAGTTGAGTACGTCATCTAGAGATGGACATTCGTGACCCTTTATATTCTCGTACTTGCCATATCAAGTACGTTATACCCAGGACACCTGACACTGATCATGTAACATAATCTTCCTGAGATATTCATGGTGATTCTGTGTAGGATACAGGATTGACATAGACATTATATTCTTAGACATTATATTCCTAGACATTATATTCATAGACATAGTATAACTCACTGCATTAGATATGATTTTACGTGACATGGACATGAGGCATCGTGGACATGAGAAGTATGATTACATTTGGGTGGGGAGAGATACACAGGCTAAAGGCTGATTATATATATATATGCCATAACATAGTAAATTACATAGCATAGTATAACTGCTACCGGCTCCCCGACACAGAGCTTGTAGTGGTATCAGCCTAAGTTCTAGTGATGCTCTCAACTAGCATTTAACATAGATGGTTATATAGTTTACCCTATTATTTTATTTATTGCTGTACTGTATTTATTTTTGGCTTGTATTATCTGTACCTTGCTATGTCCCTTGAGGACCTGGATCCGGATTATGTCCCCAGGATTAGCAGACGAGGTCTATCCAGAGGTGTACGGAACATGAGCACTTCTCGGAACAGTACCAGCACCTGTGGACGAGGTGATCGCTGAGGATTTTTCCTGAACATCTGCTTCCCTAGGCTCAGTTTAAATGGCAATTAAACACTTTTATTACTTGTTTAAATGAATATTTGTAACAGACTTGATTATCGGGTTGTTCCCCGATTTAATTACTTGTGACTTGATGTTGATGTTTTATTTCCTTTTGTTGATTTGATATATTCTTCTGCGGATGAGATTAGTTTTGACATGATGTATTAGTAGACCCTGATTATTGTTGTAATACAGCTTAAGTATGCCCCGATAGATCCATTAAATTGGGTTTGTCTATCGGTGTGTGCTGCTGGCCATTATCACGTGTCCAGTTGTAAACTCCCTCACCCAAAATAGGTATTTTATGTATATTTTATATTATTATATTTATTATATATATTAAATTTATTTAGAATATGCTCTTAGTTAATTAGAAAATAAATTTCTTGATATATTTACTTATATAAATATTCATTTAGAATTATTTTAGGTTATTTTAGATTTTTGGAGATTTTTCTAGAATTTTTGGTAATTAAAACTTAGAAAACATAAATTTCTAGGACTTCTATGATTTACTATACGAACATACTTGCATGTCGTTCCTACCAAATATTTATTTTAGTTTAAAACATTTAATTATATTTTTTTGTAATTTATTTAGAATTTTAAGAAATTTATTTAGATTTTAAAATTATTTAGGATTTATTTGGATATATATAGTCTTAATATTAGATAGATACTAATTTAGTGTTAATAGATATTAATAAGATTTTATAAATTATTCGTATTATCTTTAATTATATTTAAGATTATAAATTATTGAGATAAATTCAAACTCTATTTTAAATTAATTCAAATCCTGAACCTACTAGGAAATCAACTTCATGCATATCCTATCCTTATTTAAATTTATCATAATCCTATTCAAATTAACAAATCCTATTCGTATTTAATTAAGTAGTGTCCACCATTATAAATACCTCATCCTTCATTTTTTTCTTTCCCAAATTTCTCTCTTTTTCGTCCAAAAAAATAGTCAAAATTTGTCATAAATTCAGCCTCATTTTCTACTAGTTATGACGAATTAAAAAGACGATATCTCCTAGCTCCGGACTCCAAACGTGCTCCAGTTTTTTTTGTTAGAACGATATTGAGGTTAGATTTCTGTTTATATAAATTTTTTTTTACGAAATTATAAGTATTAAATTCTAGAAAATTCGTAGAGCACAGCATGTCCGAAAATAGACGTATTTCGATGTTTTCGTGATTTTCGGGAGAACCAGGAATCAGAATCATGAACCGTTTAAAGTTTCGGAAAGTTAATGTCGAGATCATTGACATATATTTTTTTCAGAATTTATTTCGAAGTATTTATATACTATTAATTCTGTAGAACTTCTAGGGTAGAATTTAACCGTCGGTGCACAATACAAAATTTGTATGTGCCATAATTCCCAAACGAATTTGAATTCAGACGAGCCATAAATTCCAGTATATTTTTTATGCTGAAATCTACAGGAAATCATGCATGAAAGTTGAGTTTGTATCGGTTGACTTTTTGGTCAACAGATCGCCTCGATTTGCGTGCCATGAGTCTCGAGTTGATAAAATTCAGTTTCTTTGGACAAAATTTAGGAATTAATATAAAAATCAGAATAATAAGCTTAAAATAGGATTTTAGAGTAGTTATTCCTGAATTAAATAAATTAAAATAAATTATCTTTTGACGTGATAAATTTGTAATACATAGGCTATTTGGACTGTGACTTGGACTCTGATTCATACCAACAGCAGGACCCCAGGCAAGTATACCTTGCCATTGTACTGTTATTTATATTCCATATATTGCATGCATCTTTATTTTTTGTCTTTAGTTCATATATTTTAACTGTTATATAAAATGCGCGCGACAGTGTCGTCGCGGTATGTTTTTATTTATGTATTTGCATTGACCTTGTTTATGAGACTACCCCATTATCATGTAGCATCTTTAGGTTCATCGGCCGTGACACAGTTGTTACACGAGTTGTGAGTCTCATATAGATCACGGACTGGCGGGCAGGGTTGGCCTCCTGTACGTGTGAGCCGTGCGTTAGGAATAACTGCTATTAGAAACTTTGCATGCTAGTAGACTTAGCAGTTATTAGAGATCTAGGGACATAGCCTATTGTAGTACGGTGGTCCCATCCTTGTCCTTGTTTGGTTGCAGGATTGGGCTAGGGTACTAAGAATAGGCTATGAACCAAATCGTGTCATGGATGTGACATGCTTAGAGCATGGGGTGGGGAGAACAACAAGTACCGCATTTGAGCTCCTTTACACTTTTTCTTCTGTAACCCGGAAGCTCCGCTGGAGATACGGGCGGTGATGACCCCTTTACTACTTGGCGGGCCTCTGCCGTTAAAAAGACGACATGCCTTTGAGGCCCCTGGTTCTCCGAGAGAGTCATGCCAATCCCAGTTCTCAGCCAGATAGCTCACTTGTTAGAAAGTTGTTCTCAAACTGCATTCACATAGATGGTTAGACGACCATTGGATATTTATTTCAGTACTTTATTGGCATGTGTTTAAGTATACTTGTTATGTCCCTCTGAGGACCTGGTCCGCTGCCAAGTGTACCTGTTCTTGAGTATTTGCAGGAGCGCAGATTGGAAGGATATAGAAGCTTCGTGGATGTCTTTCCTTCGAGCCGTGATTGGTAGCTGGTACTTATATTGTTTGAGTGATTTGTACTTATATTGTATTTACTTTTTCCATTTGAGTTAGTAGTGGATTTGTTTCCATCCAACTATCATCCTTAGATACTTCTTATTGAGATCTAGTTTCATAGACATTGGTTATTTTATTCAGATATGATTTTGGTGGATGAGATTTAGATTTTACCCTGTGACTTGTATTACATTTTTACCACTTGTGGATTTGATATTTATAATACAGCGTACGTATGGATTTGGTTTCCATATATTGGAGTTGCCATATCCATGCGGTTGGCATGCTTACGTGTCCTAGTCCTACGTATTTTTGGGACTGGGGTGTGACATGTTTTTGTGGTGGCCCATGCAGGTCGAGAGTATATTGTCTCGGTTACGTTACTATACCGAATAAGCCTGCACCTAGGACTAGAGTATAGGATCTCATCCACATTGACTATGATTCATCTTCCTCCTATCTGTTCTATTTGAACAATTGCATCATGCTTGATTCATGTGCTTCCCTAATAGTTCTTTAAGTATAGCCTTCTCCTAGAATATAGAAGTTCCTGTTGTTAGATGATAATTAGAGTAGCACACCTATTAAGAATACAACGAGAATATAGACATACCACTAAGTTTAGAATATCTAGTGAAACCTAGAATTCCTTATCTATAGATTGGTTCACCATTACCCCTTGATGTATTATGAGGACTTGAGAGTAGTATAGACACTACTAGAGTTAGTTAGAAGTTTTACCATAATGTTTGACCCTAGTATTGAGGAACCAATAGAAAACCAAAAATTAAAAATTAGGATTGAACCTAACCTTCATAGTTAGATAGTATTGGAGAACTATAAACTTAGATCATTGTCTTATTATTAGTAGACAACACCTTAGGAAGCCTAGAGGAATATAATCAACACTTTTTCTTTGATCATACCTCGAACATAGCAACTAGCATACCATCCCCTTAGAAAACCATGATGCTATCTAGAGCCCTCTATTTTTAATTTCATATATTGCTCCTCTGCGACCATAGCACTCGCTATTGTGCGACGACTAATTATGTTTCTTCTCTTCATCTTTCAACTCGTGCCATCTGACACTTCTGATTATAGGCTAGGTAATTTTATTCTGTGTTAAGGACATATAGTTGCTAGGATTATAGTTGTTAATGTTAAATTTTGAAATTGTGTGCTTAGTAGTTAGAACTTGATGGTTTAAGTTATTCTTGTAGATTGTGACCTGGTGATTATCCCTTAGTTTTAAATTGCGTAGCATGTACCCCCACCTCGATATAAGTTATACCCCCTTTTACCTTGAGGCTAGTAACTCTTCTATTCTTATTATTGACACTTGTTCTATAAGCACTATGACTAAGACAAAGACGACCATAACCTATGTAATATAAGAGGATACCCTAATAAGTACCAAGATCCCTTCTCGTAGACCTTAACAGGAGTTTCTATGGTATCCTTAAGACAATCACAGTATCAGTTTAATTCTTTTAAGTTGGGTAATATGCCTCACAACCTAGTATCACATAGTCCACTTGACCCATCAAGGTAGTGTAACTGAATGACATTAATTGCATGCTAGCAAAAGACGACAGTGTTTATTCAGACGATAGAATTTAGAGGTCCTTGCCCCTATTTGGTCGACTAGCGACTTAGACAACGAGGTTGTATGATAACTGTAGGGATTGTAGAGTCTTTTATTATTGTTGCTTAGTTGTTTTTGTTTTTGTGAATTTGAATTGTTATGAACCTTCTTTCATCATAATCTAGCGTATTCATATTTGCTGTACTACCTTGACTTATGCTGCTATTATAGTCTAGTTTTTGCAAGCTTATTCTTTATCGAGCTTGTTCATGACATATGTATTATTGGGGGCCCACAATAATACATTTCAGAATCAGTGTATTAGGGTCTAGCTAACCTTAGTGCGCTTGGTTCACCCTTCGCATAACTACTTTACGTGGATTGAGATATGTAGTGATTAGTAGACGAATATACTTACCCTCTAGATACGACAAAGCATATCATATCAAGTACATAACTGCACCGATGTGAGTATGCGAATAAGAAATTACCAAATTAAGATTTCAATCCACAACTGTCTTGACAATTCCCATTTGAATTCTTTAAACGCTTTAATTTCCATACTTCCATTCTATTACCCCTCCTTGAACTCTTTTCCGTTGCTTTCCGTCTTCCCTTGTTTCGGAAAGACAAAATCTCGTGCTTGGATATAAGTGATACACGGATAGTACAAGATATATCCCATAGGCCAATCACATTATTTGGTGACTATCTTTCATAATTGATTAAGGACATATCACATATGATATAGTTGGTGTTAAAGTTTTGAGGATTGAATGACATGAGAAAATAAATTGAGGAATATTTTTCTTAAGTGTAAGAGCCTTATGTGATAGATGGATAAATTCTAAGTTGGGTAGAAATTGCATTATTAAACTTGAGGAGAATTCTTTTAGATTGTGATCAAGTAGGATTAGATTAAGAGATTAAGTCCTTTTAAATGTGGAGAATTTTAAAAGAAGGATTAAGATAATGAGGATTTAATGAATTTAAAAATCTTGATATGGATGACCCAATATTTATACTTTGAGCACATGATTTAAATTTTGAATATTGAAGGATGAATCATCGATTTAAATTTTTAGGATAAATATAGAATTTTAGACTTGAACAACTGGTGAATTAGATTTAAATTTTACAATTTGATGATTTGAATTAAAAGTTTAATTTTGATTGTTGGGTCACCTATTTGAAATATTGAGGATGTAAATTGAGTTTAAATATTTGAAGAGTACAAAATTTTTAATTTGAGAATAGGAATAAGATTTGATTAGAATTGTTTATTGTTCAAGGTCTAGAGGAGATTATGATAGTTGAAAATTATGATATAAATTTTGATGTGGGATGTCATATAGACTTGAGTCAGATTTGGATGTTGATTATTTAAAAATCGAGAAGAGATTACGACAGGTTGAATTTTGATTTAAACAGTGGTTATATTAATTTTGAAGTGATCGCGATAGATTCGAATAGATTTTGTTATTTAAATTTTTGTAAGAGATTGCGATTGACATACCTTATGTACGAATGTGAGGGATTTAACAAATTATGTCTTATTTTAATTTCGAGGACGAAATTATTTTAAGTTGGGTAGATTGTAAACTCCCTCACCCAAAATAGGTATTTTATATATATTTTATATTATTATATTTATTATATATATTGAATTTATTTAGAATATGCTCTTAGTTAATTAGAAAATAAATTTCTTGATATATTTACTTATATAAATATTTATTTTGAATTATTTTAGGTTATTTTAGATTTTTGGAGATTTTTCTAGAATTTTTGGTAATTAAAACTTAGAAAACATAAATTTCTAGGACTTCTATGATTTACTATACGAACATACTTGCATGTCGTTCCTTCCAAATATTTATTTTAGTTTAAAATATTTAATTATATTTTTTTGTAATTTATTTAGAATTTTAAGAAATTTATTTAGATTTTAAAATTATTTAGGATTTATTTGGATATATATAGTCTTAATATTAGATAGATACTAATTTAGTGTTAATAGATATTAATAACATTTTATAAATTATTCGTATTATCTTTAATTATATTTAAGATTATAAATTATTGAGATAAATTCAAACTCTATTTTAAATTAATTCAAATCCTGAACCTACTAGGAAATCAACTTCATGCATATCATATCCTTATTTAAATTTATCATAATCCTATTCAAATTAACAAATCCTATTCGTATTTAATTAAGTAGTGTCCACCATTATAAATACCTCATCCTTCATTTTTTTTCTTTCCCAAATTTCACTTTTTTTCGTCCAAAAAAATAGTCAAAATTCGTCATAAATTCAGCCTCATTTTCTACTAGTTATGACGAATTAAAAAGACGATATCTCCTAGCTCCGGACTCCAAACGTGCTCCAATTTTTTTTGTTAGAATGATATTGAGGTTAGCTTTCTGTTTATATAAATTTTTTTTACGAAATTATAAGTATTAAATTCTGGAAAATTCGTAGAGCACAGCATATCCGAAAATAGACGTATTTCGATGTTTTCATGATTTTGGGAGAACCAGGAGTCAGAATCATGAACCGTTTAAAGTTTCGGAAAGTTAATGTCGAGATCATTGACATATATTTTTCCCAGAATTTATTTCGAAGTATTTACATACTGTTAATTCTGTAGAACTTCTAGGATAGAATTTAACCGTCGGTGCACAATACAAAATTTGTATGTGCCATAATTCCCAAACGAATTTGAATTCAGACGAGCCATAAATTCCAGTATATTTTTGATGCTGAAATATACAGAAAATCATGCATGAAAGTTGAGTTTGTATCGGTTGACCTTTTGGTCAACAGATCGCCTCGATTTGCGTGCCATGAGTCTCGAGTTGATAAAATTTAGTTTCTTTGGACAAAATTTAGGAATTAACATAAAAATCAGAATAATAAGATTAAAATAGAATTTTAGAGTAATTATTCCAGAATTAAATAAATTAAAATAAATTATCTTTTGACGTGATAAATTTGTAATACATAGGCTATTTGGACTGTGACTTGGACTCTGATTCATACCAACAGCAGGACCCCAGGCAAGTATACCTTGCCATTGTACTGTTATTTATATTCCATATGTTGCATGCATCTTTATTTTCTGTCTTTAGTTCATATATTTTAACTGTTATATAAAATGTGCGCGACAGTGTCGTCGCGGTATATTTTTATTTATGTATTTGCATTGACCTTGTTTATGAGACTACCCCATTATCATGTAGCATCTTTAGGTTCATCGGCCATGACACAGTTGTTACACGAGTTGTGAGTCTCATATAGATCACGGACTGGCGGGCAGGGTTGGCCTCCTGTACGTGTGAGCCGTGCGTTAGGAATAACTGCTGTTAGAAACTTTGCATGCTAGTAGACTTAGCAGTTATTAGAGGTCTAGGGACATAGCCTATTGTAGTACGGTGGTCCCATCCTTGTCCTTGTTTGGTTGTAGGATTGGGCTAGGGTACTAAGAATAGGCTATGAACCAAATCGTGTCATGGATGTGACATGCTTAGAGCATGGGGTGGGGAGAACAACAAGTACCGCATTTGAGCTCCTTTACACTTTTCCTTCTGTAACCCGGAAGCTCCGCTGGAGATACGGGTGGTGATGACCCATTTACTACTTGGCGGGCCTCTGTCGTTCAAAAGACGACATGCCTTTGAGGCCCCTGGTTCTCCGAGAGAGTCATGCCAATCCCAGTTCTCAGCCAGATAGCTCACTTGTTAGAAAGTTGTTCTCAAACTGCATTCACATAGATGGTTAGGCGACCCATTGGATATTTATTTCAGTACTTTATTGGCATGTGTTTAAGTATACTTGTTATGTCCCTCTGAGGACCTGGTCCGCTGCCAGGTGTACCTGTTCTTGAGTATTTGCAGGAGCGCAGATTGGAAGGATATAGAAGCTTCGTGGATGTCTTTCCTTCGAGCCGTGATTGGTAGCTGGTACTTATATTGTTTGAGTGATTTGTACTTATATTGTATTTACTTTTTCCATTTGAGTTGGTAGTGGATTTATTTTCATCCAACTATCATCCTTAGATACTTCTTATTGAGATCTAGTTTCATAGACATTGGTTATTTTATTCAGATATGATTTTAGTGGATGAGATTTAGATTTTACCCTGTGACTTGTATTATATTTTTACCACTTGTGGATTTGATATTCATAATACAGCGTACGTATGGATTTGGTTTCCATATATTGGAGTTGCCATATCCATGCGGCTGGCATGCTTACGTGTCCTAGTCCTACGTATTTTTGGGACTGGGGTGTGACACCAGTCCCTCGGTATTTTGGGACTGGGGCGTGACAGTGGCAGCGGAGGTTGATGGCGGAGAGGGGTTCGTCGGAGAGTAGGTGGTTGACGGGTTGGCCAGATTCGTCGGGTTTTATAGGCTAGGGTTCAGGGAGAGGAGAGGTCGGCCGTTGGCGGGGAGAGGAGAGGTCGGGACGTGGCGGGAAGGTGAGAAGACGGCGAGCAACGGTTACGGCTGGCGGCGGTTAGCGGAGACGAGCAGTCGGGGGGACGGGGAATTCGAAAAGCTACAGTTACTGTAGCAGCAACTAACGGGTCAGTTCGATTCAGATTTTGGATTCGGGTCCGGATTCAGATTCGACCCGATCCAATAGGGTTGGGTCAGTTCAATATGGGTTCGATTTATTTAAGGTTTGGTTTGGTTCGGGTCAGGATGGTTTAGTTTGGTTTAATTTGGTTTAATTAAAAGCTATGTTTTTAGGTCTTTAAAAAATAGTTTTTTGGTCCAATAAATTTCAGAAAAATTACACTATGACTAATTATTTATTTTACACTCAAAAATATAATTTTTATAATATTTTAATATTTAATTTAATAATTAAAAATATTTAATTCCAGAAAATATTTATTTTAATTAGTTAAAAAAATCACGAAAAAATTCCAAAAATTTATTTTAAATTTTTGAAAAATTTCGGGTGTTTACAGTTTACACACTGCGAGGTTGGCTGAGTAAGTTTTAGTTGTATCTCTTTCTTTCTTCTCGAGTTTGGTGAGAAGTTAAAGTTGGGGATAAAAAGTTCAACATATCTTTATTTAATATTCTATCTTGTTGGAAGTTATATAGATTAGAATTTGTCCACGTGACATAGTCACCAAAAATATTATGTTTTGATCTATCTTGGTGCTTTTTTAGACATTGGATCGTTTTCTACAGGCGGGTTAGCATTGCTTCTGTGCCTGTGTTTGTGTCAAAGTCCGGTTCGGGTCACAACGTGTTTCCATCAATTGGTATCAGAGCTCCCAGGTCACTACACCAAAATGGACGATTTGCGACAGTTAAAGTTGTCCAACAATGACGCATTAAAACTGTTATTTCATTTTCGACGGATTAAAATTGTTGTTTAACAACAAAATTTGTCACGTCCCAGTACCAGAATACGGAGACGGACATGGCCAGCTCCCCCGTACAAGATATAAAATGTCGTACGACGGTCACGGCTATAGAAAGACAAGGGGTGCATGCATAAGTCTCCTAGCTAGGGTCTCAGAACAACTATGTCTCAATCATTCAAGCAAGTAACAACAACATAGAACATGTGAGATAAAGTCGTAAGGCATCCCAAATGCTCCATCAGAATGTTCCAGAGATCTAGCCATCAAAATATTAGGCTAGCAGAATGTTAATAGTTACACAACCGAGATCAGCTGTAGTATGATTATATTACAGTTATGTAAAAAGGAACTGATGTCCAGACAAGCCGGCTAACAAGTGTCGGGGCTACACGTCCAAAAGAGTAGAATGTATAAGACGAGCAATGATCAAGAAATCCATTCGTGCCCTTTAGCGACCATCCGTCTGGTGCGCGTCATCGTAAGGGGGATAAGCTGGATCCTTTGGTATTGGCTCTAAACCTGACCATACATGACTAGTGGGATTGGACCTCAAATAGCAAGTACCACAAGGAAGCATGAATGAAGAAACAAAAAACAGATCAAGCATATAGTGCAAGAGCTAAGAATCATTGGCGCGTGCAGCCCATCTTTGAGATAATATGGCACTCATTTACCAAACAAGGACAAAATATGTCATTCCATCCAAGATAAGGTACATCCCATGATTATGGTCAAGTTAGAATTATGTGTCGTAGTTCGGTCCATATTCCATCATAGCATAATGACTCAACTCCGCAACCAAACAAGGACAGAAGTTGAACACCATACTATGACAGTACATGTCCCTAAGCTACTAGCAGAATTACAATCACAATTAAGTCAGGTTAGAACGGCCAAACAATGTTACATCTTGTTATGTGGAGTCTTCGGTTATCCTAGATATAATAATAATAAGCATCCTCAGATCATGCCATGTCGAGCATAGCTAACCGAGCCAGTATTATACAACCAGGAAATCATGATCGCACTAGTTCCATGTAGCCACCGCGCTAATTATCGCATATTTAAACTAGCAATAACCTAGCCACGCTATGGTTTTGACTCATTATTATTTCTGTGCCAAGAATTCAAAAATATAATATTATGCACCGAGCATGAATCATCATGTCACGTTCAGCGTACATGTTGGCCAATGTCCCACACTCAGTGTACAATGAAGCATTTATAAATAAACGAGCAGGATAAGTGTATCGGCACGAATACAATAATCAAGTCAGGATACCAAACCTATCAGTTGGTCACATGAATCATGTTTGATCAGGTCATAAGTCGTAATTAATTAGGAATCTCATATCTCATATGATCGAGTCACGGTCATGAATGTCTTATCAATTCCTCAAATTCTGGAATCATAGATCATCAATCATGGTCAAACTTAACTAATCTAGAATAGGCATCAAGTGCACAACATGACCCATGCATGCACAATCAATCACACAAAATTCTGGGTCGACATACTTTACAAGTATCAAATATAGGCTAGTCAGGAATAGTGGCGCACTATGCGCAAGCAAGCAACTATATAGTGCACAAACCTATAACACTAGGTCCCAAAAGTTATGGCACAAAAGTCTATAACATGGCACACAAAATCGATTGTAGAGCAGCAGAAAGATGTGGTGCACAAATCAAGAATTACAAGAATATGCGCATTTTACTCATGCAAGCAAACTGGCGCACAAAGCAAGAGTTACGAGTAAGAGAATTGGCGCACTATGCAAGTACAAAACAACTTCAAGACAAAACACAAGTCCCTAGGAGGCACAACAATCGAGGGCACGATAGTCGAGGGCCTCAGAAATCGAGACGTACCGAAGTCAATGCTCGCTTATCGAGGCTGAACCAAGCAAGAGTGCGCCAAGAGTTAACAAGTGCGCCGGGTTATTAATCCATCAAAAGTGCGCCAACCGTTGAGCATCCAGAAAATGCGCCAAGGGTTGTGTGTATAAGAGAGGCGCACTTTTGATAGTTAATGCACAATGTGTCAATTATGCGTCGGTCTGCTGATTTGGTAAAAAATACGCCAAGGAGTAAGTTGGTCAAAAGTGCGCTGAAAAGTAGACTAGCGTACTTTTGCTTGGTCCGTTCTATGATACATCAATTTTGCGCCAGAGGCTGAAATCTTCCAAAAGTGCGCCAAGAAAATTTTTTTAAAAAAAATTATCCCCTTAACATACTTTTGTAAGAAATTGGCAGTACTCTTAAAGTACGCACGAGTATGGAATGCGGGTCACATTCAGCATATGTCCATAGTGCAAATCCTCCTGTGTACTTCTTGTCACTATTCTTATTCTCCAACCGACCCACAATTAATGCACTCAGAGCTCAAGCTCGAGACTATGACAGTGCTCCATTCCTCAAGCAACAAGAACCAGCAATCAAGAAAAAATCAGGTTCGAAATCATGAAACATCTTTTGAAAATATCTCGTTTTTAGAGGATCATTCTCTAGGAAGATATACCTATGAAAATCCTCATAATAAAATCAAAATAAAACCATTAATCACTTCAAATCTGAAAACTCCAAGAACTAACTATAATCAGAACACTAATAGAAACTAATTACAACAACAAATATTAAGAATAAACTATAGCCGATCATGTTTTTTTATATTTGTAAGATTTACTTGCCTATGAAGAAAACCAGGAGCAAAATAAGAGAAATGAACAAGTGAGGAGAGAAAATGAGAACAAGGATATATATAGGCAAGGGGTTGATGGTGAACCGTCGGATCTCTCCAACAAATCTAAGCCACATCCCCTACCTACTACCACCACACCATCAATATTAGCCAATGTGCGCCAACTTGAGTATATTCCAAGTACGGAATAGGGGAGTGACAAAATATATTTTACCAAAATAGTAAATTTGGATGTGACGGATTAAAACTGTTGTTTAAATATATTTTTTAATTCCTGCACTTTCACAAAGAAAAAAGTCATATGGATGTGGCCGCCCACGACGACCGGCACTCCTCCATCATCGACGAAGCAACCAAGAGGCGAGAAGACCTCCATCGTTACGTCTTTCTTTGAGTTCGATTTGATTAAGGCTTTAGGATTTTAGATTCTTCTTCTCCTTCTTTTAGATATTGGTTTGATTAGGAAAGAGGGTAACGTGCATAAGAAGCCGAGTATCATATAGATAGATTATATAAGCTATATAGATTATATGAATCAAAAGCAAAGGAATAACCAAACAGCGCTGTATGTTTTGGATGTCACTAGTTTGCCGCAGTTTAGGCTTTTATCAATCAAATCCAAGTAGTGTAGGACCACATTTTATCAACAATCAACAATAATACTAAATTTACTACCAAATACTTACAATCTTCTAACAATCCTCTCAAACCCCTCCCCGGTTCCACCTCTCCCCTAATGAACAACCGCCACGTGATATTCCGGTTACGTGGCGACCATCCGAACAACCACCGGATCCCATCTCTTCCTTCTCCTCCAATGGACGGCCGCCACGTGGACGTCGCGTGACGATTGTAAAAAAGTTGTAAACATAAGGTTGTAGGCATAGCACCACCCTTTTATCAATCAAATTTGACAAACAAGAAAAGAACTACGTCACCTACGTACAATTTTGTCAAACGAGATTGAGTTAAATGTAGGAACTGCTTGTACTGTTCCATTAAATTAGCAATAGTGTCCCCATCACTTGCAGAAACTGTTTCTTTTTCAGCAGAGGATGGATGCCCCCTCTGGTAGGAAGACGTAAAACAAGAAAAGTTGGTTCACTCCGAAGACGTAGTGTGTCCCAGTAAGGTTGTTGACATATGCTCATATCGACAAGAACCCTCATGTGTATCCTAAATAATCATGATGTTGCATTTTAAAATTTGTGAATTTCATTGTTATAAAAATATAATATTGGATTAACATAAGTAACATTATTACATAATTCATTAAAATGCTTTGATGTTCTCCCTCAGAGAAAATGAATCCTCACCTGAAAGTAGTAGTAGTACATCTTAGGAAGAGTTTGTTTGACAAGTTCTTGGAATTGGGTTTGGGTCACATTAACAAGTCTTCCATCTTTCTGCACAAACAAGCAACTTGAACGCAACAAAGGAAACATGAGCATTACATGTTGCTTAAAAACATTAATGTCATGCTGGTAAAAGGACATATAAAAAGGCAAGTGCTTCTTCTTTTTCCTCCTCCTTTGATAACAAAAGTTGGTGCATATTGAACTTTAAAATTGACCTAATTAGTACACTTTCAGTCCAGAAAGAATATATAGGAGAGCTTGTGTCTAGATAATATGAATAGAGGTCCTTGGATTAAAATAAAATAAAATAAAATAATTGTGGTCGAGTCAATGTAATAAATTTTGCTAGGTGCGCCAAAAGACGTCTAGTACCTCCTAGACGCAGCCAGAAGAATTTAAACCCAACATCAACTTTCCATGACAATTGCCCCTCTATATAAAATATTATTAGACCAGTCATTATATTTTCGTCCATAAAAACTTTGATACAGTACCAACTTTACAGTGGGATCCACTTGTCATACATCATATCAAAGTTCTACTCAAGATTGTAAAAGTGAAGTTAAATCTCTCTCTTTCCCCATGGGCAACAAATCCACTGATCATTAAATTACGAGAGGCCAGGCCACTCTAGGAATTTGCATCGACCATTTGATTTCTTCATGGAATTAATCCCCGTGTTTCCAAACAAAGAGGCGTTGCTTAGCATCATAAACGTAATCTCGGGAAGACGAGCATACAAAGAAGAGTGAGGCGCGCGGGCGTTCAGAATCCCCAGACAATACGAATGTGCTATAAAAGACGCACAAAGAAAGCAACGATTTCAAAAACCAAGCCTCTCTCCGACAATGTCCACCACCGCTACGGCTCGCTACACCGTTAGGTTCTCCGGCCAGGCCATAGAGACCACGGTCACCAGCAGCGCGGCCTCCGTGGACGAGTGGGTGAGGGACGTCCGCTCGATCCACCGAGGCCGCGGGCCCATGATCGTGGGCCTCGACTGCGAGTGGAAGCCCAACCTGTACGTCGGCCAGTGCAACAAGGTCGCCACGCTGCAGCTCTGCGTCGGCAGCAAGTGTCTGATACTACAGCTCTTCTACGCGGACTACATCCCGGAGTCCATCAAGAGCTTCCTCGCGGACGGCAGCATCACCTTCGTCGGGGTCGAGGTGGGCGACGACGTGGCCAAGCTCGGGAGCGACTACGGGCTGAGGTGCGGGAAGTGGGAGGACCTGGAGCCGCTGTGCCGGGAGTATCTGCGCATGTCCGCTTACAGCAGGAAGAAGGGGCTGAGGGGCTACGCGAGGGAGATACTCGGGGTGGTCATGGACAAGCCCATGGAGGTCACCAGGAGCAACTGGGAGAATAAGAACCTGACCCTTGCGCAGGTTCAGTATGGGTGCATCGATGCCTATGTTTCTTACAGGTTGGGCTGCAAGGTGTCGCTGTCGGCACTGGAAGAGTGAAGCCGCAGGCGTCGATCTATGTTTGCACTTTGTTTCTGTCTCTGGTTTCTTTTAGAGGTTCTATTTCTAGGGGTTTATTCCTCTTTAGGCTGGTTTGCTTTTGTGTGTGTGTCTTTGGTTTTCTGACTGCGCTATGTTTTTTTCATTCAATGGAAGAAGTGGCGAGTTGTCTTTGTGGTTTCTATTGTTTTTAGCGAGGTTAGTAGTATCGCATAACTCTTATTCAGCGCGCAACTGCATCTAGTTTACAATTTAGTGCAGTTTACAATTTAATGGCAGCACCACTTTACAAAAATTACAATACAAAATTTAATGTGTTACACTTGTTTACTGGCAGTGGTAATGTCAATTTAACTTCACTGCTCATGTCAATATTGTTCAAACACTTCATTTGTCCAACTTGGCACTTCATTTGCCCAATAGTTTGTTCAAAACACTTCATTTGTCAATATAATATAACCACCAGGCAGTGCAGTGTCGAAAAATTCCCCTGAACAACAGTGTGAAGAAACAAATTAAAACAAAAATTCACCTAATAGATCTAAAACAGGCCAACAGAAATATTCAGATCTGAAATAATAAATAAAATTCAACCCTACCATAAACCTACCTACCATCTAGATCTACAAAAGAGACTTCGGATCTACATATTTAAAAAATAACAAAGATTTCAACACATAAATTTATTTTCAGATCACGAACAAAACATACCTAACAAATAACTTGTGTAAAAAAAAAACAGATGAAAGAAATAAAGGATGGAGGAAGGAGAGAAGAAACCCTGAAAACAGATGGATGTAAAAGAGATTGAGGGCGGATCTCTGCAATAGAGATGGATGGCAGAGGAGAGGAAGGGCCGAAGAGGCGGCAGAAAGGAGAGGGAGGTTTAGAGGTGGCAGAAGTTTTGACTTTGGAAAGGAGAGAGAGAGAGTGTGATTGGTCCGACCCGAATAATTTTGGGCTCGAGTTGGCCTAGTCCGTTATATTGGACCGTGCTGGATCTCATATCTTGGCCCATAGAAGAGGTCAAATCTAATCCGAAATTTGGGTCCATCCTGACCCGAGACCCGTCCGTCCCGACATGATCGAAAGGGACAGTAATTTTCCATTCTGAGCTTCGACATAGATCCTCGTCGAAATTGTTATTTTGAATGTGTATTCATGTATCCAATATCAATGTTTGACATGTTGCAGGAAGTCTGCTATTGCACAAAATAATGGCTTTTCAATCTGAAATAACCACTAAGACTATTAGAAATGGTCTGTTATCAGAACTTATCTGTGCTTCTTAGTGGTTATGTCAAATATCCAATACTGGCTTTGTTTGTTTGACCATTTCTAATATGTACCTCTTGTTCAATAGTACTTCTTAGTGGTGGTTTTCTTGACGATGTATGTTCTTAGAACATAGTCATTATTGAATATTTGCAAGCACAGAACTATGTATGCATTGGAGACATAGCCTCTAATGTTGAGCTTAGGGAGGTATACGTAGGCATTCTTTGCTGCCATCCATTCCATTTGCTTCTATAAGAGACTGGTCAGTAAAATTTGGAAAAACATATTGAGTGCTCAACAATACAATCAGTGCCGTGTGAGAACTACGTGTGTAAACATATTCATATGCAAGGCTCAGGCACGATCCAACCCGACGCAGCCTGATCCGAAGTCCACCATGCTGTGGATTTTGTGTCGAACTGGACTCAGATTTTTATGCTTAGGTTCGGTCCGACCTAATCCGACCCGACCTGCTAAATTGTATGGGCCTAAGAGATCCAATCCAGGCACGACCCAATCCATCCAAATTTGGGCCACGAGGGAGATACTCAGGGTGGGCATGGACAAAAGCCTATGCATGTCACCAGGAGCAAAATGTTGGACTGCAAGGTGCATAGATCAGGGTGTGTATTGGGTCGGTCCAAGCCGATCCATGGTTCGAGTCAACCGAGTTTGACCGGGCGGGCCGGACTCAATTCAAGTGGAGAGACAGGCTGGTCCGACCCGGCCTGGTCATAAACAACTCCGGCCCAGTCCGAGTCCATGACCCGGTCAAGGGATGACCAGGCCGAACCGGTCTGGGTCCGAGTCGGTCCAAATTTTTTTTATAATTTTTTTTAGTTTATATATATATATATATATATATATATATATATATATATATATATATATATATAACTTATACGTTATATGTTAATAAATTCAGGTTAAAATTTATAGATTTTTTGTTACTTAGTTTTTTTTGTATAATTTGAAATTTATAAGTTATTTGTTAGAATTTTTTTTATATAACTTTAAGTATAAATTTATTTAAAATTTATAAGTTAATTGTTAGAAATTTTTTTTATATAACTTTAAGTATAAATTTATTTGAAATTTATAAGTTATGTTAAGTATAATTTAAAATTTACAAATTTATTTGTTAGAAAATTTATTTTATTCTTTATATCAATATTTATATAACTTTAAGTATAAATTAAAATCTAAATAATTATAAGTTGAATATTTTTCTAATTTTTTTTAATAACTTATAAAAAATGTATAAATCTATTTTTTGAATTTAAATATAAATCTATAAGTATATAAAGAAGTGATTTATATAGACATAAAGAAGTTAAATGTAAACAACTAACAACATTAAGTAAGAAAAAGCTGAATTTTTTTTTATTAATGACAATTAAATTATAAATGTATTATAACATTAAGTAACAAAAAAACTTGTAAATGATATTTTATTTGCATAAAGCTTGTAAAAAAATGTACAAGTCTTTTAAAATAATTTTGTCGTCCGTCCTCCGTCGTCTGCCTTTCGTTGAAGTTTATTGCTCAGCTCCTCCTTCAGTAGCGTCATCTATAGTAAGAGATTCAAAGTCCAACCCTGTGATATCTCGGCACTTTCATCTCTTGAGTCTTGAGTTCTTTCTTCAACACGGGTCAAATTTTGAACGCAGACACAAGCTTCCAAAATATCTGGTAGCAACCGACTCCTCTTCTTGCTTAGCATCCTTGAACTTACACTAAAATAATATTCTGATGCTACTGTGGACACCGGGACTATTAGAATATCACGTGCTGTAGAAGAAAGTACATGATACGTTTTTTCGTGTCTCTTCCACCATTCTAAAATTGAATAATAAGATGAAGAGTCATCTCCATCTGCTTCATAAGAATTTAGATATAAGGACAATTCTTACGTAGGCTGGGAAAATTATTTTTGTTTCTTCCTTTGCAGTACACCTTTAGTATATGATAATTTAGACAAAAAACTAGAGCTACTACCTTGAACGGTTGTACCGGGTCGGGTGGATACAACTCTTTCTTCATATGAAGCAATTAAACTATCTAAAACATCATTAATTTCTACTTTCAAACTACCTACGCCAACTCTCATATTATCTTCAAAATCGTCTAATAAAATATATACACCATCTAATTTAATCTTAGGATCAAAAATTGAAGCCAAACAATATAGAAGAGGTATATCACCCTAATATCTTTTAAATTTGGCTTCTATTTTGGCAACAACATAATCAAAACCAGGAACATTTATATATTTACAAAATAAATTAGATATGTTAAGAATTTCTGTTAAAGCTAAAGGTGTAAACCCCCTGATTTTTCAAGAAATTTTAATTTGGATTTTTCACAATTTTCTGAAATTTTCTGGAATTTTTCTGTAATTAAAACCTAGGTATTTGGTAATTAAATGATTTTTAATTGCTATTAATTAATATTAAAATATTATGAAAATAATATTTTATGGTGTAAAATGGAAAACTGGACATAGGATAATTTTTCGTGAATTTATTGGACTCCGGAAGCATTTTTAAAGCCCTGAAAACTATTTTAAAATAAACCCTAATTAAACCCTCAAATAAACCGGGCTTATTTTAAATAAACCAACCCAACTCAGACCCGGTTCAGCTAAACCGAACCAAACCAAACCTATTCCTTAACGGGTCGGGTCGGGTCGGATCCGAATCGAACCCGACCCGGACCCAAAACCCTTAACCAAACCCTAATCCTAATCCGGCTTCTATTCCGCGGCGGCGCCCTATTTAAACCGCCGGCCGGAACCCTAATATCCCTCTTCTTCCTCCTTCCCTCGACTTCTGATCCTCTGGCCGCCTGAGCGTCGGCCCGCGACCGCCTCCGCCGCCTCACTCCCAGCCCGCCTCGCCGCCAGCCTCCGCCCGAGCCGCCTCCCTCTGTTCGAGCTCACCCCGACCTCGGCCTCCTCCGCCATGACCCGGTCTCCCCGCCGCTGTCAGCCCTAGCCTCTGCCCTAGCCCGTTCCCGTCGAGAACCTCCGCCCTCATCCCCCTCTTCCCCGACTGAACCACCCAGCCATCTCCTCCATCTCCTCCTCCTCGCCTGACGACGGAACCCTATCTCCCTCGCCGGACCACCAGCACTCCCAGCCGAGCACCGCTGCACTCGCCTCCTCCGTTCCTCTCCTCCCCTCGAGCCACCGCCTCCATCTCCCTCGGCCAGTCACCACCACACGACTCCGGCCACACCTAGACCTCCACCCTCGACCTCCTCTCCATCTCCTCCCTCCGGATGTCAGCCACCCACGCCGAGCAACCCTCTCCGGCCGACCCGCTGACACGGACACAGCAAAACCCTAAACCCTAGACGGACACAGACGACACGGACACGACCCGCTGCCCTAGCCAGGACACGGCCCGGACATGACTCAGCTCGTGTCGAGACGACGCGGACACGAGTAATTCAGATTTTACGGAGCCCTGTTCAGGTAACCCGTTCTCTCTCCTCGTTGACCCATTTTCAGTTTTGTCTGTTGCAACGCGTAGACTGTGTGACCCCCTCGATGTCCGTGCAACCCGCTCGGTGCGTCGCGTCCTGGGGTGATCGCAAACAGCGATCCAAAAACAGGAAAACCAACGCCCCATTTTACCCCGGAACTGAGTGCGCCCTGCCAAACGGGATGACTTGGTCGCACGCGATATTTACCGAAACGTGCGCGTCGTTGATACGGACGTGCGGGATTTCACAGAAGTTGATTTGGATGTGCGTGCACACCGGAATCAACGCGTATCCGCCGACAACGCCCCGTATCCGCCTGTTCTGGATCACGTCGTAACTTTGTGTAAACACGTCGGATCGAGACGAAACTTGCGCCATCGGACTCGTAGCAATACGCTGGTCCTGTGACCCAAGTTTGGTTCAATTCTGAGAACGTTGACAAAATCATGTATCGTGGGCCCCACAAGCTCCACTTGACGGACGATTTTGTGATCGGTTCATCGAAATCCAATTCTGGAAGTTCCGTTGGGTTCGTATCATCGTTCCTGACTTGTTGACACTAAGTTAGACGAATTTGGAGACCTTTGACCCTGACATATTTTTCAGTGCAAAGTGGTCCACATGTGGACCCCGCTTTGACCCGAAAATGTCATTTTTGCTCTTGTGTCCAAATTGGACTCAAGGACAGGCGTTTCCAGCTATTTAATATTTTCTGAATCTGATGGTAATGTTTATTTCAGCAACCGGAGTAGTACCTGCAGATCACACTGATACCAGAGCTACAGTTGGAGCTAGAATCCCAAGCAAGTGTACCTTGCCAAATCCTGCAGTTCTTGTTACATATTTCTTTGACTTGTTTATATATTGTTTTGCATGCTTGACCTAGGACCGTGTGACTTGCTTAGCGTCCGATTATAGTCGGGTGCCAACACCGTACGCGGTGTTGTGTATTGTCATCTAGAGATGCACATTCGTGACCCTATACTTCTCGTACTTGTCTTATCAAGTACACTCTAACCCAGGACACTTGACACTATTCATGAGAACATAATCTTCCTAAGATATTCATAGTGATTCTGTATAGGATACATGTTTCATGACATAGACCTTATATTCTTAGACATCATACGACTTGCTGCATTAGTATTGATCTTGCGTGTCATGGATATGAGACGCGTGATTACATTGGATGGGGAGAGACACACAGGCTACATGCTGATATATATATATATATATATATATATATATATATATATATATATATATATATATATATATATATATATTATGGTAAGGACTTAGACTCTATATCAGAGCTAGGCACTCTACAAGTGTTATATTTATTGTGAGGCCTCAGACTATATATCAGAGCTAGACACTCTACTAGCGATATTACTGCTACCCGGCTCCCCGACACAGAGCTTGTAGTGGTTTCAGCCTGAGTACTAGTGATGCTCTCACTTGCATTTCACATAGGTGGTTACATACTTACCCTATTTCTTTCATTATCTGCTGCACTGCATTTATTTTGGCTTGTATTATCTTGTACCTTGCTATGTCCCCTGAGGACCTGGATCCGGATTGTCCCCATGATTAGCTGACGAGATCTATCCCGAGATATACGGGACCGGAGCATTGGCATTAGCAGAAGCAGGTGCCTACATTGGAGCAGAACCAGGATCAGAGGACGAGATCGTACCAGAGGACTTCTCCTGAGTATTGGCTTGAGATACTCATTTATTTCTATTTCTAGTTCTTTATTTTCAGTCTATTTCATTGATGTATCAGACTTATTCTCGGATTGTTCTCCGAGACACTTTTATTGAGATATGTTAGTTATTTTATTTGCATTTATTCTGGCATTTGATCTGTGATTATCTGTTGTGGATGAGATTAGAGTAGACTGTGACTTGTATTATTGGACCTATTTATTGTTGTACTACAGCTTAAGTATGCCCCGATGGATACATTAAATTGGGTTTGTCCATCGGTGTGTGCTGCTGGCCATTGCCACGTGTCTAGTCCCTCGGTATTTTGGGACTGGGACGTGACAAAAGGAGAAGTTGGATAATAAACTCCAGATAAAATACATGTAGCATTGTAAAATAGTTCTAAAAATTCAAAAATAAAAGTAACAATTAACCAATCATTCTTAGTTACTTGATAATCAAAACTAGGATTAACATTACAATAATGAGTAGTCACATCTTTAAACTTAATGCATGATTGTAACATTAAATAAGTAGAATTTTATCTATGTGGTGCATCCTTAACAAATCACCTAAAAGTAACATCATATTGTGTACATAAAATTTTAAAAACTTGTTGTCTACTTGCAGAAAAGTTCAAACTATGTAAACATGATATAAAATTTTCTAAATTTAATTGAAAGAATTCAAGACATTCTTGTACAATCAAATTAATAATATGACAATCACATTTAATATGAAAAAGTCTACCTTCTAACATAGACAGAAATTGTGTTTTTAAAACATTAATAGAAGAAATGTTATTACTAGCATTATCAAAAAAAATTAAAAATATTTTATTGTTAATATCATATTCACGCAAAAATTATATTATAGTGCCACCTATTACAATTTTACACGTTGGGCTGCAGGGTGTTGCTGTCAGCACTGGAAGAGGAAGGCTGGTTTTAGCTATCTATAGGCTGGTATGCTTGTGTGTCTTCCTAAGCTCCTTCTTTCATTCATTCAATGGAAGAAGTAGAGAGTTTATCTGTGTGTTTTTATTGGCTTGAGTGGCAATATTATATATATATATATATATATATATATATATATATATATATATATATATATATATAATATTACTTAAATTAAATTTTTTTACTGTTCAGATTGGCTTTTTAAAATATACAATTCAATAGTTACTATGCATATATATATATATATATATATATATATATATATATATATATATATATATTCTAAGTATTTTATAGATTATTATTAGATAGATTAAAAGAATAATTTTATATTCTAATTTTTATTAAAACTATGTAAGAAAACTAAAAGATAATTATTTTAATTATTCTAAAAATTATTATATTAGTATTACCATATTATTATGCATATTATTTTATAATTATCTGTAAGACTATTTAGGACGACCATAAAATATTTTATGTAGTTTCCTAACGGTCCTTATTAACTTTAATCTTTAATGATACAATTTTGCTATTTGTCATAGCAGCTGACATTACAAATTTTAATCCAAAAAATTAATCACCCAAAGTTTTTTATTTTTTTTTTTTTTTTTTTTTATTTTTTTTTTTTTTTAATGTTAATATTAATTTTAATATTAAATTTTGACATATCAGCAATTATGTCATACGTCACATAATGAAAGTTGACATCATCCAAATTATTTAAAAGACAAATAACATTTTTGTTAATTATATATTTAAAAAGAAAAATTTTACGTGAAATTCCAGTTTTTTCTTCTTCATTGTATAGTAGTATATATAATTCAACTTGATTGTGATTATATTGTCTTTACACACTTTATTTTTAGTAAGTTGAAGCTTATCCGCTTTGCTATAGTTTTAGACTTTTAGTAAGTGGAAGCTTATCCGCTTTGCAATCACTTGTTTATATATTCATTTTACAATTTGCGACACTTTATGCAATTATTATCGTCTTTTGATCCGCTAATGAAATACCATAATTAAGAACTCTTGCTAAGAGAAACAATCCATACCTAGTATAATAGTCTTGGGGAAAATGAACATACAAGAAGCCATTTTATTGCGCGCGTTCTCAGTTCCCAGACAATATGAGTCTGCTGTAAGAGAGACACAAGAGACCACTTATTTCAAATCAAGCCTCCCCCTAACTCACCGCACCATTAGATTTTCCGGCCAACCCATAGAAACCACGGTCACCAACAAGACAGCCTCTGTCAACAACTGGTCCATCATCATCGTCGGCTTGGACTGCGAATGAAAGCCTATATATATAACATGTACGCAGAGCCGGCCCTTGGGATTGGATTGTCCCTTTGCCTTCATTATGGGCCGGTTCTGAAAGGTCATCCGTGACTCTGACCACTTGTGAGGTTACGTTGAGTCTTAGGAGTTGTCCTAGCTGAAAGGAGGTTGTCCAAAGTTCGAAGGTTTGTCAAACTTATTCATGGACTGGCTCTGCATGTACATCGGCCAGTGCAACAAGCTAGCCAAATTGCAACTGTGTTCACATGAATACCCTGATACTCCAGCTCTTCAACGTGGACTACATTCCCCAATCCATCAAGAACTTCTTCGATCATTGGAGATCATGCCAAAAAAGATTCGCATTTATGTTACAAAAACATAACTATTTCAAACATTAGAATTTCCAAAATATATACAGGAGATTCTTTTGCAATATTCTTTACTTCCTGTATTTCTACAAGTTTTTGGGAACGACTTTGAGGAAGAGTTGAAGGAACTATTGACACAACTAGTGGAGGAACACCCAAATCAGCTAAGCAAAACCATTAAAGTCACAAATTGATTGGAGTCGAGAGCCCTATAATTTTCCCAAGCAAAACACTGAATAATATTTTCACAATGAGTATATTTACACGGTAACTTCTCAAAAAGAGAATACACTAATCAAAGTATATGTACATTACACCACTTAACACACTGATGCAATGTAAGTCCATTTACAACTCTAACAGAATGCATAAAGGTAGCACCCTATAACCATATTTTAACTGTGATAACAAATCAAAAGAATAGATCAAATAACAACATTCTTAAAGACTAGGATTTATTGAAACTCAAATAACCTCTTCAATAGGATTAACTCTAACAAATTACCCCCTAAACTTGTTGCATGGGATTCACCTCTATGACGTTGAGCTTCTGTCTCATCTCAATGAACTTGACTCGTCCGAGCGCCTTGGTAAGAATGTCTGCGAGCTGCTCTTCAGTGTTGATATACTCGACCTCAACCTTCCCTCTCTCGACGCACTCCCGAATAAAATGATACCTTGTATCAATATGTTTGCTTCGGTCATAGAAGACGAGATTCTTGCTGAGGGAGATGGCGGACTTGTTGCCTACCTTGAGCATGACGCTGCCGACCTCCTTATTCTTCAAGTATCCAAGGAGTTTTGCAAGCCAAATGCCTTGACATGCCGCCGTTGTCGCGGCAATGTACTCGGCCTCGCAGGATGACAATGCCACGACCTTCTGCTTCTGAGATTGTCAGCTAATGAGCCTACAAAAGAGGAAGAATAGCACGCCAGTGGTGCTCTTGCGGGTGTCGATGTCACCTGCCATATCACTATCGTTGTAGCCGATCAGCCGTGGTTCCTCCACTTTCTTTGCGTAGCGACAGCCAAAGTGACGTGTGCCGGTGACGTAGCGAAGAATGCGCTTAACGGCAGCAAGGTGTTCGATGGTCGGGTTCTCCATGAATCGACTTACGTAGCCCACCGCGTACGAGATATCTGGGCTCGTGCACCAAGTACCAGAGGCTCCCGATGATGCTCCTGTAGGATGTGGCGTCAGTCGGAGGGGCTGAGCTCACCTTGCTTAACTTGAACCTCGGTTCCATAGGGACGTGGCATGGGTTGCAATCCACCATGCCACTTCTCCAAAATTTTGAGCGCATATGCCTCCTGACTGAGGGTGATGAAGCCATTAGACTGCTACATGTTGATATCGAGGTAGAAGGTGAGCAGTCCCAAGTCACTCATTTTGAACAAGGCCTTCATCTCCTCCTTGAATTTGGCAATCTCTTGTGGGTCCGTCTCGGTGATGATGAGATCGTCGAGGTACGCACCCACAAGTAGGCGAGTGTAAAACCCCTCCCCAGAAAATCGTATATGCCCTTTATTTATTTATTATTAATTAAATTATAGTAATTGGAGCTAAATAGGAGAAATAGATTTTTAATAATTTTTATGTTAGGTGTTCGGGCACTTAGAGGACTTATGGGACCTTCAGGAATTTTTCGGAATTTATTCCATGTAGGAGACCCCTTGAGCAGTTGCTAGCCTAACGATGTGCAATACCCTATCATATAAATTTTCTTATGAGTATAAATATATATATATGTATATACAAATATATATATAGGTATATATATTATAATTAAAGAAGGGAAAAGAAAAGAAAAGAAAAAAAAAAGAATTAATTTAAATAGGTAAATAATATAATAATAATAATAATATTAATATGAATAGTAATACAAAATCACTGTTTCTCTTTATCCTTACAATTCCTTGCTGCAAGCCTATTTCCTTAGCATTTGCTAAAGCCATCCAACCCGCCAGCAGGTTTCATTCGCATTAAGCTCAGCGTCCAAAGCCCATCCAACCCGCGACTATCCCCTCTCTCCTATCCTAATATATTACATATATATATATATCAATAGCTCTCCAAAACCCTAATCTAAAACTCCAGACTTCTCCTTCCCATCTAGAGCCGTCACCACAGCCAGGGAAGCCTCCCAAGCCATCCAACCATCCCGTCGACGCCGACATCGCGAACTGCAGTCTCCCACTCGAGGCGCCTTCGCTCCGGCGTCATTTCCCGTTGACTCGCTCGACCAAACGCAGATCCGTTTTCATAGGTATGATCTTCCCTTAACCCTCTAAAATATTTGTTTTATAGTCAACCTCGGAAAACGTGTGCCCCTAGGTGAAAAACAGCGCCCAAGTCAGCGCGAGCGGACAGAATTCTGCAATCGCAGAAACTTGCGATGACCACCTATATTGTCGAGTTCGTATCTCCCACCACAGAGATCCGAATTCGACGATTCTTTTTGATACCTGTAGATTACATGACCTAGTTTAATTTCTGTATTATAACTTTGTGATATTAGTTGCTGTGGACAAAATTGTAGTCGTCACAAAACTGCGCGCACCCACTTTTTCCGGTTTTCTAAAAGTGGGAGATCGGAGCGCGCCCCGCCAAACGGGACCGCCCCGCCGTGTGTTAAGTGTACCAAATGGTGCACACAGCATAACGGGACACGAGAAAATTCGTGGGGACTGATTTGGACGCGTGTGCGCGCCGGAATCAGGCCGTATCCGCGAACACAAACCGTGTCGCCACTTTTGTGGAACTCGCGAGTATTTTGTGCACGCTTGTCAGATTGCGACGAAACTTGCGCCACTGGACTCGTGGTAACACGCTGGTCCTGTGACCCAATTTTCACGCATTTCTGAGACGGTTGACCAGATCGCCAATTGGCGGGCCCCACAGTTGACTTTTTGGACCAAATTATGTTCGGCTCATCGGAATCCAAATTTGGACATACCGTTGGGATCGTATTGACATTTAGAGTTGTTTGACCCATAGTTTGACCCATTTAGAGACTGTTACCCTCGGTACGCTTTTCGGTGCAAAGTGGGCCCACATGTGGAACCCGCTTTGGCCCGAAAATGACCTTTTTGCCCCTGTGTCCAAATTGGACGTAAGGACAGGCATTTCCAGCTATTTGACATCTTCTGAGACTGTTGGTGATATTTATTACAGCTTTTGGAGTAGTCCCTACCGGATCCACCGATACCAGGACGACAGTTGATATTCAAACATCAGGCAAGTGTACCTTGCCAAACTCTACAGTATTGTTATATATTTCCCTTGCTCTATTATAGTGATGTGCATGCTCAACCTAGGACCGTGTGACGTACTTAGCGTCCGATTATCAGTCGGGTGCCGACACTGTACGCAGTGTTGGGTACAGTCATCTAGAGATGGACATTCGTGACACTTTATTCTCGTACTTGTCTTATCAAGTACCATATGACCCAGGACACTTGACACCATTCATGAGACAGGATTTTCCCGAGATATTCGTGGTGATTCTGTATAGGATACAGGACATGGACATTATACTCTTAGATACTTATGACTTGTTGCATTAGCTATGATCGCGCTTGACATGGGCATGAGACGTTATGGTCATGATATGCGTGGTTACATTGGGTGGGGAGAGTCACACATGCTACAGGCTGTTTCATATATCTATCTACTACTATTGTGAGGCCTCAGACTCTCGTAGCAGAGCTAGGCACATTACGTGTTTATTACCGCTACCGGCTCCCCGACACAGAGCTTGTAGTGGCTTCAGCCTGAGTTTTAGTGTTACTCTCACTTGCATTTCACTTAGATGGTTACATATTTACCCATTGATCATTTAGTTATTTATTTGCTGCACTGCTTATCTGTATTTATTTGGCATGAGCTTTCTTGTACCTTGCTATGTCCCCTGAGGACCTGGATCCGGATTTTGTCCCCAGATTTTGCAGACGTGGTTTATCCCGAGGTTTACGGGACCGGAGCAGGAGCTGATCCAGGAGTTGTACCGCCATCTGAGGACGAGGTCTTAGCTGAAGACTTCTCTTGAGCATCCATGTTCATGCTCAGCTTTTAGCATTTATTTCAGTCATTTACTTTCTGGTCTGTTGAACCATTGTACTAGATTTTTATCGGGTTGTTTCCCGAAGTACTTTGTGAGACTTGCTGATGATTTACATTCCTTATTTATTCTGTGGATCATATTTTATATCTTGTGTGGATGAGATTAGTTATGCCATGATTGTCGTAGACTTGTTTTACAGCTTAAGTATGCCCTGATGGATCCATTATATTGAGTTGGTCCATCGGTGCGTACTGCTGGCCATTGACACGCGTCCGGTCCCTCGGTATTTTGGGACTGGGACGTGACAGCGAGCTGGACCTTTGTCGCGTGTATACACAGCGTGCTCCTGTGCACTCCGGTGGAAACCAAGTGACAGTAGGCAACTGTCAAGCTTGGTGTTCCAAGCCCTCGGTGCTTGTCACAGCCCGTACAGTGCCTTGTCAAGTTTCAGCACTTTGTGCTCCTGTCCTTCGACAACAAAGCAGGAAGGTTGGGCGACGTACACCTCCTCCTTGAGCTCGTCGTTGAGGAACGCCGTCTTTACGTCCATGTGATACAACGCCCACCCCTCATGTGCGGTGAGTGCGATCAAAAAATGGACTGACTCGAGGCGAGCAACCGGTCGAACACTTCCTCGAAGTCCACTCCTTGCCTTTGCACATAGCCTTTTGCCACGAGCCGCGCCTTGTGCTTGAGAACGGCACCGTGCTCATCATTCTTGAGCTTGTAGACCCACCTCAAACCGATCGAACGGTAGCCGGGTGGGAGGTCTACGAGGTGCCATGTACGGTTCTCCTCAACGGAGCTCATCTCCTCGAGCATCGCTTGGTGCCAACATCGATGTTTCTTGGCTTCAAAGAAAGTGGCAGGTTCCTCGCAAACCATGAGGAGCAGCTCATCGGCATCAAGCTCGCGGACGGTAGTCGTGTCAAGCAAGCTCGCCAAGGTCATGTACCTGCGCGGCCCGTCGTCATCGGCGTCGAGCATGGCCGAGGCATTGGTGGGTGACGAGACAAATTCTACTCCACTTTATACCACCGAGTTGGATATTTTTGCCCCCGATGCCGGCGTTTAACAGCCCTGGACTGGGTGCCACTGGTGTCGATGGATCGCCACCCCCGTGCACCTGCGTGCCTGCGTGTTCAACATGCACTACTAGAAAAAGCGGTATTAGCGACGTATTTTAGCGACGTCAAAAGAAACGTCGCTAATAATATATAAATTAGCGACTCCTTATAAAAACGTCGCTAGACGTCGCTAAATGGCGACATTTAGCGACGTTTAGCGACTTTTATTAAGATTTTAAAAGATAAGTCGCTATAAGTTCAATTAAGGTCGCTAAACGTCGCTAATATGTCTAATTTAGCGACGTTTAGCGACGTATATAACGATTTTTATATTAAAAATATTTAGCAACGTGTTTAGCGACGTCATTGACGTCGCTAAAATTTAATTTAGCGACGTTTTTATTGGACGTCGCTAAACGTCGCTAAAATATGGTTAATTAGGGCTCGGTTTCATTTTTCCCCATCTGTTGAAATTTTGAAAAGAAAAAAAATTCCCCCCCCCCCGCTCCGTCGACCGACTCTCCACCGCGACTACTCCGGTAAACCCTACTCTCTCTCTCTCTCTCTCACACAGGACACATGTGACATTGACACAAACACGACACACACACAGACACTGACACAGACACGGCACACACACACACTGACACAGACACTGATCAGGACCTAGGGTTAGGGTTAGGGTTAGGTTTTTTGACATGGGGTTAGGGTTAGAGTTAGGGCCGACTGGCCCAAGTCGACGAGAGAGGTAACAGCAGCAGTGAGCACTGCTTACTAGCAGTAAGCAGGGGGAGACTTGAGGCACATCAGCCCAATGTGGAACAGGCAACTTGGGGAGGCACTGCACAGCTGAACATAGTGTGCATTAAGGTTTAGGTGCATTGTAGTTGGTTGTTAGCTTCTGCAGGCAGGTGTGAGGGGGTCCTAATACAGTGTAAACACTGCATCCTTGTCTAGCAACTTACTGAGCCAGTCAGCAACTAGTGCAAGGCAGGATGTGGATGTGTTTGAGATGGGGTTTGAACTCGTATGATTTGAAGGACATGAGGCAAGTGTCAGATATAACACCAACATCTGAGAGAAGATTGGGTATTCATAGTGATACTATAGTGCACACATGAGTGTGTGGCTCGGGATAAGGGGTAATCAAATATTGAGGAAGAAGGTAAGCAGTAGCAGTGGGTGACTGATTTAAAGAGGTGTATTAGTCAGGTGTTTGAGTGAATATATGTGTTGAAGAGAATAAGTAATAGGTGTGAAGGTTGAGCATTCATATAGGTGTATCCCAGATCTGGGAGTATAGATGGAGTGTTTATATGAGTATAGATGGAGTGTTTATATGAAGTATAGAATTTAGAGTACTTAATAGGTGTTGTTGGTACCAGGTGAGTTTTGATTACAGAATTCTTAAGAGTGTATGTGTGTATCAGTGTGCCAGTTTGGGGGGTTAGGTTTTTTTACTAAAGGGAGTGCAGTAATCTGCCGGTAATTGTGAGTGAGTACAGCCACAATGCATGGGGTTATCCATTTCATAGAGCAATAGCCCGTGTACTTGGGAAACTTTTGATGCAAAAATTATTCAAGCACCAGGTGCCTTAGTGCAATGCCATGACTGTTTTTCCCATAACGGACACTGACCTAGGAGTGTGGTTGGGGGCAGCTGCAGTCATATAGTATGACACACTATTTGTAGTGTGTTGACTGCACACTTATAGTGCAGTTCAATGTACTATGGGGTTGGAGGCAGCTGCAGTTTTGATAAATAAAAATATGTATTATATCAGTTATGATTTTTATAGTACGGTTAATTTTGCATGTAATAATTTATATGATACATACTGTCAATTTTGCAGAAGTTTCTAGAAATGGATATGAATTACTATTTGCGTCATCGTTCGTGGATGTACAACCGTCATCCTGATGACATGTGCGGTGTGCGGGATGAATTCATTGAGGGTGTACAGCAGTTCCTGCAGTTCGCCAAGGCGTTCCCTCAGTACATGGACGGTACCAAAATTAAGTGTCCGTGTGTGAGATATCGCAACAGAAAATATCATCCAGAAGTGGAAGTTACATATCATTTATACTCGAAGGGCTTTACGCCGAATTACTATCAGTGGACCGCGCACGGAGAACTTGTATCTCTAGCATCGGAGTGCCTTATTATATCTCTAGCATCGGACCGCGCACGGAGAACTTGTATCTCTACCAGGTGCCTTATTATATTTTGACTGTATAATGCTTTGAGATATGTATCACATTTCGACTGTAGAATGTAGTATATATTTGTGTTTCTCTATATTCATCATATGTTGTTATCAGATATGACAGGACGACGCGGAGGATTCGGCAGGTCCCGAGGTAGACAGAGTGCCACTCCGGTACTGCCTACTGTTGGTTCCGGATCATCGTCGCCCAGTACTCCAATATATCGATCAGTCACATCTCCGACTGCGACGACGTTGCGTGGCATCACTCCTGGGACGAGTAGTTCCAGGCGTGATAGTACTCCCTCGTCCAGCGTTCCTCCTGCTGACGGAACCATGGAGACAGATGAGCATGTAGAGGAGGTCGTGCCGACGTTGTCCCAGCATCAGCAAGATCCTCCATGCGCACCATCGGAGGAGACGAGGACAGAGATTTGGGCCGACAGTACAAAGTAAGTCAATTAGATGGTTTAGTATATATTTGTGTTTCTCTTTATTCATCGTATATTGACTTTTTCAGTAATCTAAATTATTATCTCTGTATAGATATCGTCCATCGTCGGTTCAGAGACGCCTGGGCCAATTTCTGAGGAACAACTACGGTGGCCCTTGGATCAACTACTCTGAGGCTCCGGAGGAGAGGAAGGCGTTCTGGTTTACGCACTTCCAGGTAAAAGTATATTAAATAAATCCTCTAATTTATGCATATTCGTGATGCTAACTTAATGAATTATTTATTGTAGCAAATGTATTTTTATCCTCCGCACCGGGCCGAGTTGATCGAGCGGCTCTTTCCTACCGTTGCCGCCAAGCTTATCCGAGATGCTCTGGATGACCAGAAGGCTCGTGATCGTGCTGAAAAACCGATCCAAGGTTGGATCACGCCTGAGCAGTGGACTGCGATGAGGGCTAGATTCGACGATCCGAGCTACAAGGAAAGGTCTAAGAAGGCCAAGGCGGCTAGGCAGAATGCTGCCAAGTGGTGTGGTGGCTCGATTTCGATGACGGAACATTTCCGTCGTTTGGTATATTTTTTCTTTTAAAATATATTATTTTAATATAAGTACCATAAAATGGTACTTGGAAAAAATATTTAAGTTTAGTAATAAATAATATATTTTTAACAGGTACAGAGGGGTGAGGATGCAAACATGGTGACCGTCTTCTTGGCCACCCATCGCAAGGACGGAAATCTCATTGATGAGAGGGCCTCACAGACCTATGTAAGTATTACTTTACTTTGTGTTTATTTTAATATAACTTAGGCAATTATTGAGTTTCCAAACCTTTTCTAGGCCGAGTATCTTAGGCTTCGTGAGCGGGCGACTGCTAGTGCACCTACACCTGGAGAGGCTGGTGCTTCGTCGCAGCCCGGTCCATCTCCGTCGGCGGACGACCTGTGGGTGACCGCAGCTGGTGGTCTCCAGAGGGGTACGTACTACGGTACGGGCTCCTATGGCACCCTGGTTGCGACGCAGTCATCTAGGGCCTCCCCGACAGCTGCGCATTCCACACACCCCTCGCAGTCGCAGCCCTCGCAGTCTACGGCCAGAGTCCAGGAGGCCGTCCAGGAGGCCGTTGACCGTCAGATTGCGTCTCTCCGTGACGACTTGCTGCGAAGTATGGAGGACCAGTCCCGGTCCCAGCCGCAGGCGGACGATCCGATGCTCATCGCACGATTGGATATGCTCGACCGCAGCATGACGGAGCTACGAGAATTGACAAATGATATTAGATCCTCCAATGATCGCAACATCATGGACCTGCAGGCGTCACAGCTATCGATGGGTGAGAAGCTGACGAGGATGCAGGATTCAATGGGTGATAGCAGTACAAGGCTGTTATCTACCATGGATTCTTACAACCAGCGACTCGCAGACTTGGAGCGGGCACGGCCTCCACCGACGTCACTGCCTTCTCCATCGATATCGGTGTCGATTCCACGGGACGAGTATGAGGAGTTCTTATCCTTCAAGCGCGCCGGTGGTCAGCCTCCTGCAGATCCGTAGTAGTATAGTTATTTTTATTATTATTTAGGATGCGATTGTATATTATGAATTATTGATACTTCAACAATAGACATGATGTACGATGCTTCTTGTGGTCTTTAATTTTTTTAGTTAATTTAATTGGATTATATAGTTATCCACATTTAATTGGATTGATACTGCTTGTGGTCTTTAATTTAATTGGATTATATAGTTAACTAGATTGAATCATGTTGGTGTGTATGATGAAGATGATGTAAAACTGCAGGGAATCACCAATATTTGCTTCTGGACACTATTTTTTTTATTTTTTTTAAAATTAGCGACGTTATTAGCGACGTTAAGTTACGTCGCTAAATACGTCGCTAATTAGCGATGCTGTAAAAAGTCGCTAATGACGTCGCTATACGTCGCCAATTGCTGACATGGCAGTATAGCCAGGTCATTAAAGACGTCGGTGTAACGTCGCGATAGACGTCGCTAATCATCGACGTTTAGCGACTTTACTAAACGTCGCTTTTTAGTGACTTGGCGTCGCAAAACGTCGCTAAATTTAGCGACACATTAAAGTCGCTAAAAATCGTCGGCATAGCGACGTTTAGCGACGTTTTTTGTTTTAGCGACTTGGTTTTTTCCGACTGCTTTAAAACGTCGCTAATTACGTCGCTAAACCAAATTAGCGACGATTTTTGGTTATTTAGCGACGTTTTTAGACGTCGCTAATTTGACTTTTTCTGGTAGTGATGTGGTATGGGGATCATAGTATACTCAACAGTAAATGTCTCACCTACGTTGTCTTGCACGCCCCAGCCCCACTTGGCTTCCTCGTCGAAAACAATGTCGCGTGTGATATGCACGCCCTTGCCGGCGGGGTCGTATACCCGGTACGTCTTGATGCTGGGCTCGTAGCCGATGAAGACCATGTGCTTGCTGCGATCTTCTAGCTTCTGTAAGTTCGGCTTGACCACCTTGACGTGTGCGACACAACCGAAGGTGCGGAGGAAGTACATGCTCGACTTGTGTCCGTGCCATGCCTCGTACAGTGTCTTGCCGTCGATGCTCCGTGTCGACGAGCGATTGAGGATGTAGATAGCCGTCGTGACCGCCTCGTCCCAGAACTTCCCGAGCATATCCTTTGCCTTCAGAAGGCAGTGCATCATCGCAACGACCGTCCGGTTCCAGCGCTCGACGACACCGTTCTGTTGTGGTGAGTACGGCGATGTGAGTTGTTATTTGATGCCGCAGACCGCGAAATACTCGCCAAATGCTACGGATGTGAACTCGCCCCCATGATCAGTACAGAGCGTGCGCAGTTTGCGCACTGTTTCCACCTCGACGTGGGCTTGAAAGTGTTTGATGGTTGTCGGCGCTTCATCCTTCGAACCCAGTAGCGTCAACCACATGTAGCGGCCGAAATCGTTGATGAGGAGCAAGAAATAGTGCTTACCACTAGGTGTCACCGGTGTGATCGGCCCGCAGATATCACCGTGAACGAGATCTAGCAGGTTGTTGGCGCGATACTTGGTCTCCTACGGAAATGGCGTACGACGCTGCTTTCCGACAAGGCAACTATCACAGATCTGATTGACGTGTTCGATCTGTGGTAGCCCGTGCACCATGTTGCAGCGAGCTAACTTCCGGAGTGCTTCAAAGTTGAGGTGGCCGAACCGTGCATGCCACCGCCATGCATCGTCATTGAGTCATGCTACTAAACACACTAGTTGTATAATATCAAGGGATAGAATGTATAGTCAATTTTGTACACGTTTTACCTGGGCGAGGAGGCATTGTTGACGATCTCGAATCGAGAGCACGCTGCCTTCGATCAAGACTTGGCAGTTGTTCTTGTAAACTCCCTCACCCAAAATAGGTATTTGTGTATATTTTATATTATTATATTTATTATAGATGTTGAATTTATTTAGAGTATTCTCTTAGTTAATTAGAAAATAATTTTTTTTAGTATATTTACTTATATAAATATTCATTTAGAATTATTTTAGGTTATTTTAGATTTTTGGAGATTTTTCTAGAATTTTTGGTAATTAAAACTTAGAAAAAATAAATTTCTAGGACTTCTATGATTTACTATACGACCATACTTGCATATCGTTCCTACCAAATATTTATTTTAGTTTAAAATATTTAATTATATTTTTTTTGTAATTTATTTAGAATTTTAAGAAATTTATTAGATTTTTTAAATTATTTAGGATTTATTTGGATATATATAGTCTTAATATTAGATAGATGCTAATTTAGTGTTAATAGATATTAATAAGATTTTATACATTATTTGTATTATCTTTAATTATATTTAAGATTATAAATTATTGAGATAAATTCAAACTCTATTTTAAATTAATTCAAATCCTGAACCTACTAGGAAATCAACTTCATGCATATCCTATCCTTATTTAAATTCATCATAATCCTATCCAAATTAACCAATCCTAGTCATATTTAATTAAGTAGTATCCACCATTATAAATACCTCATCCTTCATTTTTTATTTTCCCAAATTCCTCTCTTTTTCGTCCAAAAATAGTCAAAATTCGTCATAAATTCAGCCTCATTTTCTACTAGTTATGACGAATTAAAAAGACGATATCTCCTAGTTCCGGACTCCAAATGTGCTCCATTTTTTTTGTTAGAACGATAATGAGGTTAGCTTTCTGATTATATAAATTGTTTTTCTAAATTATTAGTATTAAATTCTGGAAAATTCGTAGAGCACAGCATGTCCGAAAATAGACGTGTTTCGGTGTATTCGCGATTCCGAGAGAACCAGGAATCAGAATCACTAACCGTTTAAAGTTTCGGAAAGATAATGTCGAGATAATCGACATATATTTTTTCCAGAATTTATTTCAAAGTATTTTTATACTGTTAATTCTGTAGAACTTCTAGGTTAGAATTTAACCATCGGTGTACGATACGAAACTTGTATGTGCCATAATTCCCAAACGAATTTGAATTCGGACGAGCCGTAAATTCCAGCATATTTTTGACGCTGAAATCTACAGAAAATCATGCATGAAAGTTGAGTTTGTGTCGGTTGACTTTTTGGTCAACAGATCGCCTCGATTTGCGTGCCATGAGTCTCGAGTTGATAAAATTCATTTCTTTGGACAAAATTTTGGAATTAACATAAAAATCAGAATAATAAGATTAAAATAGAATTTTAGAGTAATTATTCCAGAATTAAATAAATTAAAATAAATTATCTTTTGACGTGATAAATTTGTAATACATAGGCTATTTGGACTGTGACTTGGACTCTGATTCATACCAGCAGCAGGACCCCAGGCAAGATACCTTGCCAAATTATTACAGTACCTTTACATGCTATTTATATTTCTTTATATTTATTGCATTTCTGTTTATTCTTGCATGTGTAGTTTTCTTTCAGTCATTACTATGTATTAGATATGTTGACACACACATGGCACTTAGTATCATAGAGGACAATCATTAGGCGTATGGGCTTTAACCACTCTGGTAACACCGTAGTCACTAGCACGCACTATGGTGGGTCGTGTCCGATGGTCGCTACCCCCGAGGTATGTCGATTGATGGAGTCCGAGGGTCGCTACCCCAGAGGTATGTCGGCTGATGATGTCCACTGACGAGCGTGAGGTTGTGAGGATTAGATCGAGTAGCCTACCCTTGCCCATACGTCGAAAAGTTATCCTCATTTGCATTCATATAGATGGTCTTGTACAGCGTACTTATTTATTTTCAAATTATATGCATGTTTACTGTATTCAAATTGGCTCGTATTTTCTGTATCTTGTTACGTCCCTCTGAGGACCTGGTCCGCTGCCAGGTGTATCTTTTCTTGAGTATTTGCAGGAGCACAGATTTGGATGGTTACATGTGATCCGAGGATGTCTTCTCTTCGAGCTGTGATGGATAGCTGGTATTCTTATATTGTGTTGTGGTGTTGTACTTATATTGTATTTACCTCTCCATTCGAGTTGGTAGTGGATTTGTCTCCATCCAACTATCATCCTTAGATACTTCTTATTGAGATCTAGTTTCATAGATACTGGTTATTTATTTCTATATGATTTTGGTGGATGAGATTTAGATTTTACCCTGTGACTTGTATTACATTTTATACCACTTGTGGATTTTGTATTCATATTACAGCGTACGTATGGATTTGGTTTCCATATATTGGAGTTGCCATATCCATGCGGCTGGCATGCTTACGTGTTCCTAGTCCTACGTATTTGGGACTGGGGCGTGACAGTTCTCATCAAGCTGCCCAAGGATGATGATATTGCATCGTAGCTTCGGGATGAAGTAGATGTCGGTGAGGGTGAGGTGCTCGCCGTTCTGGCATGTAAACATCACCGTGCCATGCCCTCGGATATCGACGACGGACCCGTCACCAAACTTGATGGAGCCCGTGACTCCAGTGTCCAGCTCGGCGAAGACCTCCTTGCAGTCCGTCATGTGGTTGCTGGCGCCAGTGTCGAGATACCATGCTTCACCGTGGTGGTCGTCCTCACGGCCCAGATGCAACAGAGTGTGCACCTCGTCGAGTATGACGTTGTTGGTCGTGCCCACGGTGGTCTCGACGAGCTTCTACTCCTGCGCCATCAGCAGTACGGGCTCATCGTCGTCGGCTTGCGTCAGATTGGCCCGCTCATCGCACTTTAGCTTGCGACAGCCCTTCGTCCAGTGGCCGTAGATGCCACAATTATGGCACTTACCCTTCTTGTTTCGCGTGCTACTGGATGCGTTGCCGTTGTCTTTGTTTGTATCGCCGCGGCCACGATCTCTTGGCTTACCGCGCCCGCGACCACAACTTTTGCTGTTGTCGGAGTAGGCCTCGCCTTGTTTCCTCTGCTTCATGCGAGCGAGCCACTCCTCTTCGGAGAGGAGAAGGCGGCTTCTTGTGTCGCCAGAGTTTCTGCCAAGATCGTACTGTCACGCCCCGGCCCCGAGGGCTGCCCGGACCACCGCTTCTTCCCCGTCGGGACCGGACGCGAATCACCGTGCCTCGGCGCACCTTGACGCGAATCACCGCGTCTCGGTGCTTATCCCGACGGGGCAAGGAATGTGGCCCGTTTGATACCGGGACGTGATACCGTGCGAGCCTAGGGTTGCGCCGCACAAGGCAACATCGTTTAAGTTATTTGGCTATCATCGCATCAATCGAGTAAGCAGCGGAGGGACATTGTTGTAATACAATGCATTTAGCCAACTGAGTATTCGGGACAAATCGAGGGACTTGGGTTTCTCTTAGCAAAGGCATCGTTCCATACATTATGCCCATCTATACGATAGCAAGCTCGGGGCACAATCGAAACCAGAATTTCTGGGTCTTGGGGATTGAGGCACGCCTATCGCTCCCTCGGATAATCCAGTACCTGCAAGCAAGTAAACTGTTGGTGGGTCAGCACTTTTATAAGTACTGGTGAGAATAAAATAACTGAACAGAAGCAAACATTTACTAAAACTAACACTAAGTAATCATGTTATAAAATATTATATTACTAGTGATCTTTCTAGTTTTACCTAGGTTCGTTACATGCAGCATAGAACGGAGTCATATTACATTGTTTTGGAAACATCTTTAGAAAACAGAGTTTCATATGCGATATAAGCAAGACAAGCCGTTTGTTCTGTTTCAGGGTGTGCGCAGCGTGTCTTGTGAGACTCTAGGGACAAATGCATAGCTAGACACACATGCACATCTTAGGGGCAGTCCTCTATTCAAGCCAACACAATGAACTAGCTATATGCAGGACGATCCCCGAGTATCTCAGGATCGGCAGCAGTTTAGGATTATGGTTCGGTTTGTAGCTTTGGTGATGGTGATGAAAAATAATATGGAGGATGAGTTTTTATGTATGATGGAGAAGAGGGTGATAATTACCTAGGGATTAGGGCCGGCCTAGTACTCCTTGGGATGGGGTTGAATGCTACATGAAGGAATTTGGAGGGCTAGGATTGAGTGGGTTTGAATTATGGGCCAAGATGGCTAGGGGTGATGTTTTGAGTGTTACACACTCCAAAATTGCAAGGAAAATGCATGTGACCGATCAAAGAAGAGGGGAGGTTTTCTTCATGTGTTATATCAGGCAAATGAGATGAGGATCTTCTACATAGACAATGCCAATTTGATATGAGATTAAAAAAAATATGCAGGCAAATGGGATCTACCAAGAGGCCCAGTCCTAGAGCAGGAATAATCAAACAAGTGCTTCTCCGACTCCGAAAATATTAGAGAGCGGTTTCTACAGTCTCCTCCGGTGGGGTGAACATCCTATAAGAGAGAGAAGTTGAGACTGAGAGATGCGACTCGTAGCGCCCTAGCTGTCGACAAGACTGGCTCCGCCGCCCAATGGGACTGCCCTAGCTAGTGGTGTCGTGGTGGTGTGGGGAGAGACTAGACAGAAAAAAGGGGACAGCCGGACGTCTGGAAGATCGAGAGGAAGTAGCTTCTTCTAAGGGGCTGTTTGGTTAGCGAGGAGTGGACAGCAAGTGACACGTTCTCCTGCAAGTGCTCGGTGAGTTTAGCACTTGCAACATTTGGTTGGCCGCAGCAACCGCACAGTAAGTGTCATATCACAACAAGTGTTTGGTAACTGCTCTTTGCTTTTTTCCACTCTTCAGTTGCAGCCAAAAATTGAGGGGAGTCGGCTGAAAGTGGGCGAGACACCCGATCGACGACTGCGGCAACTACGGCCGAGCCGAGATCCGACGCTGGAGACGACGGTCGACCAAGATCCGGATCCCTCCTCGAGCCGCCGCCTTCTCCAAACTAGATCTGAAGGACCCTCGACGTCCCTCAACGATGGCACGGATCGTCTGCTCCTCTGGTATAGTGCCTCATCGGTTCCATCCTTCCTCTGCCCCAACCCGTTACACAACCAAGCTTTGATCCCCTCCAGACCCTCCTTCTCCTGCTCCATCCATGCTATACTCAGTAGATGTACGACGAGCATTGGACAGATCTAACGCTTTATCGAGCCCAGAATCGATCTCGATTTACATCTCCAATCCATTCGACGTAGTAATCGCCGTCCTCTCTGCTACTCCCGCATCTCTGCTCTGGACGTTCCTCCCATGACTGCATTTTAATATATGCAATGATTCAAGTGATCTTTCTATTATAATTAATAGGGTTTCTCCTTGACTTTTGATGTTGTCAAGTCAATCATGACAAGATCCCCGTTAAAAATATTGTCATCCAATTTGATTCTAATGATAAAACATTATCAAATGTTTCAAAAGAATCAACTAATCTTTTTGTTATAATTAATAGGTTTTTTATTTGACCACGAGGATACAGGATACAAAACCATTGGTTGTGTTCGTAATGAAGATGATAATATGGATAATGATGCTCTTTATGGTTTTGTTAATTTCTATAATTATGAAGTTTGTGATAGTTTCTTTTGAGCTTTGATGATGGTTAACTATTAGTTGATGATTTCATAATGGTGTTATGAATTGATTATACTATTTTTCTAACATTTTAATGGTGTTATGAATTAGGTATATACAATACAAATTTGTTTATTTTGAACTATATTACTTGCAAAAAATCCTAAAAATGTGTCTCGCATTATTAAAGCCACCCATGCCTCCTCGTGCTCCTCGTGCGTAGGCTCCATAGGATCCTAGTGCCTCGAGTGCTTCCACGCCTTTTAAAACATTGTTTGGATCTTTTCTTTCATTCAGCTAGGTTAAGAATTATATTATATGCTCAATAAAAATCATATCCTTATTTAAACTTCAATATATATTCGTTTGGGCCTACCTCTAGTCTTGCAATTTCTTTAACTACAATCATATTGCTCCTTACTAAAGCGTCTATTGGTTTGTGATGCATATGTTCAAACCATCTAAGAAAATTTTCTCAATCTTCTCAATTATCACAACCTCTGTAACCATGAATAAACTCGTTTCTTATCTTATATTTTAATGATTATATACTTGAGGATCATATACTCATATACTAAGTAACTCTAACAAAATGCATATCCTTATTTAAGCTTCAATCCATCTTCGTTTGAGCATACCCTAGTCTTCAACTCCTTTAACTACTATCTTATCGCTCTGATGCATATGTTCAAACCAGCTAACATAATTTTCTCTCATCTTATCCTCAATTGTCGCCACCTTTATATCTACAAATACACTCGTTTTTTATCCTATATTTTAATGTATTGTCACTCATCTATCTTAGCATTCTCATTTCGGCTATACTAATTCGTTGGACATGTTTCTTAATTACATAACACTCTAATCCATAAAGCATGACTAGTTTTATAGTTGTCTTATAGGATTTTTCTTTCAACTTCAAAAGTAACTTTCAATCGCAAAAGAAGTTAAGAACTTCATTTCAGCCATCAAGTTTTGATGAATGAATACTGAAAAGTATCCTCCTAGGTATTTCTTGTCCATTATATGTACTCCCCTTTATTTCTTTTTATTTTTGGTCGAAGTTACATTTAATATATTTGGGTTTTGGCCTACTAATTTTAAAACACTTAGATCCTAGAACTTATCTCGACACTCCTATTTTGCATCTAACATTTCTCTACTCTCATCAATCAATACAATATCGTCAACAAATATCATGTATCATAGAACCTCGATATGTCTAGTAATTTCATTCATAACCAGCGCAAAGACTTTATGATGATCCTTGATTTCAGCAAAAAATAATAGGAAATTGTTTACTATCTCCTCTAATGATTTGTACGGTCGTCGTAACTCAATTATACATCTTTTTAATAGTCCTAATTATAGCTTGCATTATCTATCGATACTAATATGATACATCCGATATCGATACGGTTTTGGCATGTCTCGATTCGATACCAACCGCTATTGATACCAATGTTGGTTCAATATAGAAAAATTGAGAGAAAATTATAGAATAATAAAAAATAGTTCAACATAATGATTCGGTTGTGACAAAGACTAACAATATTAATATATTATAGTGTATTTATATGATTTCCTATTGAAAAATTGTAACCATTATCATTTGTCAAAGTTATATATCTATAAATTCACAACATTCATCCATATTAATATTACTCCATTTAGAACTACCTATTGTGTTTGCACTATGTCTAAAGACAATTAAATAAACAAAAGTATGTATTGAAAGTGAATATTATCCCCATCTAAAACTAACAAGAAACACCATATAATATATAATATTATGTCTAAATGAATCAATTTCCTTTAAACTTTAAAAAAAATTATCATTTTTTGCTTTCCAAAACGAAGAATCTGATACTCTTGACCTGAAATAGCTAAATTGTCGATCCTGAGACTCATAGAAAGGATTCGAAACCGATCCCGTTATTTCGAACCTTGGTCCCAATATGGCTACTAGGAATTTGTTTCTTCTCCAAAATCCACCACATCATTTCCCTAGGAACTCTAACATAAAATTTCTTTAAGTCAATAAATATCATATGTAAAGACCCTTTTTCTCTCTAAATATTTTCATTACTCTTTTTAATTAGTAAATGTCTTCAATGCTAGATATCTCTCGCATAAAATCAAATTGGTTCTTTGATATTATAGTTTATTTTCTTAATATTTGTTCAATTATTCTCTCACTGTTTGATGGTATGGATAATATGTTGTTTACTTCTTCTCTATCTAAAATATTATAAGGGCAAAGATACCTTGAAGATTTTAGATTTTGGATCAACAGTACAAAGAGACTTTGGGTTCATGTTTTACATAAATAACTATAATATCATATGTTAACATCTAACTTAACCTTAGTTCTCGGATAAAATCAAACTTCTATTTTAATAATCGTAGGGAACATGAAGCTTGAGTTTGGAAATGGTGTAGTGTATGCTATTTCTGTAGAGTAGAACACTACAAAGTGGTCTCCTGCATAACTTCAGGAAGAATGTTATAGCTTCAGCAATTTTACATTTTTTTTCAATAGTTCTGTCAAAAGAAACAGTTGTACTCCCCAAACTACAGAAACAAAGTCAAGCAGCATTCACAAGTTTCCTTAAAAGTATTCGAAGTGGTTTGGACAAAAGACCTATCGATAGAAGCTTGCTCGATAATTCCATACAAAGCCTATGCAACATGCTTCCTCAACAATTGTAGGAGTGTATAATATACACTCGATTAAATGGGCCAGAAGCTAGAATTAGCCCCAATAAGATATGATAGGAGGCATTTAGGCTCTAATATAAAGGATTAGTGCTGGACACAAAACAGATTCTGTACTAATATAAAGGATTAGTGCTGGACACAAAATAGATTCTGTACTAAGTCTATACGGGTAAGAGTCGATATTGTGCCTGCCCCAACCCAGCCCCAGCCCCAGCCCCAGTTAGCTCCTTCTGTGATGTCCACCACCCAAACAAACTAGTATCAGAACCGTTGGTTTCTTAAGATTATGTGGATGCTATGTGGATGCATATCTATTACACGTATTGTCACGAAACTAAGGATTTAACCTAGTTTGTCTATGAGTTTTGCTGAGACACTCATCTCCCTGTGATTCAAGATCGATAGACCAAAAGCAAGGTGGCAATTTGCCTGCATCAACTCCTTTAGGTTTAAGGATTTCGAGCCACATTTAGTCCAACGTCATATATATGGAGAATTTAAAATAATATATGGGATCAATTCTTAATCATGGGGTTCTCCTTTATCTCATAGGAGCCAACCTCAATATTGTGCATCAACCTAGTTAGTTCCTTCTATTGATTCACCGTCCTGTCAGGTGTTCAAAATGATTGTTATTGATATTAGATGTGGAAAGACAAAGGGACTTATAGTCAAATAATGATATGAAGACTCAAAGGAAGTTTAATGCCCTGGAAAGTGAATTCAAAGAAGAGGATCTAATTGTAATGATATAGAGACTCAAAGGACTGTATACTAGAAGTTTTACGCCAATTCTGGAACAAGTGTAGTTGGATAGGAAGTTGGTTGAAAATATGTAAATCCAACATAAATATCGATGGGAAAGAGGCAAAATAAATCAATTGCAAGAGGGGATTAAGGCCAAGATGACCCTTATCTCTTTAATATTTGTTCTGGTTGCAGATGATCTGCAGAGAATGTAGGAAAGGGATAAAGAGGGAAGCTTACTAGATAGACCAGGGGAACTCCAGTACTCTGATGACACCCTTTTGTTTGGACAGATGACCCGATTCAAATGGGGGTCATTAAGTGGATTATTTATTCCTTTGAATTCTGGTATTGGCTCAAAATCAACTATGATAAAAGTATGTCATTAATCTTGGAGGGAGAGAAAATTACACTTTAGTAGCGACTACTATCTTTAACTGTAAAACGAGAATCTCCCATTCACCTATCTAGGTATTCCTTTGAGAGCCAGTGGACCTAGACAAGTAGATTGGTCATGAATCAGAGAAAGAATTTATGGAAAACTTCAAGAATAGAAGATTGAAGTCTTGTCAATAGAAGGAAGAGTGACACTCATAATTTGGTCCTTTCAACCATATTCATATTACCTAGCATATTAAAAAATGTTAGTCTGGATTGTCAAACAACGTGACAAGGTTAGGAGGTGAGGCAACTAAAGCTGGCAAGGTTATCATTTAGTCAACTAGATTTGAAGGTTTAGAAGTAGTTAATCTGGAAGCAATGAACGAGGCTATGTTAGCCAAATGGTGGTGGAAATTTTGGTCAGAAAGAAAACGACCTCGTCAAGACCATCTGATCTAGTTATGGACAGAAAGGAATGTGGAGGAAGGCTGATAAGAATTACCGTTCTAAATCTGGGGTATGGGACGGCATTACAAAGGTAAAAGACATTTTCTATAAAGGGGCCACTCTCGATTGGTCGGGGGACAAATTTTGTTTTGGGAAAGATTCTTGGTGTGGGGAAGTACCTCTCATATACCAATTCTCTTCATTCTATCTTGAAACATGAAATAAATGGAATCCAGTATCCCTATACTAGAATAAGTAGGTAATGCTAAATTAATATCACTATGACAAATTAATATCACCTATGCAAAAAAGCTTGTTTCAAATTAACATTGTGCATATCTTAATTAGAAAATTAAATATAGACGGCTTCAATAGATAAGGATCATGCGAGATAACAGCTATAAAACTATGGTATACTCATATACCCCATTGAATCTAAATTACCTTAAATGACAAATGGCAACTTGGCAACTCATTGCGAACAATATGCTTATCTTTTAATACATGCTAATTTTCATGCATCTACAATCGCCAAGGAGCCTTTGTATATAAAGGGGAAAAAACATCCATGTCAAGCTTAATCCTTTTCTTTAAGATGGATTTGCAGCCATGTTCTAGAAGGAGATTGTTGCTTTGACTTAAACCCCCATAGAACATTGTATTATAAATAGAATGAATACTTATGTAGATGGATTTGCAGCCATGTTCTAGAAGGAGATTGTTGCTTTGACTTAAACCCCCATAAAACATTGTATTATAAATAGAATGAATACTATACCTGCCAAATATAGGGATTCTCTCCTTGTGTTGCTTGGCAGCCTCTTTTGTACACTGATCTAGCCTCTGCAAATCTAGACTGCTTTTTTAAGAGCTTTCCAAGTGCTACATATGCTCGTCCATCTTCAGGCCAAAACAAGATGCACTGTATTTAAAAAGGCAATGCATCAGTGATCAGACCTTGTAATACATATTTTTTGTACCAAGTGCAATTATAGTAGTAACTCATGGAAGCGAAGAAAGAAACACTTCAAGAGGAAAGAAACATCCCACAGACTTTTTGTTCCCTTCAACTGCATTCACAACCTTTTCAAAAATAAGGACAGACCAATAGGGCTAGTGCACTAAGTTCCAAACTAAAGTTTTTACTGGAGGACCTGTCCACCCAAGACACGACACATGATATCTTCATTAGTGGATCCAAGGGCGGAGCCAGGATTCTAGTTTACCCCGGGCTGAACTCAAAATATGCTAAAAAAAAATTTAACACAAATTATTTCTCAGAATGTCATCATATTCCAAATGTGTGCTTCAAAATATCATTTCCGGACAAAAAAAAGTTATCAAATGACATAGGTTGAATTTCATAAGTAGACATGTTGCTTAAGATAATTAGGAAAACATCATCTTTATATATAAGATGAAAAATAGAAAAAAAAAATATGGAGAATAAAGATGCAATATTCGACGAATCTGCTCTCTTTACTTCTGCCTTCAAAAAATCTCCTTAAACTTTTCTGCCTTCCAAAAATCTCCTTCAACTTCTTCTATCCAGGAAAGAAAATCTACCACAAAATGAAGGCCAATCAAAGACAAATAAAAATAATGAAAGAGAATGATAGAATAATAAATACCAATATAGGACACTTACTAGCGAAATTACTAGCGACATACTAGCGACAAAAATCTAGAAAATCACAGGTCTGCGAAGAATTTTGACGGACAATCTCAGGTCAGCGACTACCTAGCGACGGATAATTCCGTCGCTAAAACGTTTGAGACACACAAATGTACAAACATGTATCAGGGTCCGTCGCTAAAATTCGTCGCTAATCCGTCACTAATTATGTTGGTAAGTAGTCAGAAAGTTTAGCGACGGACTAGCGACGAACTATGTGAGCCCAGAATGTGCAAAATAGTCTGGAAAAATTGATAATTTTTGGGCTCAAATAATCTGTCGCTATTATGTCGATAACTAGTCAGAAAGTTTAGCGACCAAACACTTCGGACATGCGAAGACTATTTCGATCCAAAATGGATTAGCAAATATCGAATTTTTGTTGTATACTAGCTCGCTAGCTTGTTGGGACACACTGCTCGTGCAATTGTAGCAAGCTAGTTTCGAGGTGATTCTATCTTCAATTATCATAAATTGTTGAATTCGACGAGCAATTTCGTGCCGATATATTTAGAGGACTCGAGTTCTCGAATAATTAAGATCGAGCACAAACTCGATTTAATTTAGTATTGTTAGGTATTGGATGACCATACTCAGACAAGTAGAATGGAAGCCTCTCAGCCAATAATATATTTAGTCAAGCACAAACTCGTGTTCCTACTACCGGAAATATGTTAATACAAACACACACAATTACAGTGTACATATTACATTTACAATTGCATAGTACTAACCTCTTCCAAAAAAAACTGGGGTGGGCTGGAGCCCACCCCAGCCAACTAATAGCTCCGCCTCTGAGTGGATCCCACTATCAACATCTCATAGTGGGAAATTCAAATTTAAACTTTAAGAACAACCAGGGGTGGATTTATTAAGGGTTCAAGGAAGCCCCTCCCCCCACCCCCCTATAGAAAAAATTATGTACTTTTCAAATATATATTAGTTTGGCCTCTCAATGTACAAATAGTAAGCCAGCTCCAGTGGTATTGCTCTTCACTTTTAAATAAGAGGCATGAGTTAACTCATCTTTGCTAAATGTTTTACATATTTTGCATACCCTTTATGTGCAATTTTTCCTTTCCTCTTTTGTAAGACTTTGGAAATATTTACTTTGCTTTTTTGCTCATTCTTGTTTGAGTTTTAGTATTTTTTTGCTATTGAAGTTTAATTAACATGACAACTTTAATGATTTCTATATCTAGTAGCACGGCCTCCCCAGGATTTAAATCCTACCTCCACCCCTGAACAACCCATGCATATCATAGTTAACGTACGTTATTGGGGACACCAAATCTGCAAAGGACATGATGTACCTGGTTTTTCTAGGACAGTTCTCAACAGACCTATAAGCCCATTTGTTACAAATGAATTCTTCGTCCAAAATTTTGAAGAATATTGCACAAAAAAGAAAAGAAAAAACTACGGATATACAATTTGCAAACTATTCCAAAATTAACAGGAAAAAAATCAAAAAAAACAAAATTTTCTTATCTCCTATAAAGTTGTAATCTTTTCTACTCTCTTTTTAAAATAGTATGGACTTGCACTCTACTAATTATACTCTTCCACACAAGTATATGTACCCACCACAAATAACTTTATTAATCCACCATTTAAATAAGGACAATGCTACAGGGATATTAAAATCTGATCACAATTTGCTAACCACATAATGTGGCAGCCTATGTGTTGATCATGTGTGGGACCACCCAAGGACAGAACTGCTGAAGGGCAAGGTGGGCTCCATTCAGGGTCGACCCAGGCCCAGGACAACCGTCCAGGACCCAAAAACCATGAGGGCCCAAAAAAAACCTAATTTAATGTCCTAAGAAACTGAAAGAGACCGAAAAGACATCTGTCGTCAGAATTCCAAAAGGCAAGGAGCATCTCTCGAAGTAATGAAATGGAATATAAGTAAATATATACATACCGCCGCTCCAAACTCGAAAGACCTGGAGACCTCAACCATCCATATGTAAGAAGAAGCAGCAGAAGCAGAAGTCTTCGTTTTCCTCCACCAGTGGTCTCACCATCTCCTCATCTCCACAAGTAAGAACTTACTAGAGAGACTATTACATTTGAACTACAATTTTTCTGAGAGTGGGAGTGAGTTTTTATTGGAGCGTAGCTAACCTTCAAAACAGCACAAGGGCGCTAGCTGACATACTCTTGGATATGGCGCGTAGGTTATGACCTAAATGACCGTTACAATTTCAGAACACTACGGGACTAGTCTATTGAAAATTTATCAAAAATTACAAATTTGCCATCCTAAAAAGTTATTTGGGACTAATCCAAATTTTTATTATTGATAATTACAAGTTTGTCACTCCCAAAATTCATTCGGGACTGTTATAATCAGGACTGTCAAATTTTGACAGTCCTACAAATTGTTAGGAACAAAATTTTGACAGTCTTAATTTTAACCCACTGAAAATTTTATATAAAACTAGGACTGTCAGGATTTTGACAGTCCACAAGCTATGAGGACTGTCAAAATTTTGACAGTCCTAAAAATTCAACATATATTTTTTCACAGTCCTAAAAATATATATTGAATTTTTAGGACTGTCAAAATTTTGACAGTCCTTCCGATTGGTAGGACTGTCAAAAGTTTGACAGTCCTAAAAAAAATTCAAATGGGACACAAGTTCGTATTAGGCTCCATGGGTACGACTTTCCAAATACGAATGTTTGAGTTGTTATGGATGTTCCCCCAAACACCCCCCCCCCCCCCCCCCCCCCCCCACCCACCCACCCACCCACCCCCCAAAAGGCATTATGGGAAAAAGAGGACTTACCATAACCTTGAAGGCTACTGGCTTAGTAGAAAAATGTACCTTGCTGGTTGTGTTGCATAACATCATGGAACTGAAATTCTCTTCAAAAAAGAGTTTCGTTAGAAGGGAGCAGCTGATAAGATTTTCTGTATTGTATTTATATTTGAGTTACAATCAAAGTCAAAGACTGTCAAACTTTTGACAGTTCTACCAATTAGAAGGACTGTCCAGTCCTAAAAATTCAACATATATTTTTAAGGCTGTCAAAATTTTGACAGTTCTTCCAATTGGTAGGACTGTCAAAAGTTTGTCAGTCCTAAAAATATGTTGAATTTTTAGGACTGTCAAAATTTTGACAGTACTTCAATTGGTAGGACTGTCAAAATTTTGACAGTCCTAAACCATAGTGGGTTAAAATTTGATTTAGGCTAGGGAACCTCTTGATCTGACATCTAAAAGGCTTTAATTGCCAATATGGTTTAGGACTGTCAAAATTTTGACAGTCCTACCAATTGACAGTCCTAAAAATTTCACATATATTTTTAGGACTGTCAAAATTTTGACAGTCCTTCCAATTGGTAGGACTGTCAAAATTGGAAGGACTGTCAAAATTTTGACAGTCCTAAAAATATATATGGAATTTTTAGGACTGTCAAAATTTTGACAGTCCTAAAAATCAACATATATGTCAAATTTTGACAGTTCTTCCATTTTTTCTTTTTCTTTTTTGGTTTCCTGTGTGTTGTTATTTTTATTTGTCATTGTGTTATTATTCATGTCTTCCACGACGCTGGAGTGGAGGACCTCGTGGTAGCGACGGCGGAAGGAGGGGAGGGAGGAGCGGCGGACGCCGAGGGTGCCGAGGTAGTCGAGCACCGAAAGGGGGTACGAGACGGAGGAACGGGAGAGGAAGGAGGCGGCGGGAGGCGGGGGAGGAGGCAGGCGGCGACGGCGACGACGACGGGAGGCTGCGGTGGAGGACGGGGGAGGAGACGGAGGAGGAGGGCTCCGACATAAAAGGGAGGAGGGAAGAGAACTCCGGTGGAGATTATGGGAGGTTAGACTAGTATGAGTAAACTATTGGACTACTATGAGTAAATTTTGTTCATTAATGAACTAGCCCTTAGTAAAATTTGTAGTGCCCTTATTAAAAGCCTTTCAGAATGTCCCCTTAAATCTATTAGAGGTGGATCGTCCAAGTAGAAATTTATATTCTATAAATCAATGAAGTCTATTTGTTACAAAATTTCATACATCTCAGGCAACAATATTATGGTTGAAACTACACAATAAAGTATCTTAAAGTTCAGCTGAGCGTAAGTTATGACCTAAAAGACGGTTACAACTTCAGAATGGCCACTTAAATCTATTAGAGGTGGATCGTCCAAGTAGAATTTTATATTCTATAAATCAATGAAGTTTATTTATTGACAAAATTTCATACATCTTAGACAACAATTTATGGTTGAAACTATACAACATGCTCTCTCTGTTTGGTAGGAATGATAGAAAAGTAAAAGGAAAAAAAATAATAGAATTGTATTTTCCTTCCATATGGAAAAAAAATGATCATTTTCTTCCTTTGTATTTGATAACAGGGATAGAAAATAGAAGAGATGTACTTTCCTTTATTTGGTATAGAAGAAAAAAAAATAAAAAAATATGAACTTTACCAAAATTATCCTCAACTGAAATATTCATTTACCATTTGACTTCATTGACTAATTTTTAAATAATATAATTTTTATGCATATAATGGTTAATTAGTATAAGCCATAACTTTTTTTTTTCACTTTTCGGAGAGATTGAAATTCTTATGTTAGAGAGGGAAAAGCAATTCCTCTACTTTTTCTTCCCTCAACTTTCTCTTTAATACCAAAAAAAATGAATCATTCGCTCCCATCCTCCTTCCTCACTTTTTCTTCCTCTCATTTTATTTCTTCCTACCAAACACATCCTAAAGAAATAAATATATCGAAAATAAAAACAAGATAGTCTCACTCCCAATAAATATAATTGTGCTATTTGGCACCCAGGTGCACGCCTCCTCCCGTGCACCCACGACTGCGGAGGGAGCCAGGGAGGCCGGATGGGGGGAGGTGCGGTGACACAGGAGAAAAGTGGCAGCTGTGCAGGAGGGGCGAAGGGCGGCGGCGACGAAGCAGGAGGGGAGAAGGAACCTGCAGCAGCGGAGCAGGAGGGGAAGGCGGAGGAGGAGACTGCGGTGGCGGAGGAGGGGGAGGAGGCATAGTACTCCCCTCCCCGGCCCTCCCCCTCCTCTTTCTCAGCCCTTCGGACTCTCCGGCGGCCTCCGCGGACTCCTCCGCACCCGCGGGTGCACGGAGGACGTGCACCCGGCGTGTGCCAAATATCTTTTTCCGTATACTTCCAAGTATTCGAAACTGTTTTGGGTATCCCGCCAATGTTCACAGGTTTGGATATCCCATACGCCTAGTGACTGTCCTCCCCTTTAATCCTTATACTGACTAAGTCGTATACTCAACATATACAGTTTGTAACTGAGTGAATCTCTAATGCACTAATCATAGCAGTTACGTTTCTAACCGTCACGCGTTCCGTACGTATCGATGGTCAGTCGAGTACGATAGTCCGTGCTCCTAACATGAGTCTTATATCCGTGATATGCATATGCCATGGCCAAAAAGATATAAAAATATCACACAAATATAGGGTTGTCGTCTAACAACTAAGTCAGCATGCATAAAATAAATAATAAGCAAGTGAATCTACGAACTCTATCGATTGCACCCGTTACTCACAGTTTATATCACAAGTGTTAAAGCAAATAAGAAATAAATATATGACATACTAAAATAAATGTATGTAAACAGTCATCATAGCACGATATACTTGCCGGGTATCCAGGAAGACTCAAGACTATGTTCTGGCAGCGAACTCATCAAATCAAAGATAGCACGAAAAGGGAAAAAGGTCCAGACAATACCGGAAGCTGAAATAAATATCATCAATGTCTCTAAAATCAGCGAGATAGTCATGAAAGCCTATCCATAAGTCTAATTTGGACACAAGAACAAAATCGATAATTTCGGATTAAAATAGGATCCGTTAGTGGATCCACTTGCACCGAAAAATGTGTCAAAGCTAAAGGTCTCTAAATTCAATAAACTATAGGTCAAACAAAATCTAAACGATGATACAAACTCAATGGTACGTCCTAATTTGGATTCCGATGAGCCGATCACAAAAATGTTTGTCGACTCGGATCGTGGGAACCGCAATACAACGATCCGATCGACTGTCTCAGAATTTGACGAAACTTGGCTCACATGACAAGTCAGACATTGTGAGTCCAACGACATAAGTTTCGTCGTGACATGCCGAACATACATAAAGTAATTGTAAAATTCCAAAAAAAATCGATACAGTAATTTTTTACGGATACGGGTCAAATTTGTCGCGCACACACGACCAATTCGAATTATGTCAAAGTCGTCACGTCGGGGTAGACTATTTGCGTCTTTTGGGACATACCTCGATTAGAACTTTTCCAATTCAATAAAATTGTTTCAACATGCCTACTTTGGATCTGATTTTAACCTATCTCTAAGTCTAATTAGGTTCTGAAAATTAGCACAATCATAGCCAAGTTAACCAAGTTTTAATCCAAGCAATTGGTTCTAAATTCCGTTGAATGGCTTTAAGTTTTGCTCGTTCAAAGTTGGAAAAAATCTACAGAAATTCTGAATTAGAGAAAAGTTATGGTTTTTTCTAAAAATTTTAACAAAAATTTAGTAGAGATTAAATCTAAACTAATTACTACGTTTTATGCTGGTTAGGTTGTCAACACAATGGTGTCAGTAGATCTACAAATGGTGAATTAAACGGAGAGTTACAGGGCTCCCAAAGGGCCTACCTTGAACACGAATTCTAGTTTCAGTTTCTAATAAAATTATAGTTTTTTTTCGTGATTTTGGATTAAACCTATTAATTTCATAGAATATTTCAAACTAATTACATGGAATTAAAGAGGGTCGGATCTACTAATCTGTGAAATCAGTTTGAAAAAAGAAACATGAACATACCGAAGATTAGCATGCTATAGACTAAAATATGCTATAGAGTATAGAGTATAAACTGTCGTATGGCAAATTGACACTATACAGACTAAAATGACACTATAACATACAATTACATACAAGTTACTTGGACAAACAAATATGGCAAAATAAATTAACAGAGGTAAAAAAAATAAAAAAATAGGCAAAATATTTCAAGCACCGGCCAAGGCAGGAGACGGCCCATTTCCGTCGCGCAACCGCCATTTATAACCTTGCTAATATTGTACCATTCTTAAAACACATAATTCCTTAGCACGCATGCTAAACTGCACTAACCTGCAGTTCATATCCTACTGTGCACTCACACTGGATATTCACATGCACTCATGTAGGTGTTGTCCCAACTGAACTTACTGCATTTAATAACTCTGAACCACATAACACGTGGCGCACAAATTCTAAACACACATCTGCACTAACTGATACTATGCAGTGCATGCCCAAGCAATTTACTGCATATTGCAGCTGCTGCTACTTACTGCTATGTGCACACACATTTACCTACTGCAGTAACCTGCAGTACACTCCCCACTGAAACCTTATTAGTTAACTTATACCCACACAAATTTAAAGCCTAGTTATAAAGAGTATAGGTTGTTAAATGTATAGCTCCTGAGTTATGTTGATATAATTACAAATAAAGCTATATGCTCCCAACACAGGTAGCACTATTGATGCTAACTCACGGAGTCCAAAACTGCTACATTCATATGGTAAAATCCTTTGATCACACATCGATACATTAAGTAAAATCCACACCACACTTCACCCACTGGCTTTGTATCACTAAAAAAAAATTTCCTTTGATCACACATGCCATTGATCACTCAATCTGAACACAAACCCAGTGGTACACGAGTTTTCTGATTCTGATACTCATGTGCACATTTCCTACACACTGCTCTGCCTTGTTGATGCGCACAGGAACTTTCCAATCTCTAATATCCATTCTTCACATTGCACAAACACTACACATTACCCATGATTAAAAATGATCATCTACTGATACTCATTGTTAAGTGGCAAAAATATGGAATTTAAAGTCACAAAAATAAAAAAATTGATAAAGTTTACCTCTCCTACCAAGGCCACCACCATGGCCCCCTCTTGGCTCCTGATTGTTGTAGTTCTTGTAAAAGAGATTAAAGAGATTTTTACAAGAACTACAACAATCAGGAACTAAGAGGGGGTCATGGTGGTGGCCTTGGTAGGAGAAGTAAACTTTATCAAATTTTTTATTTTTGTGACTTCAAATTCCATATGTTTGTCATTTAACAATGAGTATCAGTAGATGATCATGTTTTAATCATGGGTAATGTGTAGTGTTTGTACAATGTGAAGAATGGATATTAGAGATTGGGAAGTTCCTGTGCGCATCAACAAGGCATAGCAGTGTGTAGGAACTGTGCACATGAGTATCAGAATCAAAAAACTCGTGTACCACTGGGTCTGTGTTCAGATTGAGTGATCAATGGATTAGTTATCACTTTAATTGTGATAGTGATAGAAAGGTGAGAACAAGTATGATGTTGAAAAATGGATTAATTATCACTTTAATTGTGATAGCTCCAACATTCGATGGCCAAAACAAATATCAAAACTTTCCTCCTCCTTCTCCAGCTCGTCTTCTACTATAAAAAGATGCCTGTACAAGAGAAAAAAAAATTATTTACTATCAGAAAAAACAAATTAGTTATAACTTTTTACTTTTAGGAACAAAACTACTACAGAATGCAAGAATACTAGTAAATCTGACATGGATGAGGCAAAAGATTGGAATTATAAACATGAATGAAAAAACTACTACAGAATGCAAATCTGTAGACAATAAGTGTCAATAACTGCAAAAGGTTTGCATCACAGATTTAAAAATAATCTTTAGTATAAACTTGACTGCCAACCAAGGGTCTCTTAAGTCACTTGACTTTTATTTTCCATTGTATATTTTGTATATATGACGATGATGGATTATGCAATAAAAAAAAATAAAAAAATCAAAGCTTTTGAACGATGTTTGTTTCCCAAATCACTAGTGTATGTTATTATGTTATTGAGAGTTGCACAAGTATAGAGGAATCATCTATGTAACCACTTTACCTGTAGTTGAGAGTTTAACAAAGTAAGGTTGTAGTCTTTATAAGACTTTTCTATCACGAACAATTTGTAGTACATGAATGTCTTTCAGTCTACAACCGTCTTGATGTAGTTTCTACAGGCAGGAAATTGTTGCATTCTTCAGATAGAAATGGAGTTAGCCTATATTCATGCAAATAAGGAATTATGCAATTAGAAATAACATCATGGAAGTAGGCAGGCATGCTTATTTTGTAAGCACTAGAATTTGGCTGTAGTAAGTGTTGTCCTTAATGATGACGCCCAATACATTTATCTAATAATGCCAGTGTTCTAAATTGCGCCCAATTCGGGCGCCTAGGCGCCGCCTAGCCGCCAGGCGGAAGCAAAACGAACCAAAATATGCAAAATCGGTTCATCAAATCCCAAATCGGAGCAAGTCGGACCAGTTCGGCCCAAATCGGACCAAGTCGGGTCAGTTCGGTGTACAGTAAACCGCCACTGAACCGACGGTTTGGGAAAAAAAAAACCTAAATCTAACACCCCGCACTCGATTCACCCAACTGCAGAAGAAAGAAAAAAAGAAAAGGGGGAGGAAAACCCTAATCCCACCGTCGTCGACTCACCGTCGTCGACTCCGTCGTTCTTCACCGTCCTCCACCGTCGTCGGCTTCACTTCACCTCTCCACAGTGTCGAGCCCTCTTCAGATCTCCTTTCGTGTCGACTCCAGGATCTCGTGTCGACTCCAGGGATCTCGTGTCGACTTCAGGACCTTGTGTCGACTTCAACTGCCCTCTTCAGTTCTCGTGTCGACTCCAGGACCTCAACTCAGGTATGAATCATTCTCTTTCCTCGATTTCTCCTTGTGTCATTTTTTTTGTGGGGTTATATGTTCTGTAGTCGTGAGTCTCGTGACTCTGTCGTACAGAAAAAAGAGTGAACATTGAACACTGTTGTTTTTCTGAACTGAACTGAACACTCAAGTACTGGACTATGAACACTGTTGTTTTTCTGTTGTTTTTCTGAACTGAACACTGAATTACTGAACTGAACTATCAGAAGATTTCTCCTTCCTTCTATCAGTGGTTTAATTTTTGAATTTTTCTGAACTCTGTAATTTGTAACTGTCACTGATTTCTGTACTGAACACTGAAACAATCTGGATTCTGAAGGATCTGAACTAACTAACTAGTAGATCATTCATTCATTTGTAATTTTTTTATCTAAATCTCTGTTTGTGAATTTGGCAATTTGTGATTCAATTGTTTAGATGATTTAATTTTGGTCATTGACTGACTCGGTGACTCCTTGGTTTCTTTCTTAATTTTTTTTGCAGTTTTGACAAATTATGTCCTCTACGGCAGCCTCTGGCTCGGCTAGTGTGGGTAGTGTTGCTGCCCAACCCTCATCCGAGTCCGCCACAATACTTAAACGAAAATCAAATGATATCGGATGGAATTATGGAATGCTAGTTGATCCAATGAATGTGGATAGAGTGCAATGTAAATTGTGTTTGAAGATAATGTCCGGAGGAGCTTATAGGATAAAGGAACACATTGCCCATATTTCTGGGAATGTGTCTGCATGTCCGAAGTCTACACCAGATGATAAAGTTAAATGTAAGAATGCAATAGCCGAGGGAAAGAACAAGAAAAAAAAATAAGAGAATGGAAGAAGAGGTGATGAGATCGGAGGTGAATATTACGAAGGGAGGGGATGGTGAAGAAGAAGTTGAAGTGCTAGGAAGCTCGAGACAACCTTATCCTCTTGGCCCAATGGATAAATTTGCATCTTCCATCAACCCTTCAGCTTCTTTGAGTGTGGGAAAGACACAAAGACAACAAAATATCAGTGAAGCTCTATTTAAAGAAAGAACACATGCTGTAAGAAGATATTGTGCGAGATGGGTGTATGAAGCGGGTATACCTTTTCATGCTATTGATAATGATAGCTTCAAAATGTTGGTTGAGGCGGTCGGTCAATTTGGACCCGGTTTTAAACCTCCTAGTCAATACGAGCTGAGAGAGCCATTATTGAAGGAAGAGGTTGAGAGAACTAAAAATCTAATGAAGGAACATGAAGAAGAATGGGACCTAAATGGGTGCTCCATAATGACAGATGCTTGGACTGACAGAAAAAGAAGGAGCATCATGAACTTATGTGTGAATTCGAGGGTGGGTACTGTTTTTCTTTCCTCTAAGGAATCTTCGGATGAGGCACATACAAGTGAAGTCATTTTTGAGTTTATTGACAAATGCATTGAAGAAGTTGGGGTTCCAAAAGTGATTCAAATAGTAACAGACAATGCTGCTAACAATATGGGAGCTGCCAAGTTATTGAAAGATAAGAGGCCAAATATATTTTGGACCTCATGTGCTACTCACACTATCAATCTCATGCTTGAAAGCATTAGAAAACTGTCTAAGTACAAGAAAATCATTGATCAAGCCAAGACATTCACTATCTTCATATATGCACACCATAAGACCTTAGCCTTAATGAGGTCATTTACCAAGAAGAGGGACATAGTCAGACCTGGAGTCACCAGATTTGCTTCTTCCTTCCTCACTTTGCAGAGTTTGGTGGAGAAAAAGGGCCAATTGAGAGCAATGTTTACTAGCAGTGAATGGGAGAATTGTAAATGGTCCAAGACTGTCAAGGGAAAAAGTGCCTACTCTACCGTGTTGAGCATGAGCTTCTGGAATGGTGTGACATTATGTCTGAAGATTTTTGCACCTCTAGTTAGAGTGCTCAGAATTGTTGATGGGGATAGAAAGCCATCCATGGACTTTTTATACGGAGAGCTTTTGCGGGCGAAGCAAGATATAAAAGAAGCCTCAAATAATCTTGAGAGAAACTATCAAGTTGTTTGGGATATTATTAATGCACGAATTGCTAATAGGCTAGATAGTCCATTACATTTGATGGCCTACCTTTTGAATCCTTATTACTTTTACAAGGATAACAACATTCAATTTGATGAAGTTGTCACAGAAGGGGTTCTAAACTGTGTGGAGACTTTTTTTACTGATGATATTGACATGCAAAATGAGCTTATAAATGTGGAGTTGCCAAAATATAAGAATAGAGAGGGAGCTTTTCGTAAAGCTTTGGCATTAAAAGGATGTCAAGAAAATTATGAAGCTTTTGATCCAGGTAAAAAATTTGAAATTTGAAATTTGTATGGTCAAATTTGAATTTTGTATACTGAGTCACTGACTATACTGACCCTGATATCTTCATTATTCTAAGCAGCAAACTGGTGGTCAAATTTTGGACATCAAACGCCTAATTTGCAAAAGTTTGCTAGAAGAATCTTGTGGTTAACCACTAGTTCATCTGGGTGTGAAAGAAACTGGAGCACTTTTGAAGGGGTTCGTACTTCGTAGTGTTCAAATATTTATTTCATTATTCACATATTTAATTTTGTTCTAAGTTCTAACTAGTAACCACTTATTGACTTTTGTAGATACATACGAAGAAAAGGAATAGACTAGATGTTAATCGATTGAACAATCTAGTTTATGTCCAATTTAATGCAAAATTGACGAACAAGCACAAAAGGGAGCAAGAGAAGAAAGTTGATGTGCTTCTAGCAAGTGATGCTAGTAGTGCACAGGCATGGATTGTTGACGGGGGTGATGATGATGAAGCTGAGCCTGGAACTGGTCTTACTTGGCAAACGGTCGGTGATGCATCCGGAGCTGACAAAATGCTACAACTCCGTAGAAGTTCTAGAGTGAGGGAACTTCATGAAGATGATTTTGAATCAGAAGATGAGGAGGATCCAATCAATGTTGAATTTGAGTCCGATGAAGAGCATGTGTTGGAAAATTATGGAGAGGAAGAGTTCGACTTCGATGTTTAGAACTAAAAAATTTTAATGTGTTGGTAGACTGGTAGTTGTGAATCTCATCTTGTTGGATATGTTATGTTTTGGTGCTTTTGGTTTTGGATATGTTTTAATGTGTTAATGGTGGATGTTACTTTGTTGGTAGACTGGTAGTTGTAAATCTTGTGATGTGAATCTTTCATGTATGGACTATGGAGTGACAATGAAGATGCTAAATATCCTGCTGCAGTTAGCTGCAGTTAGTGTAGATATTGTTCTGTTTTTGAGTACTAATCCATTTCCAGTTAGCTGCAGTTAGTGTAGACTGTAGATATTGTTCTGTTTTGGTAGTTGTAAATCTTGTGATGTGAATCTTTCATGTCCAGTGGCTGGTTTTGAAGTTCATCACCAGAATAATTGTAAATTTGTAGATATTGTTCTGTTTTTGAGTACTAATCCATTTCCTCCTTTTAGGAAGGTACCTGCCAACTTGGGCTTTGATCTCCTCCTTAATGTTGATCGAACTTGCTGGGTTTCTTTGCCATCCTTTCATGGATGCCAATTACTTCAATATGGTATGTATCTTTGGTTATGGTTATCGAAAGTACAGGATTCTGATGATCTTTTACCTGTATTTAGTTTATTTTCTTGTTGGGCAGATTATCAAGTTGACCTCAGGCAAGCTGCCTGGTTTAGTGCACTTCCATGGGTTATGATGGCAATTTTCGGGTATGCGGCTGGTACTGTATCAGACTTAATGATAATGATTCAGAGTGGCAAAAGTGTTACTTTGACACAAAAAGTAATGCAGGTGTAGTTCTTAGTTCTTACAAGTTTTGATTGTTTGAAACTAAGTATATAACAAGCTGCAGGAATTGTAGTCTGATTAAATGCTAGTAATATTATTATTTTTGTACTGAAGCTGTGTACTGAAGCTGTAATATTATTATTTTTGTAGTGATACTAAGTATATAACAAGTTCTTACAAGTTCTTTTTGTTACAAGTTTGTTTGATACTAAGTATATAACAAGTTCTTACAAGTTTGTTTGATACTAAGTATATTTTTGTACTGAAGCTGTGTACTGCAGGATTGTTTGATACTAAGTATATAACAAGTTCTTACAAGTTTTGAGTTGCAAAAGTGTGTACTGAAGCTGTAATATTATTATTTTTGTAGATCCACTCAAATGCCACTAATTACCATGCTTAGATTGAGCTGAATAATTAACAGTTAGTGGTGTAGATGTAAATGTCTCTCATATTTAGTTATTTACAACAGTCTCTCATATTTACAGTCTCTCATATGTAAGGAACACTTGAATTGTTGCAGCCAAACACTTCTCAAGCTCCTCCACCTTCAAACTGCAGTTCAAAAAAGAAATAAAACTCATATTAGTTAAAAAAAAAACTTAAATTTCAGAGTATGAGAAACAAACCCTACTTTTTTTTTAAAAAAAAAGAAGAAAAAATCCAGTTCGGCGCCTAGGCGCCCTAGGCGCTAGGCGTTCCAAAAACGCACCGACTACGCCTAGCGCAATTTAGAACATTTATAATGCAATAGGAAAAGGTTCAAAATTATGGCCTAGAATCTAGATCCAACAATATGGTACAAAAATTTGTTAACAAAATTACACTTTCTGCCTTTCCCGCTCGCTACACCTTCGCTCTTTGTTGTTTTGTATTTTAGATTTCTATTTAGTACTTGTATATTTTTGTTTGATTAATATTCTCTTTTTGTTTTATTATATCATTTTCTCTTATATTTTTGTTGGATTAATATTCTCCTTTTCTTTTATTGTATCATTTTCTCTATCTAGTTGTATATGTTCTTTTATGGAAACAAGATTTTATTAACATGTCTTGGATATTATTATTTTTGGAACGAAAATAGTTTTTTTAAGCCTATAATGTACAAAAAATAATTATTAATAGGACAAGGGACGGGGACAGGAAAACCTGATCCCAAAAGTGTTAACGGGACTGGACGGGGATGGCGACGGGGAGTGCATTGTTTAACGGGGAAGGGGATAAAAAATTGAACCCGAACGAAAACGGAGATGGATGCAAATACTATTCGGGGACTGGAATGGGGGGTCTGGTCCCCGGCCTCTACCCGCCCCGTTGCATCCCTAGACACCACCTGCAGTTTCCCTTCAGTGCACTCATTTTTTTCATCTTATATTTTAATGCATTAGCATTCATCCATCTCAGTGTTCTCATTTCAGCTAAGCATGTTTTTAGTCGCGTACCATAATTGCCTAATATTTTGACCTGTAAAGCATAGCTGGTCTCTTTCAACATAGAGGGCCTCCTACAACAGTAAAGTACTTGTGAAGCACTCCACTTCAACCATCAAGATTGTATTCCACGAACAACATTCTTTTTGCTAAATGATTTGATCCTATGTAACAACTTCTAGTAACCCACACAAATTTAAACTCTAGTTATAAAGAGTATAGGTTGTTAAATGTATAGCTCCTGAGTTATGTTGACATAATTACAAATAAAGCTATATGCTCCCAACACAGGTAACACTATTGACACACAGTCCAAAACTGCTACATTCATATGGTAAAACCCTTTGATCAAACATAGATACATTAGGTAAAATCCACACCACACTTCACCCACTGGCTTTGTATCCCTCCTACCAAGGCCACCCCCATGGCCCTCTCTTAGCTCCTGATTGTTGTTCTTGTAAAAAATTTTGTATCTCTTTGAGGGCCGACAACACTTCTTCGTGTTGTTTTTTTATTTCATTAGAATGATCCTCAGTGATGATAATGTTGTTTCTGTATTTCCCAAACCATTCTGGCTCCCAGTAGTTAGCTAATAAATATTAATTTAAACAAATTAGAATTGAAATAATAAGTGAAAGAAGGTTGGTGTATCTAGAATGTACCTATAACATTTCCAGTGATAAAAAGACCGAGAGCAAGTGTGGTGTTGAAGAATGGATTAGTTACCACTTTAATTGTGATAGCTTCAACATTCGATGACCAATATCGAAACTTTCCTCCTCCTCCTCCAGCTCGAGCTCGTCTTCTACTATAAAAAAATGCCTGTACACCCACTGGCTTTGTATCCCTCCTACCAAGGCCACCCCCATGGCCCTCTCTTAGCTCCTGATTGTTGTTCTTGTAAATTTTTTTGTATCTCTTTGAGGGCCGACAACACTTCTTCGTGTTGTTTTTTCATTTCATTAGAATGATCCTCAGTGATGATGATGTTGTTTCTGTATTCCCCAAACTATTCTGGCTCCCAGTAGTTAGCTAATAAATATTAATTTAAACAAATTAGAATTGAAATAATAAGTGAAAGAAGGTTGGTGTATCTAGAATGTACCTATAACATTTCCAGTGATAAAAAGGCCGAGAGCAAGTGTGGTGTTGAAGAATGGATTAGTTACCACTTTAATTGTGATAGCTTCAACATTCGATGACCAATATCGAAACTTTCCTCCTCCTCCTCCAGCTCGAGCTCGTCTTCTACTATAAAAAGCTCCAGCTCGTCTTCTACTATAAAAAGATACCTGTACACCCTCCTCCTCCTCCTCCTCCAGCTCGAGCTCGTCTTCTACTATAAAAAGCTCCAGCTCGTCTTCTACTATAAAAAGATGCCTGTACAAGAGAAAAAAAAATTATTTACTATCAGAAAAAACAAATTAGCTATAACTTTTTACTTTTAGGAACAAAACTACTACAGAATGCAAGAATACTAGTAAATCTGACATAGATGAGGCAAAAGATTGGAATTATAAACATGAATGAAAAAAATTACTACGGAATGCAAATCTATAGAAATATGAATGATTGTAGACAATAAGTGTCAATAACTGCAAAAAGCTTGCATCACAGATTTAAAAATAATCTATAGTATAAACTTGACTGCCAACCAAGGGTCTCTCAAGTCACTTGACTTTTATTTTCCATTATATATTTTTTTTATATGATGATGATGGATTATGCAGTCAAAAAAAAAAAAAAAGCAAAAGCTTTTGAACGATGTTTGTTTCCCACTACAGAATGCAAGAATACTAGTCAATCTGACATAGATGAGGCAAAAGATTGGAATTATAAACATGAATGAAAAAACTACTACGGAATGCAAATCTATAGAAATATGAATGATTGTATACAATGTGTCAATAACTGCAAAAAGTTTGCATCACAAATTTAAAAATAATCTTTAGTATAAACTTGAGTGCCAACCAAGGGTTTCTTAAGTCACTTTACTTTTATTTTCCATTATATTTTTTTTTATATGATGATGATGGATTATGCAATAAAAAAAAATAAAAAAAATCAAAGCTTTTGAACGATGTTTGTTTCCCAAATCATTAGTTTTATTTTCCACGACCAATATTCTTTTTGATAAATGATTTGATCCTATGTAGCAACTTCTAGTAACCCCAATTCTTGAAATTTGATGAATGGATAAGGTATCCCCACTCTATTCCTAATATCAAAATATTCCTTGAAAAAAGAAGTCCATAATTGCATCAGCTTTGCATAGAGAACCTTGAATGATTAGATCCAATGTACTCTTGCATTTTTGTCAAGATTTCATTGATCAAATGGCAGAAAATGATTGACTACAATGTAGATGGACCACAATGAGCTCTAACATTAGAAATCTAGATCTCAATTCAAACAATACACTAAAATTAAGCCCATCCACGTTAAGAAATGTTCAGATAACGACCTTTAAAGGATCTAGACCTTAAACAATTGACAAAAGCTGCAATGGAAGAGATTCTGCATTGCTGGGTCTTCTAGGCTTAACTATGAAACTTCTGCAACCAAGACAAACTCAAACCAAAAGATAATAAACAAATGAGAGAACATACAAAAACTCAGACCTGAATTTGATTTCACATCAAGGAGTTACACTGCCAATATTCTAGCTACAAGGCTACTAAAATCCTCCGATTGCATTTTAACTTAGAGGGCGCTTTTGAGCAAATCCTACCCAAGCCAACCAAACTTATGCACTGTCTGCTGCAGTCTATTCACGCTCAATGACAGCTCGTTAACACCAATTGCTGGGCTTTCTAGGCTTAACTATGAAACTTCTGCAACCCAAGACCAACTCAAACCAAAAGATAATAAAGAAAAGAAATGACAAAACATACAAAAACTCTGACCTGAATTTGACCTCACATCATGGAGTTACACTGCCAATATTCTAGCTACAAGGCTACTAAAATCCTCAAATTGCATTTAACTTAAGAGGACACTTTTGAGCGACTATTTATCAAGGCACTACATTTCTTACTCAGGGCTATCAATTTTTTATATTTTAACTACAAGTTTGCCACTAAGAAAAAACTACTAGGGGCTGTCAACCAACAAGTATAAAAGACAAGTGAATTTTTTTTCTTTTACATTCATGTAAGTCCCATCATTTTAGAATAGGAATTTTTAGTAAAATATATTTATTATTTTTAAAAGAATTAATTCCTTTGGTGGCACATTGTCTGCCATGTGCAGTACAGCGTGTAGGCGGCATGCGGCTCAGGCGGCACGTGCAACTCTAACACCCGAATATGGGGGATCTGGTCGGACAACGTGTAGGCGGCACATGCGGGTCAGGCGGCACGTGCATTTTCATTTTCTTGTTTAGTCAGTTTGTAACATGTTCTTGGAATAGTGCTTCTTTGGAGTTGTGTGTTACTTGAAAGAAACTCGTGTGAATCTCAGTACATGTACTTCTCTTCTGGATTTAGTAGAGAGGAACTCTTGTGTGAATCTCTACTTCTTGGCTCTCTTCTTCTTTGATCTGACTTCAGGACTAACATGAAGTACTTGCCTACACCTTATATATTAATCATCACTCACACTGTTTCACTGATACACAGAGTTCTTTATTGACACCTACACATACACACTCAATTCTAGTCTCTGGACACTACATATTTTGCTATGTTTCAGGGAAGTTTCATATGATTGGTAGTACTGGAAGCAACAAACTTAATAATATGACTTATTTGCTTGAAAGAAACAATGTTTTACTCTTTTAGAAATTATTATTAATTTGAAGTGTTTATTTAGAGTGTACCATTGTGTGCCAACATCATTGGGACACTCCAAAAGTAATAATTTACACAATTTTTAATAATTTGGAGTATGTATTTGGAATGTCCCCACTGTGGATGCTCTAACTCTTAATGGTAGACAAATGCGTGTAGTGGGAAAAAAAAGTTTAAAGCAGAAAACTCATAATCAGAAAACATGGGTTTTCCAGGAGACCCCATGGGAAACAAGGACCAAGTCAGCCATGATAATATTGACAAAGTGTCAAAAGAAGGTGGTGGTAATGACATTGGTAAATACTAACTACACAAAATGTAAAACCCTTTCCACCCACCCATCTATAGTCTATACACTCCAATCTATCATTTCTTAGTCATCTCTTTTAGCTTGTGCATAAATAGCCAACTTAACCCAAAAGTCCAATATAAGTTTTAACTCCTGCATGTAAATTCATCTCCATAAGCTAGAGAAGGACTCAACTCACTCCTTCACCATCTTACCCCACATTCCTTGTTGCCCCTTATTGATACAACTCTACAACATCACCTACGTGGATAAAGCAAAATTATATTTGGTGTCTGAACATAAAGATTAAGGTCCATTTTAGCATTAGTTTGTTTTCTAAAATTTGATTGAAGACACTTTTCACTATTTCTCCTTTTTATCAATCCTAAACATTTCAACTTTCCTCTCAAGTCAAACTCTAGCCTTTAACCTAGATATCTTCGGTAGTACAACTTTTAATGCAGGAATTCTGATCCGAAATTAATCTTGGATCAGTTGGTAAAGCCTTAAAGGTAAAAGAAAACCTTAGTGTGCAGAGGAAATTGCAGCAAGATTTTTCTGCTGGAAAGAAGCTATATGTCCAATGTTTGCACATAATAACACGAAGATAAATTTCCATATAAACATGTGATCAAAGTGATTTAGTGGATTTAGTGTTTATTGTCGCTACTATAACATCAATAGTAAGGTTCATCCCAACATTTAATAAAGTTTATCTTAACCATTCCAGCCAATAAAGTTTACCTTAACCCTTCCAGGACCACCATCTCGTGCTTCCCCCTCGTACTTTCCAATTGTTCGTCCGTACTAAGTACTGCATCCCGTAGAGTAGTGAACATCCTGCGAAGTGATAGTCCGCCGACGGTAAAGCCAGTAGCCGCTTCAATTATTTCTGTAATTAATCAAAATTAGTCATTCAAAACTCTCGAAGGAGAAAATAAAGTAATTATTTTATCTTTCTCTGTTTTACCTTTGCAGTTCCAGGAGTCTTTAAAAAAATCAAAATAATAACAATAATTCTTTTGTCTCATAATATAAAGGAAAGGAAAGACTATTCACTGTCTAATTATTTCGACAGCTTGATCTTTGTAATTCTAGGACAAACTTTGTTTTTAAAAAATCAAAAAAATAGTAAAAAAGATTCTTCTCTCATAATATAAAGGAAAGTAAAGGGTCCTGGCTGTCTAATTAATCTGACAGCTTGATCTTTATAATTCCAGGACAAATTATGTTTTAAAAAATTAAAATATATATATTTTAAAGAAAAAATTGGAACATAAGATTCTTTACTATTTACTATTTAAATTCCTTCTCTTCATTTTTTAAATTACAGGAGAGAATCAAAATTACTCCTTTTTCTCGCAATTGAAAAGGAAACCCCTTTTGATATTCCCAATAATCCAAACAAAAAAAATCGATAAAAGGAAATCAAGAAAACAGTCAATCAGTTTTCGATTCTCATTAAATTCAAAGTGGCACCTCACTCTCAAAATGAGGTAAAATTGACAAATTGCACTTTAATACTCTCCCCTCATTTGTGTGGTTGTTGGGATGTGCCACGCCACCCTCATTTTGAGAGTGAGGTGCCATCTCACCTCCTTTTTCTCGCAATTGAAAAGGCTATCCGGACGATGGTCTTCCCAGGACAGGTTCAGGTTCGACGTTGCACACCCAACCAAACATACTACCATAACAGCTATAAGACTCATCTGCATAGTTGCATGCTAAAAAGGGGAAAAAACAATTGTTACTAACCTATTCAATTAACTTCTAGAGTGTTGCACCTACAATTGATAATATTACACATTTCAATATTACAATGTTAATAGTATGTTCACTTAGCAACTAACCACGTACACTATCCTCTTATGCACAGTGAGTTTATAGCAATTTATATCCAAGGCTCACATATTCACTCTAGCTAGAATGGTCACACTCTATTACAAATAGATTTAATGTTACAAAGAATTCTACGAATTAAACACAGTGAATGTTACTCTAGCTGTCGACGCCCAATGGGACTGCCCTAGCTAGTAGCTGTCGTGGTGGTGTGGGGAGAGACTAGACAGAAAAAAGGGGACAGCCGGAGGTCTGGAGGACCGAGATGAAGTAGCTTCTTCTAAGGGGCTGTTTGGTTAGCGGGGAGTGGGCAGCAAGTGACACTTTCACCCGAAAGTGCTCGGTGAGTTTAGCACTTGCGGCATTTGGTTGGCCGCAGCAACCGCACAGTAAGTGTCATATCACAGCAAGTGTTTGGTAAGGATTTGATTTTTGTGTGACAGAAAAGTCCGGTGCCTAAATTAGCAAATCAAGTCATTATAATTAACATTAACTTTAATCATCATTAGCCTTAATCAACAGTAACCTTAATCACATAGTTCAAGTACTACACTACACTAACCATATATATATACCAACATTATATAACCATTAAACCCTAACAAACTATATATATAAAGAACATAGAGGGGGAGGGAGTATTTCACCTTAGCGTGGGGGCTGCTGGCCGGAGAACTACCTCTGGCCGGAGGGGAGAAACGGGGATGGCTGGGAGTGGTGGTGGTAGTAGTCTCGCGGTGGTGATGGTGGTGGCAGGGAGCTTGTGGTGGTGGTGATGGTGATGATGATGGGATCTAATGGTGGTGATGGTGATATCAGGGAGGCTGGGGGTGGTCCGGAGCCGCTGCGGGGGTTTCAGTCGGCCGGACGGGGTGGAGCAGCACCGACCGGACAGGGGGTGCACGAACTGGCCGGAGCGGGGGGGGGGGGATGGCTGCACCGCCGGAGCTGCGCGGGGGTGCTGCACAGCGGAGCTGCGCGGGGGTGCACTGCCGGAGTCGGGTGCACAGCAGGCCGGACGGGGGAGAGTCTCGGCCGGGGGTTGCAGTCGGGTGCGGGGTGCACCGCCGGAGTCGGGGGCGGTCAGTAGCAGTAGGCGGGTCAGCCGACCGGATGAGAGAGACCGCACAGCTGGGGTCGGGGAGCTGCACAGGCCGGGCCGGAGTCGGGAGGGGGACTGCGCCGTGGAGCTGCTGTGGAGGTGATGTCGGAGATTAGGGCCGGCTTGGAAGTTGTGAGGGTGATGGTGATGTTTTAAAGGGGGGTGGGTGAGGGATGTGTGGTGGGGATGTTCCCATTAAGTTGGAGGGCTAGGATTTAACATGAAGACTTGGTTTCTTTTTGTAAAGGAAGGCGGAGGTCATGGCTAATAGGGTGAGGACACCTAAATTAATAAATTGCAACTAAACCCCTTAAATTCGAGAAATTGTACGAACACATGAAATGATTCAAAAATTGTGGGGAAAAAGAAGTTTGGTGATTTGAATGGTGAAGGAGTGTTTGGTGTTTGGCATGGGTTTAATTAAATGGACATTGGGATTAATTGGGGATTTAAATTAGTATTACACAAAATTGGTATTTTCGATTTAAATAGAATTTAAAGTGTCCCGCGCTTTTAAATTTAAACGTGTTCATTTTTTTTGGTTTTCTGCCAACACTATTGGCGGACTCTGTCTATATTTTAAAATTATTCAAACTTGTTTCGTTTCCATAAATTTATTTTGCTACAGTAAATTTTTTGAAAAAGTAATGAAAGAAAAGTGAATCTTTACGGTGAAAAAGTAATTTTTAGATGGATGAGGAAACCATTTTTTCTTTAATTTTTTTAAAATTATTTTTTTCCTACTCCATTTGTTTCGTATCCAAACACGTATGAAAGGAATGGTTTTTTTTTTCCAACGTTATAATTCGCAAACCAAACATATTCTTAATTTGAAGTCCAATTTTGTTTATCCACCAAAATTTTGTTCATACCCATACTGTTGAAGATTATCATCAAAATTTCAACTTCTTATTTATTTAGAATAAACAAAATTAAGTTGAGAAGTTGGGATCTTGCATTTAAATAAGAATATAGTGAATCACAGAAGAAAAAGTTGGAATCTTGCATTTAACTAAATAATATTCTAATATATTATATCGATTATAACTTCTTCTTTTTGAGTTTTTATTAAAAAAATATAGTTTATTGAACAAATTTGAGATTTAGGTTTATGACATGAAAGTAAATATGGATCATGATTTTTTTTGAAAATTCCATTATCTGTCACATATGGGTCTATGGGTTACGAAATGAATCGAAAGTGGACGCAAATTTATTTTTTATTTTTTTAAATATTCTAAATATTTTCTCTATTTGAATATTTAGTGTGAAATTTTTACTATTTATTGTGCTTGCCATCCATCGAACATTTTTCAAATTCCTACTTATCAAGAGTAGATATTTTTAATAATATTCAAATTCAAAATTTTAATTCTTTATCAATTTTATAATTATTTTTTTGATTCCAATGTATTCTACAACTAAAATCTAATCATATTAAAATGATTGGGTTAGGGGTGAGCATTATTTGGTTTTGGACCGAAAATGGAATCGAACAAGAACCGATTAACAGATTCGGTCTGGTTTGAAAAAAATTGATTCGGTTTCGGTTTTAAAAATAGTAAAAAAAATTATTCAATTTTGGGTTTCAATTTAGGTACAAAACCGAATAAGATTTAAAAAATTATGTAAATACCATAATTCTATGCGTATTTTGTGATTAAAAATGTGTATATTTTGAAAACAAGAATTATATATATATATATATATATATATATATAGAGAGAGAGAGAGAGAGAGAGAGAGAGAATAAGGGAGGTGAGGTGGCACCTCACTCTCAAAACAAGGGTGGCGGTGATGTGGCACAATCACAACCACACAAACGAGAGGAGGGGGTTAAGTGCAATTTGTCAATTATGAAATGTGTGGTTGGAATTGTGCCACGTCACCGCCACCCTTGTTTTGAGAGTGAGGTGCCATCTCACCTCCCTTATTCTCTCTCTCTCTCTCTCCCTATATATATATATATATATATATATATATATATATATATATATATATATATATGTTTTGAAGTCCAACCTTAGACACAATTTTGAAATACAACAAATGTGTGTATAAAATTATAACTTTTAATAGAATTTAACCATAATTTAAACTTTGGTCCGATCTATAAATCAATAACAATGTTCAACCGAACAAATCAAATAATCGAATAGCTTATTCAGTTCGGTTTTGGTTTCGGCTAATTTCAATTCAGTTTCGGTTTAAGATAATTAGAATTTCGGTTTATTCGGTTTTGACTATTTCGGTTCAGTCGAAACCGAATAAACCGAATACTCACCGATAAATACAATTTTAATTCAGTCTAATATATAATTCAAAATCATGTATATTTTTGGCTTTTGATAAGGGCACTACATACTTTACTTAGGGCTAGCCCGGATTGGGGCTAGTCCATTAATGAACAAAGTTTACTCACACTAGCCCAAAAGTTTACTCATACTAGCCCAAACCCCTCTAATCTCCACCGGAGTTCTCCTCCCTCCTCCCTTTCTTGTCGGAGCCCTCCTCCTCCGCCTCCTCTCCCGTCCTCCACCGCCGCCTCCCGTCGCCGTCGCCGCCTCTGCCTCCTCCCCCGCCTCTCGCCGTCTCCTCCCGCTCCTCCGTCTCGTACCTACTTTCGGTGCTCGACTACCTCGGCACCTTCGGCGTCCGCCGCTCCTCCCTCCCCTCCTTCTTCCGTCGCTACCACCAGGTCCTCCACTCCAGCGTCGTGGAGGACATGAATAATAGCACAATGACAAAGAAAAATAACAGCACACAGAAAACCAAAAAAGAAGAAGAAAAAATGGAAGGACTGTCAAAATTTGACATATATGTTGATTTTTAGGACTGTCAAAATTTTGACAGTCCTACCAATTGGAAGTACTGTCAAAATTTTGACAGTCCTAAAAATTCAACATATATTTTTAGGACTGTTAAACTTTTGGCAGTTCTACCAATTGGTAGGACTGTCAAAATTTTGACAGTCCTACCAGTTATGTGTTGTCGCTCTGTCGATATTGTGTCGTATTCATCTCCTAGCAATATATATTAGGGAACTAAAGTAATGGATTCAAGTGGAGTGGACATAAAAACGAGAATACTTTCCTTGATTTTACTTATTCTAATGGTTTCCCATACAAACAGTGACGTCCAAAGCTATATGCTTGCCCGAGAGAAATATTTGTTCTCTATTTTCTTATACATCATTTAGAACCTCAGAACGGAGATATCAAAAGGTTCTCTAACATTATCTAAGCATGTTGATATTCCTTAAAGTTTAACTTATAGGTCAATCGATTGTCAATCTAACTTATAGGTTAACTTATAGGTCAATCGCTTGTTTGGATGGGATTTTTTCCTACTTTTCAGATACTACACTATTGTAGACTTAACTTGATTTGAACAGTCTTGTATAAAATTAGGACTGTATAAAATTAGGATTTTTTTTGACAGTCCTCATAGCTTGTGGGACTGTCAAAATCATGACAGTCCTAGTTTTATATAAAATTTTCAGTGGGTTAAAATTAGGACTGTCAAAATTTTGACAGTCCACATAGCTTTTGTGGGACTGTCAAAATTATGACAGTCCTAACAATTTGTAGGACTGTCAAAATTTTAACAGTCCTTCTAAGTGGTAGGACTGTCAAAATTTTGACAGTCTTGATTATAACAGTCCCGAGTGAATTTGGGAGTGACAAACTTGTAATTATCAATGATAAAAATTTGGGCTAGTCCCAAATAACTTTTAAGATGGCAAACTTGTAATTTTTGGTAAATTTTTAATGGACTAGTCCCAAGTAAAATGTGTAGTGCCCTTATCACTAGCCATATTTTTTTTACAAATTTGTCATTTAAGTAATAATATTTCTAATAAAATGAAAAAAAATTATGTTGCACAGGCATTTGCGTGTGCCCGATCACTAGAAAGAGGGGTAATGTTGTCGAGTGACCATTGGTGGTAGGGTACTGTTCACAGTACCAGGAAGGGGGAGAAGCTAGCTCTTGCTTGCAGCAAAGACCCCTCCTCTTTATAGGATTCCCTATCAAGTACCTCCTATTACCATGCAACTCTTACTTGCAGTATGCTTTTGCAGTTCTTCTCGTGAATCAGCTAATAACGCACCCATCCCATCTCTCTGACACCTATACAACAAAAATCTATCCATACCCCCTGCTTCAATAAACACCTTTTTAGAAACCACCCCCGCCTCTCTCTCTCTCTCTCTCTCTCTCTCTCTCTCTCTCTCTCTTACTATCCACTTCTATGAAATCTGCAAAGGTTCCTAAGGACTGCTGTACCACCTGCAAAGCCATCAGCCGATCAAGGAGAAGCCGCTTGATTTTTGGAAATAAATGTCTGAAAAACGACTTTTCTTTGTGTTTTAAAAACATGTGATTTTGTACCTTTTGTATTCGTGTTTGCTAAACATCTGGGTTTGTACAACCTCCATAATGACAGTTGATTGCCCCTTGCGAGGGTTAGTAGGGGAAAAGATGGACTTGATGACTTTTTTGACCTCTCGTCAACATCTTTGACCTCTCTCATTCTCGGCATTTTATAAAATGAGTTTCAATTCTCTAATGTAAAAAAGTAAGATTTTTTCCTTTGCCTTCGTTTAAACGGTGTTCTAAATGGGCAAGCTTAAAAAAGAGTTTTTTTTTTTTTAATACACAAGTTCTCATTTCTAAGAGCATGAACTCTCCAATACAATTTGGAATCCAAAATTTCAGAAAAAAGAAGAAGATAAATATAGAATGAATTGAGTTTGTATGAGAATAGTAGTAAATGATAAAGTGAACTCCGATCTCAAAGATTGTGTGGTTAAAAAATTAATGTAAAAAATAATAATCTAAAATCTAAAATCTAGAAAGTTGGACTTCAAATTGGGACTTACTATTCTACAAGATGAGTTCCTACAATCTAGAATATAAAAATTGTGAGGCCCAATCCTTAGCACCTATGAGTGAAATGGGACTGAAAATCTAGAATTTGGAACTAGAGATGAAACTTACTATTGTACAGAATGAGCTCCTATATTTTGAATCTAGAATCTAGAATATGGAATGAGCCTTACTAATGATGCTCCAAGTGAAGCCTAAATTTTCAATTGAAATGAGGTTAAATTACTAAATACTAATTTATTTATTTGTCGCACGTGCAGATAGTTTGTTAGTTTTCATAGATTTCACAATACATGACAATTCTCTACTATTATAAAAAAGACTTAAAAACGACCCAAAATAAGTCGTCTAAGTCTATTTTCACGTAGTTAGAAATTTTTTTTCTTCTAACTACCACGTATAACTAAGGAAAAAAAAACTCCTAAATTTTACTAACTATCTAACCATATATCCAAAACCTCTCTCTCTCTCTCTCTCTCTCTCTCTCTCTCTCTATATATATATATATATATATATATATATATATATAATCTGTTTAAAAGAAATTCAATATTCAATTTATAGTTAAACCACATATATCCAAAAATTTAAAACCAATATCTATAACAAATTTCAATTAAAATATATTTAAAATATTTTAATATAATTTAAATTCATGTCTAGTTATTTTAATAATATCAGATTTTTTTTTTTTTTTTTTTTTTTGTACGTGCAACACACGTAAACGTAAGTATCTAGTATATATAAAAGGTCTAATTTGCACTTAATTACCCTAAAATATACATGCTTGTTAAATATCATGAACAATTTTTGTATGTACTTATATATCTGAATCATGAACATTTTGAAATTTACTACCCTCTAATGGTCAACTATCAAACTTAATGTCTACATGTATGTATGCGACCATACATGACACTAAAGAGCCGTTTGTTTTATTGTAATAAAATTGTAATCGTAATGAAATCGAGTTTGTAATATAATTGTGTTTGTAATGTAATGGAGATTGGAGTTACAATTATATTATCATGTTTGGTTGGAACATATAATCAAACCATCTAATGTACTATCAATTGTATTCAATTTTTTGGATTACCATGTAATTTAATTGAGTTTTTAATGCAATAAAAAAATACAAGAATACAAGAAATACAAAAATCAAAAATTAAATTAAAATTATAAAATTATAAAAGTTAAAAAAAAAAAGAACAAAAAAAAGGAAAAAAATTGCAACATCTGAAATACTCACGTGACATTTAAAGATTGCAACGATCTTACATATAGGTTTAAAATGCTCCCTATTTTTTCTATTTTCTATTTCATATTTCATTCGTTCCCACTCTGTTTTACATTTGTATATTATTATTTTATTCTTTTTTGCGTAAATAATCCAAATAAGCCTCGTTGATGGTAAATTGGTTGTCCGTTGACGTCACCGTTCAATTTAGGTACAAATTGCACCAAATTGAAAAATTAGAGGAAAATTTTAAACTCTTTTTTTTTTTTATTACATAAAGTGTAAATATTACAAAGAATGTTTTGCACTTTATCCGATGTGTTATTAATGTGATGTTATATCCTTTAGATCTTTTATTGAATCAATGTCATATAATTGTTAAGTTAAATGGTGACTTAACAACCTACTTTTCCATTGATAAAGCAACTGGAATAAAATTAAATCCTTTAAAAGCAATATTGTAGAAAATTTCATCCTACATTGGCAATAGCTGCAGAGAGCAAGGAAAAATAAACAGAAAATTTCGTTCAGAGCAACAAAAATAGTAAAAATTTCACTCAGAGCATACAATTTTAAAAAATTTCAAGAACAGCATCATAACGCCCTTTGGAATGACGTTTTACGCTTTTCCGTCCGCTCCTGTTAGAGAAAAAAAAAACTCCGTTAAAAATAAAAATAAAAAAGAATGGAAAAGGACGTTTTTCCTAGAGATGTTTTCCATTTTTTTTTGTCTCTCCTCTCTCTCACTCACACACTCTCTCTCTCTCTCTCCTCTCTCTCTCTCTCTCTCTCTCTCTCACCCAATCTCACTCACTCACCCTTCCACTCACTCTCTCTCTCTCACTCACTCACCCGTCCACTCTCTCTCTTCTCTCTCTCACTCACTCTCTCTCTCTCTTCTCTCACTCACTCTCTTCTCTTTCTCTCTCTCCTCTTCTGTTCCCGCTCGTCCCTCTCTCTCCTCTCCTCTCTCCTCTTCTCTTCTCTTCTCTTCTCTTCTCCTGTTCTCCTCCTCTCCTCTCCTCTTCTCTCTCTAATTCTCTTCTCCTCTGTCCTGTCCTATCATGTCCTCTTCTCTCTCTCTAATCCTCTTCTCCTCTCCTGTCCTCTTCTCTCTCTAATCCGTGACCACTCTCTTGTCCTCTTCTCCCGTGATCACTCTCTTGTCCTCTTCTCTCTCTGTAATGTTCTCTAATGCTAACCCGTGACCACTCTCATGTCCTCATCTATCTATCTCTCTAATATTAATCCGTGACAACTCATAATTTCAATGTATTGGAATGAATGCATGCATTGGGAAATAATTTTTTTAAAATTTAATGCATCGGAATGCATCTATAAGAATGAGAAATCGTTTACAGAAGGAGAAGAAAGAAAATATTTGTGAGAGTTTCAACAGTAAGAGAACTCAATAGGAGAAGCTGAAGGTTGAAGAGTTCAAGAGGAAGAAGATACAAAAGAAAAAAACAAGTAAAAGAGTTCAAGAGTTTGAAAAGAGTTAAATAGCAATTTAATTACGATTTTTTTATGTAATATCCTAATCATAAATACAGATGGCTTTTCAAAATGACGGACGCATACCCGGTGGACCTACAACTCCGGCCATTGAACGTGAGCGAGAGTCTCATATTTCTATTCTGATTTTCGCAGGACCGGTAATGTAATTTTTAAATAATTGATATTATTGATGTTAAGCGTATTATATTGTACTAACGATATCTATACATATACTATATAGCATTATTCATGTAATTGCTAGGTCGCTAATAAAATTACGAAAATCCTCAGGAGAATCAAAATATCTGCCAACAAATAACCCGGGAATGCAACCGGCTACATTAGCATCATTATCATCTAAATAATAATCTAAATTTTCAACCAAATCATCACTGTTTTCATCGTCAACATCATTGTTTTTTGTATCAGAGTTACTTTCAGTGTGATTTATACAACTAGGAACAACATTGAAATCTTGGTTATCATTAAAATGTTCACTACTTGAAATGATAGTTGTGTCAATATTTGCTTGTGACGGGATGATGTAAATTTTAATACAAGCTGAAACTAAATTACTTCGAACAATAAAATTTTATATTTCTTCACAATCTACTATTATCAATGCATCTTCATAAAACCACCTTATTGTAAATTCATAACTTATGCAAAAATGATCAGAAATAATACTACGCAAACTAGCTAAAGTGATATTTTGATAAGTGGTTATAAGATGAGTATTACCCCCATGGTAAGATAATCCATCTAGTATACCTCCATGGTAGCAAATTATTACTAAATTTTGATCCATAGTTACAAGCTGTCGTCTGAATTGAGACTTACAGAAGTATGTCAGGAAGTTGCTTAGGCGAAAATGGTAGAAGATAATGGATGAAAGTATCTTCTGACTTCAATTTGACTTCTTAATTCACCGATTGTAAACTATTTTCTGTATGAGATAAATATGGTAAAGAGAGAGTGAATGAGATATAAAAAATACGCATGAGTCATATATATATATATATATATATATATATATATATATATATATATATAAGCTAAATATAACCGTTAAAATGTAAACGTTACAAATTGAACGTTATAAATTTAACGTTACCTATTATACATAGACTAGTACTACCTAGTATGAGAGTGATACAAGAGTAAAGAGAGAGAGAGAGTGTCTGCTAAGGGTGTTAGGGAACGAGAAAGCGAACGTGAGAGAGAGCGAATGTTAGGGAAAGAGAGAGTGGGAGTAAAAAAATAAAACTCTGAAACAATAGGTCCCACTTTTTTATGGAATCGTTGCGGAAAGAGATAGCAAGGGTGAGAGAGGGATAAAGAGAGCAAGGGTGAGAGAGAGTGGGAGAGAGCGGGAACGAGAGAGTGAGAGAGAGATAGTACACAGAGACAGAGAGTAGAGAGAGAGATAGAGAGATAAGCGGAAATGAAAGTGAGAGAGAGAGAGAGAGAGAGAGAGAGCACAGAGAGTATGGAGAGCGAGGGTTAGAGAGAGAGAGAGAGAGTGAGAGAGAAAGAGAAGAGAGTGAGTGAGAGAGTGAGAGAAGAGAGAGAGAGTGAGAGAGAAGAGAGAGAGAGTGGACGGGTGAGTGAGAGTGAGTGGGTGAGAGAGAGAGAGAGAGTGGACGAATGAGAGAGAGAGTGAGAGAGAGAGAGAGAGGAGAGAAAAAAAAATTGGAAAACGCCCATTAGAAGGACGTTTTTTCTAGGAAAAACGTTCTTCCAATGGACGTTTTTCTTTTCTTTTTTTTATATATTTTATTTTTAACGGAGTTTTTTTTTCCTAAACAACATCGGACGGAAAAGCATAAAACGTCCTTCCGAAGGACGTTATGATGTTATTTTTGAATTTTTTTAAAATTCTATGCTCTGATTGAAATTTTTTGTATTTTCGTTGGTCTGAACGAAAATTTTCGAAAAATAAATGTAGAGAAGCAAATACTGTTGAAAAAGTACAGGAATTGGTAAAATTATTCTCACAATAATGAACATCAACTGTCAAACCTCTTGGCTACCAGTATCACTAGATGGGAAGATGCTAGGATGAAAGAAATTTCTTCTTGGGGAAGTTGGAAGGCCATTGTTAGTTTGCTTGTTCTCAAATCTTATATTTTAGAGGAGAAACTATTTTGTATTTATAATTAAGAGAATAGATTATGAATTTAAAAGATAGAGATCCACACAGCAACCTGCGGTTTCCACCTGAACTATATAATAGAATGTCATACTGATTATGACACTACTATCTCCATCTCTCGGAGAATTTCATATCTTTAGTCGGCAAAAATCTATATACCTTGTTTGGAAAAAGAAAATACGGCTCCGGCATACATTTTAATTATTTTGAAGCAGTATAATGGTAAGAAAATGAGCCACAACATGCTGATACTAGAGTAATACATGAGTGTATTTGTGAAAAATTGGCACCAGCATCAATTGAGGATAGAATGAGAAAAATCTCTCAAATGGTTTGGAAATGTGCAACTTACACCAATAATAAGAGAATAAATTATTAGCTAAAGGAGCTGCTAGAACTAAATAGGTATGGGGATAAGAAATTTAACAAAGCTTATAGGAAAAAGAATTCAAATAGTGGAAATTTTTGTTTGAAATAGCTATGTTGTTGTTGATTGGAATGTTTCCGTAGCTCTTTAATCAACAGAATGTAGTTCACAATTTGGAGGGGTATGAAATTGTAGGTAAATTAAGTACAAGAAGCTGCAGGCAGTTTTCTGTAATTTAGACCCAAAGTGATTCTACTCCTTGTGCATGTTAGCTATTAGGTCCACATGCTGAGATGCCGAAATGCAGAACAGACTACTTCATAAAACTGTGACCATACCATATGTTTAGAAAGACAAAGTTCTAATCATGCCATCACCATCACTGTTTTGAGCTTATTCCTATCACAATATGGACTGCTATGTAGGAAAACTCTATATTAAGGAACAATACACAGTTACACATTCATTCAAGAAGGCTAGCAGATTTCTTTATTATCTATCCTCCTACCACCTATCCGCCTACAAGTTCTAGGTTTTTGTTCTCTTGCCTAGTTGATCATGATGATTTAAACCATATGTTCTCAAGTGCTTGGGACAATTGTCGAGCTTGCCACATGCAAAGTGAGCACTTGTGATACTGTATAAATACTGGTGTTGAACTGATTACTATAACAATGCACTTGTACTCTGATCACCTAGGAAGTACGGACACTCCAAAAATATGGGATGTGTCATGTCAGATGTGTATGAGACACGTATCAAACACACCACGGACACTCCAAAATACACTAGGACACAAAAATAGGTGCCATGTCCATACCTTGTCGTGTCCTATACATGTCCATGCAACATAACTGATCACCTAGTGTGATGCAAGAGAAGGAAATCGTCATGTATAGAGCATGTGCCAGATTTCTCGTCTTTTTCCTCTCCTTGTATCCAAAATCTATGATGATAAGTATATATAATAGAGTAACCAGAATCGATGAGCATCACTGATTGAACAAATTCCCTCTAGATGACACTCCAGAGCACCAATTACATGCTCTATGGTTTCTAATTATTTGAACTTCTCTTCTCATCACTTTTACAAGATATTACTTGGGCTTCTTCAAGACGGCTACATTTTCCTTTTCACAATGCTTACTAAGAACACAATGTTCTTTGTCAAAAGAATCAAAAGAAGCAGTTCCCTTATTCTCCTTGACTACAATTCTGTGCTCTATGATTTCTTCAAGATAACATTTCAGAGCACAATTCCATGCGCTATGGTTTCTAATCATTTAAACTTGCTTCTCATTGCTTTTAGCAAAATCAAAACAATCAATTTCCGCGTTATTATTCTGATAGCTCAAGTATGCTATGGCAACGACAGGTCGAGGACTCGAGGGTTGGGTGGTGACGGGAGCTTGAGGGACAAGGGCTTTGGTCTGGATCAGGTCAGATTTGGAGGGTGTATGGACCAGGATCCGATCCATTTGTTGTTTTAACTCCACGCTATTAGTGCGGTCACCTTCTAGTGCAAAGAATGACCAACATCCTTGAGCTAACATGTCTATAATGGAAGTTGTCAAGAAAGAAAAGCAAGGCATAATAGGCATCCTATTTGTTCCAAAGAAGCCAAGAATCACAGTGGTCTGAGTCTATTAGTCAAATCTAAAGTCTTATCATAAATATGTGAGCCAGATCCATTCTTGTGTTTTCTAATGGTTGCAATCTCTTTAATTGTCCAATCAAGGAATTTTTTTATCAACATGGTCACATTAGTATGAGATCACAACATTGCCTAAGATATTACCATCATAGTTGGAGCCCATTATAAGGCTCTTATTATAGATTGTCTTATTGAAACTTATACAACTTTTTTAATTTAGGTTACCAGGTCATGAATGCTGGCATGCACTTCCTGTAGTCGTGTTATACTTAAACCTTAAATTCATTACAAATTGATTTCCATCTGCATCAATGAGCCTCTAACTACTGCAGAAGAAGCGTAGTAATATTGGAACAGGAAAGAGAAGTGGACAATAAACACGTAGTTGTGGTGGGTGGAATGTTTCCAAGTGTAAATGTTGGAGAATCCCGTGATTCTCTCTCCTCTTGCTCCTCTAGTTATTAGTCATTATTAGAGAAGATTTTCTATTTATTAGTCATTATCAGAGGAGATTTTCTGTTTTCATTTAGTTTTCTTCTTCCTTAAGGTTCTCCTTAATTCAAGGATGAATATTGAATCTATTTCCTCTATTTAAACCAGGCTTGGGACTGAAAAATAAAATAAGCATTCACCACTTGTTTTCTAATATGGTATTAGAGCCTTGTACCTATGTATAGAGGTGGGTTATCTTCCCCCCATTTTCCTTTCCTCCCTTCCCGCCAATTTTTCCTCCAATGGCGGCTTCCGACGTCGTGTACCGCTGTTTCGTCGGGGGACTGGCCTGGGCCACCAACAACCACTCGCTCGAGAAGGCCTTCATCTCCTTCGACGAGATCATCGACGCAAAGATCATCAATGATCGGGAGACTGGTAGGTCGAAGGGGTTCGGATTTGTCACCTTCTCGAACGAGCAGTCGATGAGGGACGCAATCGAGGCGATGAATGGCCAGGACCTTGACGGGAGGAACATCACCGTCAATGAGGCCAAGTCTCGCGGATCCGGCGACGGTGGAGCAGGAGGCTTCCGCTGCGGCGGCAGTGGTGGAGGCAACGGCCAGCGCCGTGATGGAGGCTACGACGGCGACAGCGGCGAGGACAGCTACAGTCGAGGAGAAGGTGGTAATAAGGTCGTGCATTCCAGGCTAGTAATTCAGATCAAGGACAACAATCTTCTTCAACTCAGCTTTGTCTCACGACGGAACAACTAGACAAACTGTTCAAACTTCTCGAACCTCAAACTCCTTCTTGCTCTATAGCACAAAAAGGTAATTATGCTCTTCTGAGTGTTAGTCCCAACCACACTTGGATAATAGATTCAGGTGCAACCAATCACATGACAAGTGAATCTACTATATTTTTTTCATATAGTTCCTGTGCAGGGAATCAAAAAATAAAGTCGCAGATGACTCCTTTTCAGCCATTGCAGGTAAAGGTTCAGTTGTGTCGTCTCCGATGTTGACTCTCAAAGATGTCCTTCATGTTCTAAACATATCTTGTAGCCTGATGTCTGTCAGTAAATTAGTCCAAGAAAACAACTGTCAAACTAACTTTTTTTGTTCTCACTGTGTCTTTCAGGATTTGAACTCGGAAAAGATGATTGGCAGTGCTAAGGAGAATGGAGGACTCTACTATTTCGACATTGGACCTAAATCACAACTACCTTCCAAATCGATAAGTTCCTGCTTTGAGTCCTTTTTTTGTTTCGAATAATGATGACAACATTATATTATGGCATTTACGATTAGGTCATCCTAGTTTTCGTTATTTAAAACACTTGTTTCCTAAGTTATTTCGTAATAAAGATTTGTCTTTGTTTAAATGTGAAGCATGTGAATTTGCAAAACATCATCGTTTCCATTTTCCAATACAGCCTTATAAACCATCAAAACATTTTTCTATTATTCACAGTGATGTTTGGGGTCCTAACCGTACAAGTACACTTTCTTACAAAAAATGGTTTATCACATTTATCAATGACCATTCAAGAGTATGTTGGGTATACTTATTAAAGGAAAAATTCGATGTTTGTCAGGCTGTAAAGGACTTTTTTTTAAAATGGTGCAAAATCAATTTCAGACAACTATTCAAATTTTTAGAAGTGACAATGGCAGGGAATACTTTAACACAATTTTTGGTACTTTTTTTCTTCAAAATGGAATTGTGTATCAAAGTTCATTGCCTAATACTCCCCAACAAAATGGAGTTGCAGAAAGAAAAAATAGACACTTATTGGAGGGTCTAGAGCTTTACTCTTCTCAAATAAAGTACCAAATTATTTGTGGGGTGAAACAATTTTAACTGCTGCATATTTAATTAACAGAATGCCCTCCAAAGTTCTCAATTTTCAAACTGCAATTCATATTTTCAAAGAATGTTTTCCTGTTACTCGTGTCTCAACTGATTTAACATTAAAAAAATTTGGTTGCACAACATTTGTTCATGAACATAAGAATATTAGCAAACTCGAACCACGTGCTATAAAATGTGTTTTTGTAGGGTACTCCCAACCCAGAAGGGATATAAATGTTTTGATCCAAAAAACAAGAAAATGTTTGTCACTATGGATGTCACATTCTTTGAAAACAAACCTTTTTTTGATGATACTCATCTTCAGGGGGGAACTTAAATGAAGACTCGTTTCAAACTGAGAACATAAGTTTTTTAAATAACTTGCCCTTGCCTATATCACAAAATTCTAAGACTTGTACTTCTGCACCAACAGAAAATGACCATGAATCATTATCTGAACCTACTCCTGCTATGAGTAAGGAACTCGATGAATTCAAGCCTACCCTTTCTCATGAAAAAAACAATGAGAATCTTGAAGATGATAATAATGATGAACTAATTGAAATGCCACAAAATGATGAGTCATCTAAAGAAAACAAGTTCGAAGTAGGAAACAAAACTTGGAAAGAAAAGATGTTTATGAGGAAGAACCATAAAGAAGGGGATGTGTCCACATCTCAACACGGCCATGAATCTAAACCGAAAAATAATCAACCTCCTAAGAAAAAAGTAAGTCTATCTCTGTTTATGAGAGTCGTATCAGATATCCTGATATAGATGATCACATCGCTGTTAGAAAACCTGTTAGATCTTGCCATAAATATTCTATGTCCGATTTTATATCATATTCAAACTTGTCTTAATCTTTTTCTGCCTTCACCTCCCAATTGTCTAGTGTAGAGATTCCAAAGAATGTACATGATGCTCTAAAAGTTTCAAAGTAGAGGAAAGTTGTATTTGAGGAGATGAAAGCTCTTGAAAAGAACAAAACTTGGAGCGTCATAACACTACCAGTTGGTAAGAAGACCGTGGGATGTAAGTTGGTGTTTACTGTGAAGTACAATTCAGAAGGGTCAGTTGAAAGGTATAAGGCCCGCTTGGTGGCTAAAGGTTTCACTCAAACATATGACATTGATTACTCGGAGACATTTGCTCATGTTGTAAAATTGAACACTGTCAAAATACTTTTATCTCTTACGGCTAACCTAGATTGGCCCCTACATCAGTTGGATGTTAAAAATGCCTTCCTCAATGGTGATCTAGAAGAAGAAGTATACATGGATAGTCCTCCTGGCTATGAAGACAAATTCGGATCAAAGGTATGCAAGTTGAAGAAGTCTCTTTATGGCTTAAAGCAATCTCCGAGAGCTTGGTTTGAAAGGTTTACTCAGTCTATGAAGAACCAAGGGTACACTCAAGGACAAGGTGATCACACTTTATTCACCAAATTCTCCTATGATGGAAAATTTGCAGCCTTGATTGTTTATGTAGATGATATTGTCCTCACTGGAGATGATACAGTTGAAATAAGAAGAGTAAAAGAGAGACTTGCTACAGACTTTGAAATCAAGGACTTTGGGTCCTTGAGATACTTTCTTGGTATGGAAGTTGCTCGATCGAAGAAAGGAATTGTGGTTTCACAGCAGAAATACATTCTCGATTTATTGCGAGAAACAAGAATAAGTAGTTGTCGACCAGCCGACACCCCCATGGATTCTAATGCAAAACTTTGGGGAGAAGGAAATGTTCCTGTTGACACCAGAAGATACCAGAGGTTGGTGGGTAAGCTAATTTACTTGTCTCACACTAGACCTGACATCGCCTTCTCAGTCAGTGTAGTGAGTCAGTTTATGCATTCTCCTTATGAGGAACATATTGAGGCAGTTTATAGAATACTGAGATACTTGAAGGTCAATTCCGAAAATGGTTTATTTTTTAAGAAGACTAGTAAAAGAAATGCGTCTATCTTCACTGATGCAGATTGGACAGGTTTAGTCACAGACAGAAGATCAACCTCTGGATATTGTACCTATGTATGGGGTAATCTTATGACATGGAGAAGCAAAAAACAAGGAGTTGTAGCAAGAAGCAGTGCAAAAGCCGAGTTTAGAGCTATGGCTCAGGGTATTTGTGAAGGAATATGGATTCAAAGAGTCATGAAGGAACTTAAGATAAAAATTGAGCTTCCATTGAAGTTATATTCTGACAGTAAAGCTGCCATAAGCATAGCCCACAACCTGGTTCAGCATGATAGAACCAAACATATTGAGATTGACCGTCACTTCATAAAAGATAAATTAGATGCTGGAATCATATGTCTACCATTTGTGACCTCTAGTCAGCAAACTGCGGACATCTTAACCAAAGGCTTGGCAAGACCCGTCTTTGAGCATTTAATAAGCAAGTTGGGCATTATAGATAACTATACACCAACTTGAGGGGGGGGGGGGGGGGGTGTTTGAAAATCCCGTGATTCTCTCTCCTCTAGTTATTAGTCATTATTAGAGAAGATTTTCTATTTATTAGTCATTATCAGAGGAAATTTTCTGTTTTCATTTAGTTTTCTTCTTCCTTAAGGTTCTCATTAATTCAAGGATGGATATTGAATGTACTTCCTTTATTTAAACCAGCCTTGGGGCTGAAGAATAAAATAAGCATTCATCACTTGTTTTCTAATAGCTCCATCCATCTACCACACACAGGAACCCACATTGAAGCCCAACATATGGAGCTGGTCTTGTCATAGCACATGCAAGAATATTACTACGCTTGATATAGGAACATTGTCCACTTTTTCGTTCAGTACTTTCCGTATTTTGCTTGATATAGAAACATTATCCACTTTTCTTTATTGTTCCAATATTACTACACTTCTTCTGCAGTAGTTGGAGGCTCATTGATGCAGTTTGAAATCAATTTGTATAACACGGCTACTGGAAGTACATGCCAGCGTGCATGACTTGGTAACCTAAATTAAGAAAGTTGTATAGTTTTTAATAAGACTGCCTATAATAAGAGTCTTATAATGGGCTCCATGTGTACTACTATTAGATAATAGGAACACACTGGCCCAACAAAAGGAATAATGGTAATTTATTTCTTAAGCAAAAATAATGCAATCAGGAGTCGATCATAAATTTATTTCTTGGGTTAGATATGTCCTGTAGCTAGGCACATAGCAGGCCGTAAAATCACTACTCTTCAAGTACTATTAAATACAGGGTATCAAACAATTTTCAGTCACTTTTAAGATGACTAGACCTGTGCAAGTTGCCCTATGGACTCGAGGCATGTTCCCAGTGCCACCGATTATTGAAAAAGACTGGGTCCACCGGATGACGCTCCACAGAGGAGACACAAGACATACGGTCCTTCTGCTCAGAAACGAAATGTTCCAAATGTTCCTGGAAATTCTTTGGGACAAAACCAGCCCCAACTCTCTTTTCTTGACCCAAGACATTAGAATCATATCAAGAAGAGAGGAAGTAGCATGCATGCTCTATAAACAGAAAAGTGCTGTTATGTCTTGGTTGAAGAATGCCAAAAGAGACTGGACAGTTACAGAGGTGTGGTCTAAACTGACAACCATGTGTGATGATCAAAGCCCAAAAGGTCGTATATTCCATCCAATGAGAATAAAAGGTAAGATGTAGTAATATATTGGTGACACAGTCTAGGAACCATTTTGCCCCAAATTCAGATAATTCCTGTTACATCTTGATGTGTTCTAATTGCTAAGAACCATTTGTGTTGTACCTGAGGGGTCTTTGGGTATGACAGTGTAAGCAAGAGACACATTTGCTGGGTTGGCTTGTGCTCCTTCTTGGAATAGCACATCAAAGGCCAGAGACTGGTAGAGGCAAACCTCGTCCTCCTTGCAGTAGTAGACCTGTCAAGTAAGGAACAATCAATACTCACTCTTCTTTTCCATTACAAGCTTTCAAGACCAATAATTCCCTGCTCAATTCTCTGGTCTAATCATCTCAATAAAGAATTGATGGCTAGAGCTCATGGAGCAAAACTGAGGCAAATATATAGGTCAGATTGGTGCAGCAAGTTTGTAAAATTCTCTAGTTTAGATTCCTGTTGTCTTTCACGTAGCTCCCAGAACATGTACTTCAAGTAAAAGCATCAAATCACAAATTAGAGATATTTTCCACCATTCAAGTAAAGTGTACTGTAAAAATAATCTAATTACAAATATCAATCTCTGAGATTTTAGAGTTACACAGAATTACCAATATTAAAAATATAGGACCTTCTAGAAATCCTTGGAATTTTAAAAGTTGAGAGTTAAGTGGATGGAAGAATGATTAGTTGCACAATCAATGTAATGTGATCTCAAATCAGTAAGTTCAACTTGAGTAATCTAGCACTCAACTGAGTGACATGTGTATCACTTAGGTCCATCCTTTATTGATTGTTGTTCTAGTTACTCATGGTCCTGCTGTAATACATTATCACACCTCTGTGTAGAGTGTACTAGTAGAATTCATATAATGTAGATAAATTCATTGCCTATAAACCCTAAAGACATATGGTCTGTTTCAAACTCTCCACTCTTTGTAACTGAAATTACTTTTGTATTGGAAAAGCGACTAATCATATGTAAATACTTCAACAATCTCATAGTTACTGTCAGGAGCGGAGCTACATAGGTAGGATTGGGTCCGCCGCCCCCACAATTTTTTTTTTATATACATTTTTTATAATTTTTTATTTGTTCCTTAAATTATGTATCTATTTCTTAAATTTTTAGCCTTTCTTAAATGTCTAGCTAGCAATATTTTATTCATTCCTTAAATTTGACCCCACAGTCCAAGAAAAAGAAGAATGATATATCCAAGTTTGTTTTATATAATTTTCGCCCCCACGGAATAGAATTGCTAGCTTCGCCCCTGGTTACTGTCGTCCGCAAGCCAAAAAAAAAAAGTAAAAAAATTAAATAGACCAATACATTTCTGAAAGAAACATACCTTGCAGTTTATTCTCCCCTTTGCAGGTAAAGAGGAAGTTCTCCTGAAGTGAAGTGAGGCCGACCCAACGGAGTTGATAATTCCATTTGAAGGTTCAATATTAACTGCACTTGAAGGCTCAGTCTCCACATCAAATTTGCTCTGAGCTTCCTATAATTGGAAATGAAAAAAGCAAATAACATAAGAGCAACTGATGCATCCAGTAATAACAAGCTATCAATAAAAAATCATTTAATTCATCGTAACAAAAAACAAGAGCCTTTATATAAGAAGTACACTGAGTTATTTGAGAATCTGAATGATTTAATAGTGCAAAGTAGTTGTTATACCTGAAACAAGAAAGGTGTAGTAGTGATAGGTAGTGTTGTTGTGATGGAGACAAGAATTCTATGAGTTTAGCATATATGTTAACTGAAGAGGGCCCAAGAAGAATTGCTTCAGTATACATAGAATACAAGTTCTTAATTGGATCTGGTATGAACAATCATTTCAATCCTCCGGCACACAATTTAAGTAGATTTTATGAAATTTTATACCGCCGAGTGAATCCAGCTCTGTGCCCAAAATAAGCTTTTGACCTGCCTGAGCATTGTGGAATACTATAAATATGTAATGTAACCCTTGAACCTCACTAACATTCTAGAGTTTGGAGTAGTGACAGGGAATTCAACAAATGTTTTATGGTTTTGCAACGTGTACAAACATACTTTATTTTTATCCGTATACTGCAGTATGCCTATAAGTTACGCGATGACATTTATCAATGTTATGTAGATAGTTGAAATGTGGTAGAATATTTTGCTTGGTTTTATTGATGTGAGGAGCTACATATTTATAGGAGGGGCCGACCCCTCTCTCTTCAATTCTATCTGATGTAGGACTAAAGTCCCTTTCATACTCTCAACACTCCCCCTCAAGATGGGCGATAGATATCAATCATCCCCATCTTGTTACATAGTTAAGAAAGACTTGATGAATTAAGACCCTTAGTCAGACAATTTGCAACTTGTTCTTCTGAGCGAACATGATCGAGCTTTAATATTCCTTTTTCTAGCTTCTCTTTAATGAAGAACCAATCGATCTCGATGTGCTTAGTTCTGTCATGCGGAACTGGATCGTTAGCTATACTTATTGCAGCTTGACTATCACTCAGAAGATGCAATGGTGTTCCCTGGTCCAGTTTCAACTCCGTCAGCAGTGCTCTTACCCACAGCAACTCTAACACTCCTAGAGCCATAGCTCTATATTCTGCTCCAGCAGTCGACCGTGCTACCGCCGACTGTTTCTTACTTCTCCATGAGACTAGGTTACCTCCCACAAAGACACAGTACCCTGAGGTAGACCTTATGTCGTCCATGCAGCTTGCCCAATCCGCATCGCAGTACCCCTCAACACCCAGGTGTCCATTTTTCTTGAACCATAGTCCTCTTCCAGGAGTCCCCTTTAGATATCTCAAGATATGGAAAACTGTATCCATGTGACCCTTCCTTGGATCATGCATGTAGCAACTCACTACACTCACAGCAAATGAGATATCAGGACGAGTGTGGCCTAGATAAATCAATATGCCTATAAGTCTCTGATATCTTTCACGATCAACCGGTTATCCTGTCTCTGCCCCCAACTTATCTCTCTGATCAATTGGAGTGACTGTCGATCGACATCCCAGCATCCCAGTCTCTGTGAGCAGATCTAGTATATAGTTCCTTTGAGAGAGGACGATCCTCTATCTTCCTCGAGCCACCTCGATCCCGAGAAAATACCTCATCATTCCCAAATTCGTCACTTCAAACTTCTTGGCGAGTTTTGATTTCAGCTTGGGTGATCACCTCCTCATTATCACCTGTGATCACTATATCATCCACATACACTGCAAGTATGGTGATGTGGCCTTTTGCATGCTGGAAGAAGACCGTGTGATTTGTATTGGTCTGGCGGTACCCCATGCCTGTGACAGCCTTCCTGAATCTATCAAACCAAGCTCGAGGAGATTGCTTGAGTCCATACAGTAATTTTTTCAGCTTGCACACATTTTTCGCCGACTGTTTCGTGCAAAACCCCGGGGGGTCTCCATGTATCCTTCTTCTTGTAGATCCCCATGAAGCAAGGCGTTCTTCACATCCAATTGACACATCTGTCACCCATGGTTTGCTGCAAGGGAGACCAGGGTTCTCACAGTGCTCATCTTGGCTACTGGAGCAAACATCTCATCATAGTCAATGACAGAGGATTGAGTGTATCCCTTTGCAACCAATATTGCCTTGTACCGCTCTACTTTACCTTTTGGCATCTTCTTTACTGTGAAGACTCATTTGCATCCCACTGCTTTCTTCCCTCTAGGCAACGAAACAAGCTCCCATGTCCCATTTCTTTCGAATGCCCCAAGTTCTTTCAACATTGCAGCTCTCCACCTTGGATCTTCCTTTGCCTCCTGCCAACACTTGGGCAAAGAGATGGTGTCTAACGATGCAATGAATGCTCGATAAGTAGAGGATATATTAGAGTAGGATAAAAAATTGGCAATGTCATGTTCATAACCATAACGATTAGGAGCTTCTCCCGCATTACTGCGAGAAGATCTCCTTAAAGGAATATAAGCAATATGAGGTAGTGGTGGAGAGATCATACCATCCGAATCAGAGAGATCCGCATCCGAATCAGAGGGATCCGGTACAGGAGAAACATCTTCAAGAGTTGGGGCAGGATTAGGCGAGGGACTTGGCACAATAGGCGAGGGACACGACACAATATTGGATTGCTGCTTTCTCCTTCTGTAGACTTGGAGTTCTGTAATCTGTTTCTCCCCCTACACAACATCACTTTCTTCCTCCTGATTGTCACCACTTTCTTCCTCCTCATTCTCATCATTTCCTCACCCTCGCTATCTCCCCCTTGTTCCCTTGTACCAGCTTCCATCATTGGGCATGGAACTGACCCGACAATCACGCTCGGCTCATCTCCCCCTCACTCCTAACACCTCATGTGTTAGGTGTATCACCAAATGCAGACCCTTCATCTGAACCATTGTGGTAGTATGGTTTCATCTCTCTGAATGTAAGATTCATGCTCACAAAGAGCCTCCGCTCCACCAGACTCCAACAAGAGTATCCCTTTTGAGTCCCTGAGTAGCCAACAAAGATGCACTTCACCGCTCGATGGTCCAACTTTTCCACTGCAGGCCTGTTATCTTTCACAAAGCATACACACCCAAATACCTTTGGGGGAACAATATACTTATTTTCTCCTGTAAGCATCTCAAATGGTGTCTTTCATCCCAACACATGAGAGGGCATCATGTTGATGAGATATGCAGCCGTCAATACAGCATGCCCCCACAAGTGTTTAGGAACATTCATGGCATACATTATTGTCCGTGCTACTTCCAACAGGTGTCTGTTCTTCCGTTCTACCACGCCATTATGTGCTGGTGTATAGGCACACGGAGTCTGATGCTGTATCCCATGAGTTGATAAGTACTCTTCAATACTCTTGTTTGTGTATTATGTCCCATTGTCAGATCTTAAAATCTTCACTTTAGCATTATATTGGATTGTAACTCTGCGATGAAAATCTTTAAAGCATGCAAAGACGTCACTCTTACTCTTCATTAAGTATACCCAGGTCATGAGTGTAACAGTCAATAAAGGTGACAAACTATTTAAAACCATTAACACCAGTTGTAGGACAAGGTCCCCACACATCTGAGTGTATTATATCAAAAGCAGCTAAACTTCTATTTCCAGAACTCACATAAGAGCTTATGGTATGTTTTCCAAGCTCACAAGCATCACAAACCAACTTTTGTTTATTAGCCTTTTAATACATAGATGGATACATTCGATTCAGTAGACTGAATGAAGAGTGTCCCATGCGCTGATGTTGAAGTAACAATTCTGCTTCTACAGTTCTTCGTGGCTCCTCCGATTGTGCTTCCTCCACCAGTGACGCTAGTGCTGCGTCTAGTCCACCCATGTCCAAGTACTATAGCCTCTTATGCCAACTGCCAGTCCCCAGCCGTCTTCCTGTTCCTTTCTCCTGAAAAGTCATCTTAGGAATGTCAAAGGAAACAATACAATTAAGTTGAAGAACAATGGCACTAATGGACAAAAGATTAACAAAAAAAGATGGAGCATGCAAGACATCAGTAAGGGTCATGGAAGTGGTGCATTCAACCGTGTATTTATCCAAAATGGGTCTGGCAGTACCATCAGCAGTCTGAATGCTTTCAAGCGTTGTCAGGTGAGTGTATTCTTGGAACTCATCATGGAAACCCGTGACATGACGAGATGCCCCAGAGTCAATTATCCAACCTGGCTGGTGGATAGCTGCAAGGGCATGAGCAGGTATACATGTGCTTGTTTGGACATAGTAGGTGATGTTACCCCCGGAGGTGGTTGGAGTCGATGCCCCAGGGGTGGTGGCTTGACTGTCGCCGGATCCAAGCCTCATGCTCCTCCACATCTCTAGTATTTTTCTCTCACTAGGGGTTATTCCAGGTGACTGGTTTTCACTTCCCTCCTGCCATATTTGCCTTGTGCCCTCCAGAATAATTACTTCTGCCACCTGTATAGCCTCCTCTGCCATCCTTACGCCCTCCACGGCCGCGTTCGCGACCGCTGGACTGGCCTCTCAGGGGTTTCTTACAGAATTGATGAAGTGCCCAGGGTCTCCACAGTTGTAGCACCCTCCCCCTCCGGAAGAATTTGGGTTAAAAACCGCTAAGGCTAATTTCCCCCCCGAAGAGTTAGTGGTGCTAGGCATCAACTTCAATCGTGCCTCTTCTTGTGCCATAGCAGCTATGGCCTCCTCCAGTGATGGCAGCCTGGGTTGTGCAAGTATGACATTCCTCCTCTGCTCAAATGTTGGGTTGAGCCCCTTTAGGAACTTCATCATCCTCTGTCGCAAAACATACTCCATGAACTTTCGCAAATGCCGGTTCCACTTGCTCATCCTCTACGTCAATAGGATCATAGTGGTTGAGATCTGACCAATACTTCTTCAGCAGAGCCGCGTACTCAGAGATTGTGTAATCTTCTTGGACCACCTTATCAAGTTCATCTTGTAGTTGGAAGACCCTCATAGCGTTGCCCGACCCTGAGTACATGTCTTTTAGCGTCCTCCAAATGTTATCAGCACCCTCCATCGCTTCCACATTGTCCGACACTTGGTCGGTCAATGAAGCTGTCAACCATCCAGCTACCACATTGTTGACGATTTCCCACACAACAAACTCCCGTGAGGAGTGATCGTCAGGTGCCTTGATTTGACCATTCACATAGCCCACCAAGCCTCTTCCCTTCAGAGTTCGCATCGCCTGACGCGACCACTTCAAGTAGTTGTAAGTGTCCTCCAACTTTATCTCCAGTTTCTCCAACTTTCCTATCTTGTACGATGAAGGATCTACATCAGCGTGTGCAGCACGTGAGCTAGTTTCGGTTAACTTCTTGAAAAAGAGATCGTCTACCAAAGCCTTCATCTCTTGGGCCGTCAGCTTGCCATAGATCGTCTCTATTGTCTTCTCCTTGTTCTCTGTCATCAGTGAGGCGGCGGCGGATCTAGGTCATCTCTGATATCCGTCCTCTCTTCGTCTATTGATCTTCCTTCAGCGGCAGCGGTGTCCCTGAGAGCCGTTGCTCATGTCACGTACAAGGCTTCGACCGAGGCCGCATGAGATCACGAGACGACAGTTGTAGTCGAGATCAGGGATCACACAAAAGTTTCCTCACTGATATACCTCGATCCAACTAGCAACTATATAATTAATATCCCGATTACAACTGACTTGTACAAAGCAATAATTAAAAAATTGGTTTTTTCGTTCTTCCCTGCAATCACGGTTGCATGCGAACAGAACCGGGTTACAAACTTCAGAAAAGAAGAAGAAGAAGATCGCCGAGATCGAGATTAAGGTCGCTGGATCGCCGCGCAGTCACGACAGCCCCTACAACAACAGCGGGCAGCTGCGAAACAGCCGCAGCAGCAGCCACGACAGCAGCAGCTGCCCGGAAGGGGGCGGAGGTGGAGGGGAGGGAAAGAGGGGGGCTGTAGGAGAGGGGAGGGGGATTAGGGTTAGGGTTTGGAGAAGGAGAGGGGGGGGGGTTGGCTCTGATACCAAGTTGAAATGTGGTAGAATATTTTGCTTGACTTTATTGATGTGAAGAGCTACATATTTATAGGAGGGGCCAACCCCTCTCTCTTCAATTCTATCAAATGTGGGACTAAAGTCCCTTTCATACTCTCAACATAGATATTAAAGAGAATCCACCTTAGAAACTTTTCCATGCTTGAGAAGGAAGAACTTTACTATGTTACATATATAAAAAGGGGAAATTTGGGGTATTTCTAATAAACACTTTGAAATTATCTCCTTGGATGGATGAGCATAGAGTCATAGATTGCGTCCTAAGGATGTGAGTCAAGGGTTTCCCTAAAACAAAACTTCATTCTACACCTTGACCTGTGGTGTTCTGTAGAGTAAACAATTAAGAAAGTCATGGTCCTACTGGAAACGTCAAATTGTCTACTTAACCGTTGGTATTGTCTGAATAGACATGCTTGACGATTATATCACGGAATGGTACTCGGTAACATTTTTATAAAGATATAGATGAGATAAATGCACATATAATCTGGAAAAAAAAATCAGTGCCATAGATCCAAGTCTACCTGCTGGATTAGATTAGAGAATCGAATGTTCTTGTCAACAAGATTAAAAAAATGGACATAATTATACTCATGACCATCACACTATAGCATTGTCGAACTAGAGGACAAGAATTTGTTCCAACATTCGAGTGCAGTAACTAAATGTCTCCTTTTAGTAGCTATCTCCACCACAACCGACCCATTATGATGGGAAAAGTGATATTATATTGACGATAATATCACTTTAGGAGTTTAATTTCTGTGTTAGTTAGCAATTGATGCTGAAAGGAACCACAGAAAACACCAAATTTCAGAGAAATATTCAATTTCATGTGCTAATTCGTTTCAAATAAGTCTCTTCTTATCCAAAAACCAACCGATGAGAACCTGAGGATTCCGGTCAGTTAATGAAGGTTTTCTGTTGATTTTTACTCGATCATATTCCAATTCATGAATTCATGCACATTGCAAGATACAATAGGAGGCACCGACTCCACTCAATCCTAGTACCTACTTTTTATCCAATTCTTCCATAATTCATCCGCTCTCTGATAGCGCTTCTTGGTTGTCCTATCTTAAATTGTCACTTCTGTTAGTAAGACATGAACATAGGAAGGCGGTAGTATGCCTCATTAATTCATATTTGTAGCTTTGACTTTTGACACAGTTAATAAATTAAATAAACCTATCATTCATAAAAAAGGTTAAATTATGCAACGGACCATGAGAAAAGTGTACATAGATAGTAACAATATGCATAAAAAAGGATTAGAGAGGAACCTCTCTGGGTTTCAGTTGACTTTTGGCATCTGAGGAGTTTTTGGAACTATTGATAATTTAGATCTAATGATGAATTTGATTTAACCTTCCTATGAGAATGCAAATAATCAAGCAAGCAAAGATTTCTATAGCTGCAACAATCCAGAGGGAAAAACATAATCACATATACAATTATTTAGAATTTGTGAACCAACCTTGGAGAGATGGTAACCATCAGGGACTGAAATTGTTAGATTCAAGATCCCTTCTGCAGAGGAACTGACGTTAGTTGTAATGATTTTTGTGTCTGCGGATAGTCGTCTTCTAAGGCGTCTCGGCAATTGAGGTTTTGGTGATGGTGGCTGCACTCCTTTCAGTTCTAATGTACTCAGTACAGGATCATTTTCATTCAAATTCAGACATCTGATTATACTGTTATTTGTATCAGCTATTAGAAGCCTTCCTGCAAGATGTTCAAACGAAAATCAACTAGAGCATATATATTCCTTATAACTTGATGTATAATTTTCAAAAACATACGTCTGTAGATATGCCTCGAGTATTTGCTAATGGCAACTAACATAAGACAAGTAGCAGTAATTGCCAGCCACCATTGTATTCTTTGTGTGTGTGTGTGTGTGTGTGTGTGTGTGTGTGTGATGACAACAGCATGGCCGTATAGATGGACTAAAATTAAATGACCAATCATCTTAACAAAAAAGTTTTCCTGAAGTCTATAGGCTTATGTTGAAATATGCCTATGCCATAATTCTTATTTCAAATCACCTCTCACTAGATATTTTAAGATAATTAGGCATTTTCTTGAGCTTTGGAAAGGACAGCAAAAATGAAGAAAGTTGAAGTAAAACATAATTGGTCGTAACCTGAATTCATCAGAATCCAACATCTAGAGGTGATAGGTCCAATTCAGATCTAAAGTGAGACCTGTCAAAGAAACTGGCAGGATCATCCTGGTCTTCCACATAGAAACTCTAACCGAATAATCCATAGGTAACACTTGAAAAATAGGCAAATAGGAAATTATATCTCACCTTTCCTATTCCTTTTAATTTCATAAACTATCAATGAACACTTGAGAAGTGGGCAAATAAGACACCATAATCACCTTTTCCTTCTCAATTAACAGACTCCATGAAGATCTCAATCAAACATAATGGCTCTCTCTTCCTTCATGTTGCATCCAGGAGCATCTTTTTTTTTTTTTTTTGCAAAGTAATCGGCAACTCCACGACCTCCAATACGCCTATAGGTCATACAGGTCTTTTCACATTTTGGGTAATTCTTCAAGCACATCAACACAACCTTGCAGCCAATATAAATTCTCTGTCACGTAGGTCAGAAACCCTAGTTGCACTAAGAAAACACCGCATTTCCGTACTAACTTCTGGCGTCTTAAATTTCTTCTTTACTGGTAAGCAACCAGATGTTTAGCACTAACTATGAGCACATTCCAAACCAAAATTTCGTGCCAACAGTTAAAACATCACCTAAAGCCTAGTTCATTAAATACGTAAGTATCGTGCCTCATAAAACCCAATACTAATTTCCTGCACAAAACTAACACCATATAACACTACCAAGTGATACCCAAGCTTATGCTACACATATAGATTCTCCTATGGTCCTAATCACTCTTCTGCCTGGTGGATACACATAGTCACATATAGTGCACAGCTGAATATATAAGGTCTCTCTAATATTTGCCATCATTGCTATAGACAAATGAGCATAAATCAAAACGCAAAGTTTATGGCAATAAATCATGTCTATGTTGCGTGGATAGAAATAGGACAACAATTTTAAGTAGTAGGATGTGATAAAGCAGGGATATGACAACAATGAAGATATAAATAACGTATCAATTTTACTTTCTTTATGTGAAGTGAATAAAATTACTAACGGGAAGATTTAAAGCCAAAAACATAATTTGTATCACTAGAAATAAAAATATTGGACACTAGGAGGTGATTCGTGACATCAGAGGGAAAAGGAACCAAATTTAGATAAAGAGTCAATCAGATATTGTTCCACCCTTGGTATCAAACCCACGACTTCCACTCTCCATAACAAAATCCCAGTGATTCAATCTTTGGTTAGAGAGAAAAGAACATGTATTTATTGAGAAAGAACAAAGTATCAATAAAAATGCATTACCTTCTCCCTTCCAATGACTAGCATCTTTATGTTTTTCCATTAACTCATTGATAATGATATGTCTTAGTAAATAGTGTTTTAAAAACTGGGATATGTAAGTGTCAAACATGTATATCAGTCTATATGGCACCTTCACCGGAGTATCTATGGATCGTGATCATCATCCAAACCTTCTCCCATCACAATAGTGTTCACTATGGAGCATAAGAAAGTTCCATAAAGGATTTGACGAAGTTATTACAACCAATTGTCAACCTAACTTCAATAATCAACCCACTATGTGGGTGCCAAATTCCTAACCTAAGGTAGTTATTAGCATGAGAGGGTCATACCATAAAACCTTGAGGGACAGTTGGCAGGTAGATAGACCTACCTTTTGATGGTAAATTCTATAGACACTACAAAATTTACTTAGGCTAGCCTAAATTTTGGTTTTTTTTTCCAAGACATTTTTGACAGTCCTAATTATTAGGACTATCAACATTGTCCTAGAAGAAGAAGAAGAAGAAGAAGAAGAAGAAAAAGAAAAAAAAGAAGAAGCGGCGAGGGGACGGGGGAAAGAGGGGGGGAGGGGAGGAGGAGGAGAGGGGAGACGGGCGGCGGCTGAAAGAGGGGGGGAGGCGGTGGTTGGAGAGAGGGGAAGGGGGGGCGAATGTTGGGGAGAGGGTCGGGAAGGGGGGTCAGCTAGGTTAGGGTTTTGGGAAGAGGGAGGGGGGCGGCTAGGGTTAGGGTTTTGGAAAGAGGGAGAGGGGGAGGCTAGGGTTAGAGTTAGGCTCTGATACCAAATAGATTTTAGTAGAATACTTGGCTTAATTTTATTGATGGGTGGGACTACATATATATAGGAGAGGCTAACCCCTCTCTCTACTATTCTACTCGATGTGGGACTAAACACCCACTAATACTCTCAACAAGTCTTCCCATCACTAACCTTCCTAGTAATGGCCTGCTTCATTCAAGGCCGGAGCTGTAACAAGCATTTAAATGTGACTGAATCATTATTGTCATATCTGTAAGTCCATAACTAAGATATCGATCTTAACTAATACAGGTCTCTATTGGACCTAACCTAAAAAAAAGGACAAACCCCAAATCTAGAACCTAGTAGAATGGGGAACCCGGCCAAACAAGATTAAACTGTATAGTTACTGTTCATGAGGATAGTAATGAAGGTCACTTTTCTGCTATAGTAACTAACACAGAAAATATTTATAAGACATCCCAAAGTCCCCTGCTTTATGAAACTAACACTAAAGTAGATCCAGAACACTGGCTGGATCATGGATGACTAAGACATGATCCCCTCTCATGGTTGAACCTTTTCTTATGACTGATGTTATAATGTCTTAGAGATACGTTGTGGGCATTGATTTCTAAACATGCATTTTAGATTTATAATGATTCAAACTATCACATATTATACTAAAAGTACCAAAGGTTTGTCAGCATAGTGGCTGAAACCTTGGTATGGGAAGGACAAGATCTAGGTTCAAGACGTGAGGGATAGTACATATATTTTTGAAAAAGTCTACCTCTATTGTCCGTCTTAATCTCGGAACTTTTTATTACATATACCACTTCGGACTGTATCCGGTTCAGCTCTTTGCACGTTGATCTTCGATTTTATTTATTTTTCAAGTGGTAATATATATATATATATATATATATATATATATATATATATCAACAAAGTATTAGCTCAAGTGGTAATGACTTAAGACATAACACAAGGAAAATCAGGTCAGAGGGGGATGAACAGGAATATTCATATAGCAGTTGATTGAGAGCCAAGAAGATTGTGGTATCGAGGGTTTCCAATTTTATACTGACCTAGATGGCTAATAGACTCCTAAGAGTAGGATTGAGTATGTGGTGTACATAAAAATGAGCGCACGGTTATATATCGCTTTTCTTCTCATCAATACAAAATTACCACTTTTATTCTCTTTCACAGAGAATCACTGCACCCTTTTGGACCAGTTCCAGTTGTGACTGCATCATTGGCTGGGAACAATTTCTTTGTTTATAGATAAATAAGCTAGTAACCCAAGAAAGAAAATAAGAATGCCGAAAAGGGAACACAAAATATTGGCACAGTAAATGAGAAAGTCACATTACCGTTCCCTGCTTCAATAATTCCTGAAGGCTCAGAAAGCTGCATAAGAATCATAAACACGTGAGATTGCAATTGAACAATCATCTGGTAATCAGCATAAATGTTGTTCATTAACAGTTGAAACGTTAATGACAATTATCTGACAAAATCAGAGATAGAATAACAAAACATATCAGTTAGAAGTATGCACATATGCAGCAGAGGTGCAATTTGAAAAGATTTACTAATTCATCGTAGTGAGAGGGATTACCTATCAAAGAACAAGTACGAGGGCATCTAAAACAATGTACCTACAAAGTCATGTTTTGCCAAAATATTCAATGGAAATAAACTCATTGTTTACTCAATGACATCTCTTCAATAATGACTTTATTGAAGATATTAGTTAGTGGTGGGATTATTTGGTAAATGTGTTCCAAATTCCAACTACCTAGAAACATATTTATGAAGGACTTCCACAGAACGTTAAAATTTAATCTGATAAGAGATGTTATTCTTTGTGACTTCTCGTCGTACGCACTAAAGTCATTCATTATAGCACTTAAACTAATGTCGACAATTGATTGAAACTTCTAAAAACTCTCATTATTTCTAGTTTATCCCCTACACAAAACATTCAAATGTTTCAACTTTTAACAATTCACAATAGGCACTCGTTTCAATATATCTTATTCAAATGTCTAGACACCAAAATGTATTGCAAAGTAAATATATCCACCTTATATATGTCAGAACTCTTCCACTTAAAGGTAAATGTAAGATGCCTGTGAACTCTGCTGATAAGATATCACTGTCATAAGATGAATAATTTTCACACCTTAGCTGAACGGGCAGGGCCATCCTTAAATCCAGCACTTCCAATCCCAGCTATCGTGGTCACTTTCTTACTGATTGGGTCTAGCTTCTTGATCTGCCACAGTTTACATGTATCAATCTTACAATATTGTTTAATACTTCTCATTTTTAACTGCAATGTTTTGATAAAATAACTCATACCTTGTGGTTATAAGAATCAGCTATATAAATATGACCATCTTTCCCAGTGAGAACACCTAAGGGGTGTTGAAAAAGTGCATCCGTGCCTGTTCCGTCATAATCTCCATACTGCATTTAAATGATATGTAATGTAAGGATGCTTACTAAAAACCAAATTATAATGAACTTACATAACTAATTAAAAGCCCACTAATCTTTGTAGCATTCAGCCCAGACTTAGTTACAAACTAGAATATAAATTAGTGATAAATTGTGTTAGGTAAAATACCCTAAATAAATTATCTGGGAATAATGGGTCTCCTCCAGCTAACAACCTTGAGCCTCCTGTTTTCAGATCTAGTGCCCGAATGGAACTACTCTCACTATCGGCTACATAAACCTCCTGCAAATCTATAAAAAATGCATAGTATTATTGAGTTTACAGTTAGGAGACAGCAGCTAAGGAACAAAATTATGAAACCAACACCACCTTACCAGGAGATAATGATATCCCAGAAGGCTGTGCAAATGAAGTGCTTGTCGAACTGTAACAACAAAATTATCATGGAACGTCAGTCTCCTTTACTTGGATACAAGCTACCAGGAAGTACTATTAAAAAAGGGCGTCCATGTGCCATGAGGCTCCCGCTTAGGCAGGGTCAAGATGTATGCAGTCTTACACCCATATATATGGAGCGTCTGTTTCAGTGACTTGAACATGCATCCTCTAGGATGCAAGAAGCAAGCCATATTGTTATGCTAGCCAACACCTTCTAGCAAAGTACTATTCAAATAAAAAAACCGCCTAGGCAGGGTCAAGATGTATGCAGCCTTACGCCCATATATATGGATCGTCTGTTTCAGTGACTCGAACATGCATTCTCTAGGATGCAAGAAGCAAGCCTTATCGTTGTGCTAGGCAACACCCTCTAGCAAAGTACTATTCAAAAAAATAAAAATAAACTAAGAGCTCACTTCCATTCCTAATGCCGCTATATAATTTTTATTACTGTAACATGCAACATATAAAATAATAACTTAACACAATTCCTCAAGAATTCAGCAAACACTTGTAAATTGTAGACTTATTTGACTACCTTTATTAGTCCTTAAAAGCAGAAAATGATCCATTGGTCCTTTAATTTTTATTCAACTTCAAATAGAAGGTTGATCTTCAGAATATTATTTTACCACATGCAGGAGCCACTAAAAGAAGAAAAATGATCCTTAACTAGTCCTGGTTATGAAACTTTATTTCGTAAAAACCTGCTAAATTGCCCAAATTGATCTCCCAATTTACTTACCTATAAATCTACAAAAAAAATTATTCTCTGTTAACATATTTCAAATAGGTAGCTTATTCAGATGTTTATCGAGGCTAATACAAATGCAAGCACTGGGTTCGAGGTTACATAGAGAAATGACATGGTACTTCTACTGATGGTATTAACCGTAGAAATGGCACTTTGCACTATTTGGGGTTTCCAGTAAGACCTACTAAGCTGCAAAAGGAAGAGTGGTTTCTAGTGGGATGTGGTAAACAAAATTGACAAGGTTGGCTGGAAAGAAAGGAAGTTCTCTTTCTAGAGGTGGCTAACTGGTTTTAATTAACTATGCATTGCAGGTCTACTATTATACATGTTATCATTCTATTATTCTCCAGCATGGATCATCCATAGGTTTGATAAAGCAAGATCATTTCAAAGGAAGACTGCTGACAACATGAAATCAGCCAACTATTTGGTTAGCAGAAATGAGGGAAGCTTCTTGCAAGAGAGCAAGCTATTTTGTAGGATTGTCCATAGTTACCAAGGTCGCGGTTCGCTTCAATGGGTGCAAGAACCGGCTACGCTACTTCCCCATGCATGCAATACGAGGGGTAGGCTTAACCAGTACTAACATTGGTTCGTTTATTCACACTGAATCTTACAACAATCTACTTTTGTATTCTTCATTTTAACAATTAATTGATTTTATTGTTTTTCTATTACCTTTTGATTAATATCATTGTTGAAGTTCATCTTGTAAAATCCGGATTTTCCAGGTCGCCATTTTTAGCTGTTTGTGACAGGGAACGGGTATTTGGGGTCACGGGACCTAGAACACAGATCGTAGAGGGTAGAGGGATCCCCATAATTATGGGGTTGCACTCAAAGACGTTATTTGGGATTATTTGGAGGGAGACAAATGAATGACTATTTTCCATACAAAAAAGATGAAAGAATCTCAGTCTAGGAAGCATGGACACTCCCAATAATCTGTGGTGTCCTTGTTGGATCGTATCAAACACATATCAGACCTGGTAAGGACACTCCAAACACTAGGACACAAAATAGGTGTCAAATCCATGTCGCCGTGTCTGAACCATGGTGTGTCGTATTTGTGTCCAGGTAACATAGATTGAAATAAATAATAAATATAAAACCCACAACTCTCGTCGCAACTCTAGAGTTCTAGTGCAGTAACAGGGGCTTTAACACACTTCACAAATATCCAAGGGAATGGCTCTTTGAAACACTGGGACGCATGAATGGAGTCTTGTAATAAGCAAGGTGCACCAGTGACCAAGTAATCGGCCCCCTTATGTCTCTAAGCTCGTCTTCCAATTGGTTGGCCTTTAAAATCTTGCAACAACATCCTAAGGATGAAGAACTACACCACAAATAATCTCTGATACCATGTAGAATGTATTAGGGGGTTTTATGTAAGATGGAGGGTTGTAAGGCTATATATATATATATATATATATATATATATATATATATATATATATATAGCCAAGAGATTATAAAGATAATATAACTCCAAATATTCTACATGGTATCAGAGCACAATCCCTAGCCGCCACAAACCCTAGCCACTAAACTCTAGCCGCCAAACCCTAGCCGCACCGCTCGTCCACCACCACAGTCGCCCCACCACACCTCCACCACCACAGCGAAGCCGCGACTCCTGCGGAGCCCGCAGGAACCTTCTGTCGCGTGGGATGAGTGTGAGGTGATCGAAGAAGAGGATGATCGATGGAGGAGATCATCAAGAAGTTGGACCCTGCGGAGGTCGCAACGTTGATGAAGCTGAAGAAACTGTCGACTGGTGAGAGCGCGACACGAACACCGACGAAGTTGGAGCTTCTCTCCATCGATCTGAAGCTTGATGGACCGGCCATCTACCTGAGTTGGTCACGACGGGTGAGGAGAACCCTCGCAGGGAAGAACCTGGAGGATTTCTTGTCGAGAGAAGACAGAGCCGGATGAGGGATCGACAAGACGCGAAGAGTGGAAATCTACTCATATGGTGATATACATTTGGCTCCTCAATTCTTTAGTCCAGTCGATCGCCGCCACAGTGGATGGCCTTGAGATGGTAAAGGACGTATGGGAGAAGTTGAGGAGGACCTACGATGGTGTGGAAAATAACTTGAGGGTTTTCCAGATCAAAGGGGAGATCGACGACACCGTACAGGGAGAGAAGACGGTGTAGGAGTATGCCACGGAGTTGGAGCGTCTGTGGTTGGATAACGATCACTCCTCGGATAGGGCGAGCTACGAGGACCCGAAGTGTAAGGAGAGACAGGTATGTCTGCAGGAGAGGACGATGAAGTTTCTTAAGGGGCTGGCCGCAGTGTTTGCTCAGAGGACATCACTACTTCTAGCCCAACCGAAGATCCCTACACTTGAGGAGGCTATCTCGGCCATGATCCAGGAGGAGACTCGCATCAAGTTGCAGGCAGGGACAGGTGGTTCTCCTGAAGTGAAGTCAGCACTGGCGGTTGTCAATTCAGGCGGCACAAAACCTAAGGGAGACCCCCGACAGTGCTACAACTGCGAGGAGGTGGGCCATCTGAGGTATGCTTGCACCAAATCACCCAAGGAGGAAGATTCAGGTGGTGGACGTGGACAGATTGGAGGACGTGGCCGTGGTCGTAGGGGTCGACGAGGTGGTCGAGGAGGTTATCAGGCAAACCTGCTGGTAGCAGAAGACGAGGAGGAAACTGATGGCGCCTATACTGAGGAGGATCAGGCACTGCTGGGCATGTTGGAGGTACTCAGAAGAAAGCAGAGAGCGTCAAGCGATGGAGACAGGAGGAGTGAGACTGAGGAGGCGTCCACCTCAGTCTTCACCAGAGGCAACGCTGTCACGTATGCCCATCCATCGAAAGGTACTGACGACTCACTCGCCCTTGCATCTATGTCTTCCCTTAGATCGTCGGACTGGATTGTCGATTCGGATGTGTCTCGACACGTGACAGGGAATGCTAGTGAGTTCTCTTCCTACACTCACCTAGCATCGGCGGACAACATTCAAACAGCCGATGGTACATCGGTAATGGTACTGTCGATTGTACAGGTTCAGTAAAATTATTTAATGTTTTGCATGCTCCTTCTTTCCAGTCAGTCTTTTGTCCATTCGTTCTATAATCCTCTAACTAAAATGCATTGTATCTTTTGATATTCCTAAGGTGATCTTCCAGGAGAAGGAGGCGGGACGAAGACTTGGGACTGGCACTTGGCATGATGGACCGTAGTACCTGGATCGGAAAGGGCTAGATTCGGCATTGGTGTCTGTGACAGAGAGGGCAGGAATGGGAGGACCGAAGATGAGTGTCGAGGATACACTGATACTCCACCACAGGCGGTTGGGGCACTCCGCTTTTGGTATTTTAAGTAGGTTGTATCCATCTATTTATGAGAAAACAAATAAGGAGAAACTAATATGTGATTCATGTGATTTAGGCAAACTTACTAGGAGCTCATATGTTATTGCGGGACATAGGAGCTCTTCTATTTTTGATATTATACATTCTGATGTTTGGGGGCCGTGCGCCACAACTACTATGAATGGTTACAAGTATTTCGTTTCTTTTATTGATTGTTCCTCTCGTGTCACCTGGTTGTATTTGATGAAGAATAAGAGTGATATATTTGCTTGTTTTCGGGACTTTCATAAACATATCCAGACTCAGTACAGAGCAGTGGTGAAGGTACTGAGATCTGACAATGGTACAGAATATACCAACAAAACACTTGAGGAATACCTGTCAGCCCAAGGGATACAACATCAGACTACCTGTGCATGTCCACCAGCACAGAATGGAGTGGCAGAAAGGAAGAACAGACACATTCTGGAGGTGGCAAGGAGCATGATGATCGCCATGAATGTCCCACAGAGTCTGTAGGGACATGCAGTATTGACAGCAGTTCAACTGATCAACAGGATGCCCTCGAAAGTACTGGGATGGAAGTCACCATGTGAGATATTGCAAGAAAATAATAGTGGGATACTCCCGCTGAAGGTATTTGGCTGCGTATGTTTTGTGAAGGACAACAGACATTCTGTTGGAAAACTTGACCCTAGAGCAGTCAAGTGTGTCTTCGTGGGCTATTCGGCGACTCATAAGGGGTACGTGTGCTGGAGCCCAGTAGAGAAGAAGAGGTTTGTGAGCACTGATGTTCACTTCATGGAGCTTGAGTCATACTACCGTCAGGAGGGAAACTCATCCATGGGCAACTCACCTGACACTGAGAGTATGAGGCGAGAGAGGGAGATTGGTGAGAGTTTGGTAACCGATTTAGGAGTATGGCATGGAGGAACGGTTGAGGAGGAGAGTGAAGAGGAACAGGGGGAGGAGATGAGAGGTGTTAGGCCCACGGCTCAGGGGGAGTTACTTACCTACAGCAGGAAAGGGAAGCAAACTGCAGGACCAGTACCTATAGTGCCAGTGCCAAGTCCCTTGCCTGCGTCCGTCTCGACTACGGAGACACCTACACTACCAGCACCAGATTTTCCTTCAGGTGACATCATTCTTCCTACCCCTCCCACACCATTATCAGTACGGAGGACCACTCGCAGCAATGCGGAAAATCCTCCTGATAGATATGGTTAGGACCTTGCTCAATTTGTTTCATATGATAACATCTCTTCTTCTCATGGAGCATTCATTGCGTCTTTGGATAGTATTACTATACCTAACAATTGGCAGGTTACCAAGAACGATCCAAAGTGGAAAGCGGCGATGCACGAGGAGTTAGGGGCTCTTGAGAAGAACCACACTTGGGAACCGGTAAAACTGCCAAAGAGGAAGAGGGCAGTCAGATGCAAGTGGGTTTTTACTGTGAAGCATAACCCAGATGGGCAGGTTGAGCGCTACAAGGCTCGACTGGTGGCAAAATGATATAGTCAGGCGTACGGCATTGACTACGATGAGACTTGCTCCAGTGGCGAAGATAAGCACCGTCAGGACCCTGACTTATTTGGCAGCGAATGGTGGATGGAAGCTACACCAACTGGATGTGAAGAATGTGTTTCTAAATAGGGATCTAGTGGAGGAGGTGTACATGGAGATACCACCAGGATTCTGCACTGATAAGACAGTGGACAAGGTCTGCAGGTTGAAGAAGTCTCTTTATGGACTGAAGCAATCTCCTCGAGCGTGGTTTGACAGATTCAGGAGGGCGATGATAGGGATGGGATATCGACAGATCAACGCTGATCACACTGTATTTTTCTGTCGGAGTGGAGGCCACATCACCAAGCTTGCGGTGTATGTAGACGTATGATTATCACAGCAGATGATGAGAAGGATATTGCCCGACTCAAGGAAAAGCTTGGCAAGGAGTTCAAGGTGAAGGACCTTGGCCTTCTACGGTACTTCCTTGGGATTGAGATTGCTCGAGAAACAGAGGAGATTATTCTTTCTCAGAAAAAGTATACGCTGGACCTTCTCACAGAGACAGGGATGTTGGGATGCAAACCTGCAGCGACGCCGATCAATCAGAGGTTCAAGCTGGGTGTTGAGGCTAGAGAACCAGTTGACCGGGACAGATACCAGAGACTGGTGGACAAATTGATCCATTTGAGCCACATACGTCCTGATATCTGCTTTGCAGTGAGTGTGGTAAGCCACTACATGCATGACCCAAAGAAGGGTCATATGGACGCAGTGTACCAGATTCTGAGATACTTGAAGGGTGCCCCCCGGAAAGGGGCTGATATTCAGGAAGAATGATCACGTAAGCATCGAGGGCTACTGTGACTCTGACTGGGCTAGATGTGCTGGTGACAGGAGATCTACCTCGGGCTATTGCAAATTTGTAGGAGACAACTTGGTCTCTTGGAGGAGTAAGAAACAGTCAGTGGTGGCCAGATCGACAGCTGAAGCGGAGTGTAGAATTATGGCCTTGGGAGTTGCAGAGCCGCTATGGCTGAAGAGTGTGCTGGTGGAGCTAAAGCTGGATCAAGGAGCCAAGATGAAGCGACGGTGTGACAACCAGTCAGCCATCAGTATCGCCAACAATCCAGTGCAACATGACAGGACCAAACACATCGAGATCGATAGGTTCTTCATCAAGGAGAAGTTGGACAGTGGACTACTGGAGCTAGACCACGTTCCAACCAAGGATCAGGTAGCAGACAGTCTGACCAAGGAACTTAGCTCTGTAGATATGATTAGAGGATGTGACAAGATGGGCTTAGTGAATATCTTTCGCCCATCTTGAGGAGGAGTGTTGGTATATTAAAATGTATTAGGGGATTTTATGTAAGATGGAGGGTTGTAAGGATATATATATATATATATATATATATATATATATATAGCCAAGAGATTATAAAGATAATATAACTCCAAATATTCTACAGTATCCTACTAAGTTCAATATATCCAGTCATCATTGAAGGATTGTACAACATGAGACATGTTTTGGTCATGGGTATAGTTGCTTCATTAAAGCCTTCTTTTTGTTGATCTTGAACCTAACATATTATGGTTAAAATGCCCTAGAGTTCATTCAATGGTTCTAAACTGGACATTGTAACCTATTTATTCCCACAAGTTTCAAATGTTCTTTTTTTTTTTATTAAATATGATGGAATCAAGAAGATTCAAGGAAAATTGTATTAAATCAATTATAACATTAGTATACAAGGAGGACCAGATCCTTGATAGGTTTGTTAATAAAGTATTGGAGCTACCATACCCCATAAAAGAAGATAACCGACCCCATAAAGTGTTGGAGGACCAGATCCTTGATAGGTTTGTTTATAAAGTATTGGAGGTAACAGACCCATAGAAGAAGAAAACAGAAGGAATACCCTTTTTGATTCTTGATAGCTTGTGTCAAAAAGGTACATGAGCAATATTAGAGAAGATAGATGAGAATACACCCTCGAATATCATAGGCCCCTTTATTGGTTGAGAGCTGGTTTTGTGGGTGGTAACTTTTGTAGATCCGCTTATTAGTAAGAGGGGAATTTTGAAAGAGGGTTATATACATATTATTCCAATAAAGTGGGACACAAGAAACATACATGATTTACAGCTAATCTAGAACCAAAAGAGAAAAAAAAAAACACTTCATAGAGAAGATAAACATAAGCATCATCAAGATCTTGAAATCTAGTTCTTAACCAAGAAGACGAGAGTACATCTTACTTGATTGAGAATGAGCAAATAACAACAATGAAAACTCCGTAGAAACATGTAGATATGCAATGTTGTTATTATTAACTATACTCGACCATTAATTGAAGATAAACATCTACCTATTCTAGGATCCTAAGGAAGGACTCTTTTTTGCCACAAAAGACGAAATCTTTTCACTGGTTATTTTGATATGAGTCCCTTAAATCTTCATTTTTAGAGTTAGATTTCTCAAATCTTGATAATTGCAAAAAAAAAAGTCCTTCAAACCATCAATAATGTGAGTTAACAGTCGGTTTGGATTACAATTATGTTCACCCGGAACTTCATACGATACCAAATGCAAGCTGTGAATCAAACAATTTTTATTTTAGATGGATGTTTTTCAAACATGCGACACATCATTTATTTTGGGGCTCAGTAGATTTTAGTAGAATACTTGGCTTAATTTTATTGATGTGTGAGGCTACATATATATATAGAAGAGGCTCACCTATCTCTCTTCTATTCTACTCATTGTGGGACTAAACACCTACTAATACTCTCAACACTCCCCCTCAAGATAGGCGATAGATATCAATCATCCCCATCTTGTTACATAGTTTAGAAAGACTCAATGAATTAAGACCCTTAGTAAGACAATGAGCAACTTATTTTTCTGAGCGAACATGATCGAGCTTTAATATTCCCTTCTCTAGTTTTTCTTTGATGAAGAACCGATTGATCTCGATATGCTTAATCCTGTCATGTTGAACCGGATTGTTAGATATACTTAGTGCAGCTTGACTGTCACTCAGAAGACGCAATGGTGTTCCCTGCTTTAGCTTCAACTCTGTCAGCAGCGCTCTTACCTACAACTCTGACACTCCCAGAGTCATAGCTCTATATTCTGCTTCAACAGTCGATCGTGCTACCACAGACTGTTTCTTGCTTCTCCATGAGACTAGGTTACCTCCTACAAAGACACAGTACCCTGAGGTAGACCTTCTGTCGTCCATGCAGCTTGTCCAATCTGCATCGCAGTACCTCTCAACACCCAGGTGTCCATTTTTTTGAACCATAGCCCTCTTCCAGGAGTCCCTTTCAGATATCTCAGGATATGAAAAACGGCATCCATGTGGCCCTTCCTTGGATCATGCATATAGCGACTCACTACACTCACAGCAAATGAGATATCATGGCGAGTGTGGCCTAGACAAATCAATCTGCCTACAAGTCTCTGATATCTCTTACGATCAACAAGCTCTCCTGTCTATGCCCCTAACTTATCTTTCTAATCGATTGGAGTGACTGTCGATCGACATTCCACTATACCAATCTATATGAGCAGGTCTAGTACATACTTCCTCTGAGAGAGGACGCTCCCATCTCTTCCTCGAGCAACCTCGATCCCGAGAAAATACCTCATCATTCCCAAGTCCTTCACTTCAAACTCCTTGGCGAGTTTTGATTCTAGCTGGATGATCTCCTCCTTATTATCACCTGTGATCACAATATCATCAACATACACTGCAAGTATGGTGATGTGGCCTCTTGCATGCTGGAAGAAGACCATGTGATCTGCATTGGTCTAGCGGTACCCCATGCCTGTGACAACCTTCCTGAATCTATCAAACCTGGCTAGAGGAGATTGCTTGAGTCCATACAGTGATTTCTTCAGCTTGCACACATTTCCCGTTGACTGCTTCGTGCAAAACCCCGGGGGGGGAGGGGGGTTCTCCATGTACACTTCCTCTTGTAGATTCTCATGAAGAAAAGCGTTATTCACATCCAATTGATACAGCTACCACCAATGGTTTGCTGCAAGGAAGATCAGGATTCTCACAATGCTCATCTTTGTCACTGGAGCAAATGCCTTATCATTGTCGATGCCATAGGATTGAGTGTATCCCTTTGCAACCAACCTTGTCTTGTACCGCTCTACCTTACCATCTGGCGTCTCCTTTACTGTGAAGACGCATTAGCATCCAACTGCTCTATTTTCTTTAGGCAACGGAACAAGCTCATATGTCCCATTTCTTTCGAGTGCCCCAAGTTCCTCCAACATTGCAGCCCTCCACCTTGGATCTTCCTTTGCTTCCTGTCAACACTTAGGCAAAGAGGTGGTGTCTAACGATGCAATGAATGCTCGATAAGTAGGGGATATATTAGAGTAGGATAAAAAACTGACAATGTCATATTCATAACCATAACGATTAGGGACTTTTTTTGCATTACTGCGAGAAGATCTCCTTAAGGGAATATGAGGTAGTGGTGGAGAGATCATACCATCCGAATCAGAGGGATCCATATCCGAATCAGAGAGATCCGGTGCGGGAGGTACATCTTCAAGAGTTGGGACAGGATTAGGCGAAGGACACGGCACAATAGGAAAAATAGGCACAGTATTGGACTGCTGCTTTCTCCTTCTGTAGACTTAGAGCTCTGTAGTATTGCCCTCTGTCGGCCCAAAAGTTGTAATCGAGATTTGGAAGCTTCAGCAAACAAGTTTACCTTCCAGAATTCCGATTCCAACGAAGATGGATGAACAAAGCCAACAGAGCTTCTGATAAACTTTACAGTCTACCCTCTGTCGGCCAAAAAAGTTGTAATCGAGATTCAGAAGCTTCAGCAAACAAGTTTGACTTCCAGAATCTCAATCCCAACGAAGGAGAAGGAGAAGAGGGAGGGGAGGGGAAGTGGACGGCGGCAGAAGGAGGGGGAGGGGGGAGGGCGAAGGGGGCGGCTAGGGTTAGGGTTTTGGAAAGAGGGAGGGGGCGGCTGTGGAGACGGGAAGGGGGCGACGACTAGGGTTAGGGTTAGGGGGGTTAGGCTCTGATACCAAGTAGATTTTAGTAGAATACTTGGCTTAATTTTATTGATGTGTGAGGCTACAAATATATAGGAGAGGCTCACCCCTCTCTCTCCTATTCTACTCGATGTGGGACTAAACACCCACTAATACTCTCAACAGGCTCAAATGGGCACTTTCGAAGCGCTAGCCCAAAGAGCGTTTACTTCAACAAATGAGAAACATAACTTAATAACCAAATGGGCACCGGTTATTTTGGATTGCGGTTATGTTTCGTCCGGGACTCCATTTAGTGTTAAGTGCAAGGAGCGAACCAAACGCTTTCCATTCAGGATGGACGTCTCTCAAACGTGTCATTCATCTTGGGTTCAAATGGTCGTTTTTGAAATGCTAGCTCTTGTCCAAACTCCAATAAGCATCCCAAAAATGAGCATTTGGGCAAATGAGATTAAACGTAAAAGCAATCCATTAACCCTTAATAAGAGTCCATGTTTGTCTCTGCTGGAATTATTTTAACTAGACCTCTAGGTTAAGCATACCCAATTACCTATATACCCTTGTAAACTCAAACTCTTCTCCATTTACTTCCTCTCTCCAAAAAAGAAAAATAAAAGAAGCCTTTATTTTCGCAAACCTTAACATCAATTCTAGATGGGGATTGACAATTACTACTATGTCCAAAAAGAACAAGTCTGTCTTTTCCATTAAACCCTAAGCATCAAGCCATGGTTTGAACTTTAAGATAGGTGACCTCTCTCAAGTATTTGTTCATGGGGAGATTGTGGATTATTATGCATTGTCTCTTCCACTTTGCTACTCAAAATGGAAGAAAAGTCATGCACGTTATCACTCAAACCATTTTTAGGCGAGAATTAAAACTGAACCGGACGATTGGGCAAGGGGATGAGTGATGTAAGTTGGCGAGTGAGTTTTGGGGACAGAGAACTATAAGTGACAAAGAGTGATCAATGTTTTGAGTGGCAATACTGACACTGTTTGTCATAGAGCTAGATGTCTTGAAGGAGATAGGAATCATACATGCAAAGTTTATGAAATGAAAGGATCATATTTTAGGTAGCTGTTGATTTCGAACAACATCTATTCCATTTTCCTTTTTGTGTCTTTCTATTTGTTTACTTAATATATGCTCTTAAATGCTTCTAGGTATACATACAATATATTCTTTTAATATGCTCTACAACATACGAGTTCTATTTAGTGATAATACTACTAGATTTATGATTGCAATAAGTGTCTGATAGCATATTTGTTAGTCTAATAAGATATATCAGGTGTCAATGACAAAAGTAGCTTTTGGGATTGTCTAATTATGTGGATTTAAGGGCCAGTTTGGATTTCTTGCAATTATATTTCATCTGGGACTTTGTTTGGTGCCAAACACAAGCACGAGTCAAAGGATTTTCATTTTGGATGGATTTTTTTTAAACGTGGCATATGTTTTGAGGCTCAAATTGGCGTTTCCAAAACGCTAGCCCAATGAACGGTTTGGAAATACGCGTTTGACAAAGTGAGATGAAACGTAATTGCCATCCAAGCTAGTCCTAAGAAGTCAACCCCCACTCCCTCACATAAAGAATTGAAAAAGAATATGATCGGACTAGATATTAAGAAAGAAAAGTTTTCTAGAAATATCAAAGAATGTTTACGAAGGTGGTGGCTCGTATGTGTTTAAAAAAATAATAATAAGGTGATAGTAGTTGTTGTATGGCTCAAGATAATGATGGGATGGAAAATATTATTTCGTGTAGAATTCGACATGATTCAAAAATATAATTACTTCTTCTGCGGTAATTCCATCACATGAACTAAACAACAATTTCTGAATCTTAAAGGCGGCAAAAAAATTTGACACTCCTACAAAATTGTATGGTGATCTTACAATATCAAATATAAATATCATGGAAGGTGATCAATGTCGATCCTGCAACTGTATATATGGATTTATGTCTAAACTAAGTACATATAAGAAAAGTCCTTTAACTTTGTCTCTGAATCTCTGATCGAAACATTCAACAATGATGTTCTTGAAAATTTTAGTATAGACAAAGAAGCATTTTGTCATGAAAGTAACTGTAATTCAAACATTTAAGGCTAAAATGTATTAAAAAATCTAAATGGTTTGGTAAGTTTAAAAATGGAATAAAGTTTAAGGAGAAAAGTTTCATTTCATTATCTAATTCATGAAAGAAAGAAAATAATCTAATTCATATCATAATAAAAAGTTCTAATTTTACTTGTGCTTTGTAAAAAATAAAACTCATAATTTTCTTCAACATTTCAAACCCTCTGAATGTTTATATCTACATGAGTGAAAAATCTTTGATGAGATGAAAATCTTTCCCTATGTTTTGGACTTCTGACGAGACAAAAAAAAATCAAACAGAAAAATTGAATCAAAGTATACACCCGCGCAATATACCACAGGCCTTTCCTAGTGTCATAACACAAAGGAAGGAATGGCAACACAAAATTTGGTATAATGTGATAAAAGCACTGTCACCCTAACTCCATTCTTAACGAGTATTCTACTGAAAAGCAATACCTTGAGCCATTTAGATTTCTTTCAAATCCATCACCACTAAAAGCTCTAGTAACCCCTTCTAGAGTATTGTGTTCCCATATTTGATGTTGTCCAGCCATTGCAATGTAAACCTTCTCACTGGTTGGCTCATAACAAACATCCCATGGAGAGTTCAGGACCTATGAAGAAACCAGTAAATCAAGCCCAACAAATTTCAAGCAAGAAGTTGCTCAGAAACAGCATTGCTTTCTACCGAGAAATAGCATACAAGAGCCAGTCATGATAATTAGTTTCTTGCCAAGATTTAAGCTACCATAATGAAAGAAGAAAAAAAATCACTGAGGAAATATCAAAGACAATATTTCTTGATATCTTGCCTGAGCAGTTCCTTTTACTCCTCCTTTATAATCAGAACCTTTGGTTCCATTTCCAGCAAGTGTCCTCACAGTCTCATTGACAAAATCAATCTCTCTACAAAAAGAAAAAAATACAGAACATATCCATTAACAAAGTCAATCTCTCTACAAAAGGAAAAAATAGAACAATATATGTGGCATGCCAATTAACGAAAGATGGAAAAAAAACCCAGAAATGTTTACTTCAAAAATTCAAATTGGATTAATGATGTTTACAACCTAAAGAACAATCAAGCTCATGTGATGCCCAAATCAAGCATATTGAAGGGAAAATTTCCTAAGATATATTCCAATAAATCGTAAAACTAGAATATTCGGAGAAGTGGCTAATTATTCAGTGAAACAAACAAACTGAGAGATGCATATCAAATTAATATTAATAACTTCCCATGTTTTTCTGAAACTAATCTCATGTTATAAGCATTTTCTTTTCTTTCTTACTGTTGCACTTTGTTGTTTTTACTCTTTTATATCATACAATATTTTTGATGTTTTAAGGTGAAAAAGGACAAAAGAATTTATTCAATCATAGAGTGAACATATTAGATCTTCAAACTGTAGACACAATTCATAATAAGGAACGATCTTTCACAATCGAATAACGAAAAAAAATATTTATGATACTGCCATAACATACTTGTTAGACGTCACTCAGATCAAAGTCCAATATATACAGTACTTCCTAAAACTTGGTTAAATTCTTAGTAATTTTTTTAGATCACAGGCCTTATGAAACATAACCCAAGAGAATCTTAAAAAAAAGTCCAACGTACCCATGTCAAACATTATCTACTGCAATAAAAAATGAAAGTCTACAGCATTAAGTATAGATGGTGCGTATTGCTGCTAGCCCAGATAGATCTGGTAATGAATCTAATATGGCTGTGCAAGCATCATATACTGCAATAAGAATGAGCAAATTTAAAGTCTACTACATCAATAAGAAGACAGTGCCTGTTGGTTGCTACTGCATGTGCACATTATTACAAGACCATGGGGATTTTTCAATGGTTAGGAGTTTAGCTATTGCAAGAAAGAGGAACCACAAGTAGACTACTGACCCATAGTCCCACTTTTTGGTTTGCAAGGTCTTGGTATTCCACATGTATGTTGGCAAAGAAAGAAAGTAAAAAGTGACCAACCCTTGGAACTCAAATTAGTCATTACTAATGACAAAAAAAGGTCTCTATCAGCAAAGAAACTTCCAATAGAAAACTGTGTTCAACGGCCATGAGGCATGGTGGAGACTTGTTGGAAATGCCACTAAACACTTCTGTTTTTCATTTCAGAGACTTCTTGGGCAGGGGACATATGGAGCAAATTGACTTTCACTTTATATATAAGACGTCAAAATTTTGAATAACTGTCAGACGGACATGCTATCTTATTAGCATTTTTTGTCAAGTCGACCTACCATCGGGTTTGCATGCAAACTTTTGCATAACATACCATGGCCCTCCCAATAAAGCTGATTTCCATGTTTCATACTTGGTTCTAACAAAGTAAATACACGGCTAGTTTAGTGCTCTTAGGAAGTCTGTCAAATCTTAGATGCAACCTGCATACAAGATTGAAGCATTGGGAGTAGGAACAGATGGAATGGGAACCTTTCAACCCCCGAGTCCTCAAGATGTTAAGAACTAGCACATTGGTTTAGCACTAAAATGATAATGTGAAAGTATTCACTAGAATATCTCACCGAAAATCAATCTTCTAAAAATCGGGCTAGGCGGCCGCCCGCCGCACCGAAAACCCCCAAATCGGCAGTCCTAGGGCTAAGCGGGCATGTTCGGCCCTAGGCGGGTCTGTTCGGCCTAGGCGGCTAGACGCGAATTGAAAAAAATATTTGAAATTTCCAAATTTCCAAATTTGAAATTTCAAAAAAAAAAATTCAAAAATAATCAGATTCTAGAAAAAAAAAATCTAGAAATTTTTTAAAAAAAATTCAAATTTCGAAAAAAATTCAAAAAAGTAAGGAAAAATTCAAAATTCCCAAAAAAAAAACTGTGTGGCCGCCTAGGCATCCTAGGCGCTATTCGGCCCTCCACCGCACCGATTCCGCCTAGCGAAATTTATAACATCACCGAAAATTCCACCCATTGTAAGCAGAGTAACTTGAAGTATTCAACATGGTCCACCTAATTGTGAGATAGAGCAATAAAATAATTCAGAAGGTTCCATCGCATCAGAATTTCTTCTAAAGTTAGAAACATTGACACTTCATATTAGAAGATATTGCACAAACTACAGAATAATGGATATGCAATTCTACAAGAAGTTACGATATTTATACAAGGCAGATAAACCGTTTGCTATTATTCCTATACTTTAAGCTAAGACTTAGAGATAATGCCACTCAAACCCCCAGGATATTACATACCTCAAAGCATGATTTTCAGTATCTGCAACATATAATACGTTTCTCTTTGGGTTGTATGCAAGACCCTGGAGAGAAAAAAAAAATCACAGTTATAGGAATATGTGCATGTTATTCTTCCTAAAAGGTGCTAAAACAAGAAAATAAATTCTTATGTGCAAGGACACCATTTTAGATTAATGTGTTTTTATTTGTGATACCAAGTTCTGATACGGTGATACCATATTGTTAGGCATGGGAGATGCCTCCTAAATTTGTGGAGAAAATAATTCTTTGGACAAAACCATCATATTCTTCATAGGAGAGTTTCTACTCATTTATAACAAGTCAAGATAAGATGACTCAATATATACAGAGAATATAATAAATAAAGAACAAAGAAGACTCGGTATGGAAAGCTAAAAGATAGACTCTTGACTCAATCTACAAATATAAATTATAAATCTCAGATTGACTTAAGTAACCTAAAAATCCTAGGATTCTAATCATAAACTAATTTCAAAACACACCAAATTGGGACTGAAAGCTTTGGACTCGTCGAAAGCCCGGTTCTCTGGACCGGAACTCAGGTCTCTTATTTCCAACAGAATTAGAAGTCCATTTTTTGTTATTCAAGAGGATCTGAAGAGAGATTAAAACTTACTACCTAGGTAGTGCGGACACTCCAAAATGTGTGCAGTGTCATGTTAGGCACATATATAACACTTTTCGGACACTAAAAAATACACTAGGTAACATCAAAATAGGTGCCGTGTCCGTGTAGGTGTGCCGTTACTGTGTCGTGGCATACCCTTCTCCATGCAATATAGCTTACTACTATAATAGTAACTTATTTTATGAGATGTGGCTTCAATGGATATTAGACAACATTTGTGATGGTAAAATCTTACATATATAAAAGGAATCTAAGTTGTTTCAAAGTCCATTGAAAGTCTACTTCAAACACGGTTAGCAAATGACCTTTCAGAAAGAAAGAAAAAGATTTGCTAAAGCCTACACATACAACAGATCCTAAACCATTCCTAAGCTATGCCTAACACTAGGAGAGCAAGTTAATGAAACATAACAAACATTCATTCCATGGAAATACTATCATACAACAGGGCAACAGCTATAATTTCCTCATCCTGGAAATACCATCACACAACACCATAGGACTTTATAGATTATCAGAATTGTCTACTCCAGACATAGAGGTCTCAACATCATGACAAACCACTAATCTATCGAACTCCCTCCCTTTCTAGCGATAATTTGAAGTGCCAATATAATGGAACACATATATTAGCTTTACCATCACTGGGACACCCTTTAATATATCTTCTTGTTTTAAAAGCTAAATTTTTTATCACAAACATGATGATTTACCTAGAGAGCATAACACCAATTAATTAATTAATTAACAACACACCATGTACTCCAGACAAGTTTATTACCTGGGGGCGATTGAAAGTGGCAGTCTCGAAGGTACCGTCAAGTAAACCCTCTTCTCCGGTACTTCCAACTTGAATTATAAAATTCCCTTCCAAGTCTGTGATGACCTAAACTCCAGAAGGGAAAGCTTATCAAAATAAGAATTTAAAAGAATTGCAGTGATTAAAATGGAACTGTAAGAACTTCCAACTGCAAAAACAGTATCTATTGTTATTTTTGCATAATGCCTCACTCTGCAAAAGCTTTGTACATGTAACATGATTCAACTATAATATAGCCTCCATTAGGCCAGATTTGAGAAACCAAAAGAAAGAGAACTCACAATTCGGTTATGGTTACTGTCCGAGATAAACAGTCTATTGTTCAGAACATCAATTGCAAGCTTCCCTGGATATTTTAATGGTGACGACAACAAACGACTATCATTCTCTTTCTCCAGAGCCAAGGGAATACTATTATTTTCCAATAAGTTCTTTTCCCCATAAAATTGCAAAGCTGCATCTATGAAATCATCAAGATCCTAAAAAAAACACATACTAATGTTAAATTTATATCAAAACAACAATCAGCTTTGACACAGCAGATTTACTAAGTTACACTAACAATCAAAAGTCAGAACAGTATTTTACTGTGGTATTGAATCAATAAACCAGAAATAAACACTATGTTTGGTCAGATTAAGTACAAAATTCATATCCTGTGAGATCATGTTTTGATTGTGTTCAAGAGAAAATATCACAGAAACAAAAACCTGATAACAGACATGTTTTATATACATCTAATTTGACAGGTAGTACAAAGCACTGTTTCAATAGCATCACAAATTCCCCAAACTACTTTGATACACAACCTAAAACATGGAAGAAATCCACACCATTAACTATGAGAGAAATATGCAACAAGAGAGATCTAACAACTCTGCCACATAACTGACACCCAGGAGATCCATGATCACGGAGTACCAAATCAGGAAATTACAACCCACAAATCATAAGTAAATGCACTAACAATCAGATTAAAGCATGTGTTGGGATCAATGATAAAACCATAATAAACGAGGCATTTTGGAAATCAAAAGACGCATAAATAAATATAATCTAATACAATTCTCTGCATGTATTTACACAATGAAATATCATTAACTTCAAATTCTGAGGAATTGTCAAGTAGGAAATCACACCTTTCGATGACCTTCCCCTGATATTTGTGCTATAAGCTTTCTATTAGGTCCAACAACAACCAATGTAGGCCAAGAACTCACTCCCAGTTCTCGCCATAAATACATATCCCCGTCATTGACAACCTAAGAAAACACAAAATACAAACATGATAAGGATGAAAGGTGGGCATATTTCATATTAGTAGAAGGAGAAAGGCATGTAGGTAATGCCAAAAGATGGAATGAAGAAATGTAATATTAGCATTGCCTGGATTTACCAATTTGGTATGCTCTTTAGTAGTTGCAATGATTCTTATTTAGATACATAATGAACAAATTAAAGTCCAATAGGTAGACCGAAAAAACAAAGATACCTTGAATATCCTCCAAAGCTTGCTAGATATATGATGAAAGAGATCTTGTCATATGAAGTGTACACAATCTTGCTTTCTTTCCTGAGAGTTCATCTATAAACTGCATTCAAGATTCTATATGGAGTCCCTTGTCCAAACTTGAGTTGAACAGGATGCGAAGGTCAATGTAGAAACCTATTCCACAGACAACCCATCTTGATGGGAAAGGGTTAGATATGATGCAATGGTGTGAGATCCTATCATTCCATAGTAGACTGCTTTTACTTTGTATAAATGGCGTAAAGATTCTTGTGCCCAAAAATATGGAAAGCAGTCTAAAGCCTAACAAGGACAAAGTGTCATATCAGTTCATAACTTACTCAACTTGGTCTACAACTCACAGTAATTTCCAGTACCATTCCTAGAATATATTAGAACCAAGGAAGTCCTCATAATGTCGTGTGTTATCCATTGCTGCATATCAATCTGTAACTAACTCATCTAGGACAACTTCTAAATCCTATTCAGATTCGGACTGCACTGTGTAATTGTTATAGACCAGCCATACCGACCAGTACATATTTCGTTTTTAATGCAACACCATAACTCGGAAAGCTAACTTAGAGCCTTTTGGTATATTAGAATATTCTTGGTATATTTGTTGGTATATTAGAATATTCTTGGTATATTCGTTGGGATATTAAAATATTCTACAGGGGTTTTAAATGGGATATTAATGTAAGATGAAGGGTTGTAAGGCTACAAATAGCCAAGAGATTATCAATAATATATATAACAATTACTCCAAAATATTCTACATGGTATCAGAGCCCAAATCCTAGCCACCACCTCACAAACCCTAGCCGCCACCACCGCCACCGCTGCCGCACCGCTCGCCCGCCACCACCGTCGTCGCTCGCCCGCCACCACCACCGCGAAACCGTGACTCCTGCGGAGCCTTCTGTCATGGTTCATAGCGTCTCCGCAGGTCGTTCCAGACGTGGACATCAAAGGCCTAGATCTGATGGGGAAGAGACATGATCGGGTCTAGGAGAGGACGAACGTGAATCGTGGGACAGGTGTGAGGTGATCGGAGAAGAGGAGGATCGATGGAGGAGATCATCAAGAAGTTAGACTCTGCGGAGGTCGCAACGTTGATGAAGCTGATGAAACTGTCGGCTGGTGAGAGCGCGACACGAACACCGGCGAAGTTGGAGCTTCCCTCCATCGATCTGAAGCTTGATGGACCGACCACCTACCTGAGTTGGTCACGACGGGTGAGGAGAACCCTCGCAGGGAAGAACCTGGAGGGTTTCTTGTCAGGAGAGAAGACAGAGCCGGATGAAGGCTCGGAAGGACGCGACGAGTGGAAGTCTACTCATATGGTGGTATACATTTGGCTCCTCAATTCTTTAGTCCAGTCGATCGCCGCCATAGTGGATGGCCTTGAGATGGTGAAAGACGAGTGGGAGAAGTTGAGGAGAACCTACGATGGTGTGGAAAATAACTTGAGGGTTTTCCAGATCAAGGGGGAAATTGACGACACCGTACAGGGAGAGAAGACGGTACAGGAGTATGCCACGGAGTTGGAGCGTTTGTGGTTGGATTATGATCACTTCTCAGATTGGACGAGCTGCGAGGACCCGAAGTGTAAAGAGAGACAGGTATGTCTGCAGGAGAGGACGATGAAGTTTCTTAAGGGGCTGGCCGCAGTGTTTGCTCAGAGGACATCACTACTTCTAGCCCAACCGAAGATTCCTACACTTGAGGAGGCTATCTCGGCCATGATCCAGGAGGAGACTCGTATCAAGCAACAGGCAGGGACAGGTGGTCCTCCTGAAGTGAAGACAGCACTGGCGGTTACCAATTCATGCGGCACAGGACCTAAAGGAGACCCACGGCAGTGTTACAACTGCGGAAAGGTGGGTCATCTGAGATATGCTTGCACCAAACCATCCAAGGATAGAGATTCAGGTGGCGGACGTGGACAGTTTGGAGGACGTGGCCGTGGTCGTGGGTGTCGACGGAGTGGTCGAGGAGGTTATCGGGCGAACCTGCTGGTAGCAGAGGCGAGGAGGGAGCTAATGATGCCTATGCTGGGGAGGGTCAGGCACTACTGGACATGCTGGAAGTACTCAGGAGAAAGCAGAGAGCGTCAAGCGATGGAGACAGGAGGAGTGGGACTGAGGAGGCGTCCATCTCAGTCTTCGCCAGAGGCAATGCTGCCATGTATGTTCATCCATCGGAAGGTACTGATGAATCACTCGCCCTTGCATCTATGTCTTCCCTTAGATCGTCGGACTGGATTGTCGATTCGGGTGCGTCTCGACACGTGACAGGGAATACTAGTGAGTTCTCTTCCTACACTCACCTAGCATGGCGGACAGCATACTTTTCAGCCAGTGGTCGGTTAGGGTACTGTCGATTGTACAGATTCAATAAGATTATCCAATGTTTTACATCCTCATTCTTTTTCAATCAGTCTTTTGTCCATTAGTTCTATAATCCTCTAACTAAAATGTATTCTCTTTTGATATTCCTAAGGTAATCTTCCAGGAGAAGGAGACGGGACGAAGACTTGGGACTGGCACTTGACATGATGGATTGTGGTACCTGGATCGGGAAGGGCTAGATTCGACATTGGTATCTGTGGCAGAGAGGACAGGAATGAGAGGACTGAAGATGAGTGTCGAGGATACACTGATACTCCACCACAGGCGGTTGGGGCACTCATCTTTTGGTATTTTGAGTAGGTTGTATCCATCTATTTATGAGAAAGCAAATAAGGAAAAACTAGTATGTGATGCATGTGATTTAGGCAAACTTACTAGTAGCTCATATGTTGGTGCGGGCCATGGGAGCTCTTCCGTTTTTAATATTATACATTCTAATGTCTGGGGTTCGTGCGCCACAACTACTATGAATGGTAACAAGTATTTCGTCTCTTTTATTGATTGTTCCTCTCGTGTCACCTGGCTGTATTTGATAAAGAATAAGAGTGAGGTCTTTGCCTGTTTCCGGGACTTTCATAAACATGTCCAGACTCAGTACAGAGCAGTGGTGAAGGTACTAAGGTCTGACAATGGAACAGAGTATACCAACAAAGCACTTAAGGAATACCTGTCAGCCCAAGGGATACAGCATCAGACCACATGTGCATACACACCAGCACAGAATGGAGTGACAGAAAGGAAAAACAGACACCTTCTGGAGGTGGCAAGGAGCATAATGATTGCCATGAATGTCTCACAGAGTCTTTGGGGGCATGCAGTATTGACAGCAGCTTGATTGATCAACAGGATGCCCTCAAAGGTACTGAGATGAAAGTCTCCATGTGAGATATTGCAAGAAAATAATAGTGGGATACTTCCACTCAAGGTATTTGATTGCGTATGTTTTATGTTTTGTGAAGGACAACAGACCGTCTGTTGGAAAACTTGACCCTAGAGCAGTCAAGTGTGTATTCGTGGGCTATTCGGCGACTCAGAGGGGTACGTGTGCTGGAGCCCAGTAGAGAAGAAGAAGTTTGTGAGCATGGATGTTCACTTCAGGGAGTTTGAGTCATACTACCGTCAGGAGGGAACCTCATCCATGACCAACTCACCTGATACTGAGAGTATGAGGCGAGAGGGAGATTGGTGAGAGTGTGGTGACCGATTTAGGAGTATGGCATGGAGGAACGTTTGAGGAGGATCAGGAGAGTGAAGAGGAACAGGGGGAGGCGATGAGAGGTGTTAGGCCCACGGCTCAAGAGGAGTTACTTACCTACAAAAGAAAAGGGAAGCAAACTGCAGGACCAGTACCTATAATGCCAGTGCCAAGTCCGTTGTCTGCGTCCGTCTCAACTCCTGAGACACATACACCACCACCACCAAATTCCCCTTCAGGTGATATCATTCTTCCTACTCCTCCCACACCATTATCAGTACGGAGGACTACTCGCAGAAATGCGAAATATCCTCCTGATAGATATGGTTGGGACCTTGCTTAGTTTATTTCATATAATAACATCTCTTCTTCGCACGGAGCATTAATTGCATCTTTGGATAGTATTACTGTACCTAACAATTGGCAGGTTGCCAAGAACGATCCAAAATGAAAAACGGCGATGCACGAGGAGTTAGGCGCTCTTGAGAAAAATCACACTTAGGAAATGGTAAAACTGCTAGAGGGGAAGGGGGCAGTCGTATGCAAGTGGGTCTTTACTATGATGTAGAACCCAGATGAAAAAGTAGAGCGCTACAAGGCTCGACTGGTGGCAAAAGGATATAGTCAGACGTACGGTATTGACTATGATGAGACCTTTGCACCAGTGGCGAAGATAAGCACGGCAGGACCCTGATTTCTTTAGCAGCGAATGGTGGATAGAAGCTACACCAACTGGATGTGAAGAATGTGTTTTTTCATGGAAATTTAGTGGAGGAAGTGTACATGGAGATACCACCAGGATTCTGCACCGATAAGACAGTGGACAAGGTCTGCAGGTTGAAGAAGTCCATCTATGGACTGAAGCAGTTTCCTCGAGCGTGGTTTGACAGATTCAGGAGGGCGATGGTAGGGATGGAATATCAGCAGATCAATGTTGATCATACTGTGTTCTTCCGTCGGAGTGGAGGCCACATCACAATGCTTGCGGTGTATGTGGATGATATGATTATCACAGGAGATGATGAGCAGGAGATTGTCCGACTCAAGGGGAAGCTTGGCAAGGAGTTCGAGGTGAAGGATCTTGGCCTTCTTTGGTACTTTCTTGGGATTGAGATTGCTCGAGAAGCAGAGGGGATTGTTCTTTCTCAGAGGAAGTATGCGCTGGACCTTCTCACAGAGACAGGGATGTTGGGATGCAGACCTGCAGCGACGCCGATCAACCAGGGGTTCAAGCTATGTGATGAGACTAGAGAATCAGTTGACCGAGATAGATACCAGAGACTGGTGGACAAGTTGATCTATTTGAGCCACACGCGTCCTGATATCTGCTTTGCAGTGAGTGTGGTGAGCCGCTAATGCATGACCCAAGGAAGGGTCATATGGATGCAGTGTACCAGATTCTGAGATACTTGAAAGGTGCCCCCAGAAAGGGGTTGATATTCAGGAAGAATGATCACTTGAGCATCAAGGGCTACTATGACTCTGAATGGGCTAGTTGTACTGGTGACAGGAGGTCTACCTCGGGCTATTGCATATTTGTAGGAGGCAACTTGGTCTCTTGGAGGAGTAAGAAGCAGTCGGTGGTGGCCAGATCGACAGCTGAAGTAGAGTACAGAGCTATAGCATTGGGAGTTGCAGAACTGCTATGGCTGAAGAGTATGCTGGTGGAGCTGAAGCTGGATCAAGGAGTCAAGATAAAGCTGTGGTGTGACAACCAGTCAGCTATCAGTATCGCCAACAATCCAGTGCAGCATGACAGGACCAAACACATCGAGATTAATAGGTTCTTCATCAAGTAGAAGTTGGACCGTAGACTACTGGAGCTAGGTCATATTCCAACCAAGGAGCAGGTAGCAAACAGTATGACCAAGAGACTTAGCTCTGCAGATATGATTAGAGGATGTGACAAGATGGGCTTAGTGAATATCTTTCACCCATCTTGAGGAGGAGTGTTGGTATATTAGAATATTCTTGGTATATTTGTTGGTATATTAGAATATTCTTGGTATATTTATTGGGATATTAGAATATTCTACAGGAGATTTTAATAGGGTATTAATGTAAGATGAAGGGTTGTAAGCTATAAATAGCCAAGAGATTATCAATAACATATATAACAATTACTCCAAAATATTCTACACAGCTCTATGACTTTCGCTTTCAAGTCATTCGATTTTTGGGGTCTTAAAGTCAGAACTTGAATTTTTGATAGGTTTAGGAAAGTCAGGATTCAATAAGGATCCATGATTAAGTCGAACAAATGTAATAAATAATTACCAATTCCATATATATATATATATATATATATATATATATATATATATAGGGTAAACGGGATATGAGCTATAGGCTCATATTCCTGCATGAGCCAATGCACATGTAGACCAACAGGAATGTAGTGTACTAGTGCACATGTGATGTAGGAGTCCATTCCTATTTGTCCACATGTGCATGGATTACGTAGAAATATCGAGTTGGGAGAACAACCGTATATTTGAGGGTCTCAATACGGTCCCTATTGATATTTTGCACAATATAGAGTTTGATGTAACCGTGATGGGAGTATAGGGGGCATTGTTTGAGTTGTATTAGTTGTAAGTTTGCATCATTAATGGAATTACCTTTTTCCCAAAAAAAAAATATATATATGTGTGTGTGTGTGTGTCAATCTAGGGTTTCGTGATGAAACCTGGGATCCCGACGCTCAGAAGATTGGGAGTTGTGAGAAGATTTTTACTGCTTCGACATTGGGGAGTGAGGAGGCGGGCAGATGGACGACGGTTGTTGTCGTCGACGGGGAAAGAATGTTCAGGGAAAATGCAACGGGGAGTCGGACCGGCTGCAGAGGGGACTAGACAAGGCGGTGGTCATGTATGGAAGGCGATGATAGCAAAGGGGACAGACAGTGACAACTTTGGCCGCAGGCCGACTACGACGGGCTAACGAGGGTGATTCCAGTCTGCAACTTCAGGATGACGACTCAAGGAGGGAGATGAACGGTGTTGAACGTCAACGACTAGTGGGGCAACCAACAAGTCAAAGCATCTGTAGCACGGGGGTTAACCGGTTCTCCACAGCAAGAGGGGTGAATCAAGGCATTCCACCACCAAAGGATAGGATGGAGGTTCACCTGGGAGGGAGGGGGAAACCGTGGTCTTCGATATGCAAGGCTGGAACGACATAATCAAATGCACCAATGTATTACGTTGAACCGAAGATAATCAACGAACATAGGATGGTAGCGATGCTCACAAAAGACGAGTTGAAGGTGAAAACGAGTCGATGGAAAAACACTTTGATTTTCTATATATTAGGTGATCGACCGTTCTACAGCCAAATCGAAGCATATGCTAGCCGGGTATGGAGGCCTCGAACAGTATGGAAGTTTTTTCACGGGATAATGGCTTCTTTTTTGTCTGCTTTGGACTTCAAGAGGACGTCGAGCGTATTTTTCAAGGGGGACGTAGACTTTTGATGGTGGACTGATTATTCTGAACCATTGGACTCTTGTAAAATGTGAGAAGGAGCTCTTGCACACGGTTCCTATTTGGATACATTTTCCAGAACTACTAATACAATTCTGGGATACCCCTCTATTAATGAAGTTGACAAGCTTGATAGGGAGACCAATCAAAGAGGATGAGGCAACGGAGAAGCAATCTAAACTGTTTGTGGAGATTGATACGTCATCGCCTCTACCTAGGTTTGTGGAGTTTGAACTTCCATCAGGGAAAATATGCTCTCAAGCGGTGGAATATGAATGGATAACTCCGATATGTAATAGATGTCGGTGTTTTGGTCATGTTAGTAGGCAGTGTCCGTTAGGGGCGGAAGTTGTTGAAAATGGAGGGAGCTCCCAACACCGATGCCAGGAGGAGGATTTAAATAATGGGGAAGAAGAGAATATGGGCGTAGAAGGGGGTACATTTGGGGTCCAGGCAGTAGGTGTTGCCCTACAGGTCCAAGTTGACGAGGGCTCCAATGATCACTCTCTGGCGATTGTAGCGATGAATGGCCAAGAGCAGGTAGTTGAGCGAGAGTTGGGTAAGAGACCTGTATCAGTGGCTTCTAACCAACCAGGGAGACAGCCAACAAGACATTTGAACAGCGGTGGTGAACTTCATAACATAACAACAAGAAGTCAAGTTCGGTCTGTGGTTCAGATTTTAGAAGGATCGACAGTGGAGAGGCCGTATATAAATTGTGTGCGTAAGAAAGGAAAACTCATGGCATTGAAGGAGGGGGCGAGTCAACAGCACCTGAAATCTTCTTCAATGAATGCAAAGGATGCATGTGAAGACAATCCTAAATGGGGTTTACTCATGAGAGGTAGTGATGATCATAGTGATGAGTTGGACGGACAGGCATTCGATATGCAAACTGAATTCACCAATGACCTAGTGGTGAGTTTAGGTGGGAATCAAGGTCAAACTAGTTGTAATTAATGTCTATCTTGACTTGGAATACAAGAGGGACAAACTCGTTAGTTCGTTAGCGGAAGATCAAAGAAGAAATTTGGAGAACTCAGAGCACTATTACTGTTCTACTCGAAACAAAGATCAAATCTGAAAGGAAGTTGTCTAGACGTACCCCGACTTTTTGGAAACATGAAAGTAATCTCGATCAGTGTGAGATGGCGAGGATACGGGTCTTATGGGACTCCAAAATTTGGTCGGGCCGAATCATTCACAGATCTGATCAACTCATGGCTTGTGAGTTCATTAACAAGGGTAGTCTCCAATTTATTTTTGGGGCTGTTTACGGCCACAATGATAGAAGGAAACGAGAATCTCTATGGCAAGAGCTTATTCACATCAACACAATAGCTGAATCCCAACTTCGCCTGTCGCTACTCATATGTGGATATTTCAATGTGATGCTCTTCAGACATGAAAAAGTTGGGGGAAGACGAGTTCCGGACTCTATTATTGCTGACTTCCAGAATTGTCTACTTCAAACTGGGCTCAAATGTTTGGAAAGAGTGGATCACGTATGGACGTGGAACAACAAGGCTATTCACAATAGGATGTTTGTCAGCTTTATTGGGCAATCGATAATAGCGGATGGTTCGCCAAATTCCCTACGGTTGTTGCAGAAGGTCTTGCTCCCCTAACTAGTGACCATTCTCCGGCGTTGGTTCAGTTAGCGACGGATAATTCGAGATGCTCTCGACCGTTCCGCTTTAATAATGCTTGGGCTGGGATGGCCGGCTATCAAGAGGCAGTCGATGAGGGGTTTCAAGTCGCAGTCTGCGGGAACCTCCAATACAGATCCGTCCAGCGGTTGAAGGCTACTAAACAGGTCTGCGGAGACAGAACAGAAACCGTCCCCGCCCATGTTTGGCGCACAAGGAGGAGGAGCTACGGTCTATTCAAGAACAGTTGCAAATAGAGCCGCAAGATCCAGGGCTGACGACGCAGGAGAAGGCCCTTCAAGCAGAGGTTCGTATTCTATCGCTCCAGGAAGAAATACAACTAGCACAACGAGCTAAGTGCTTATGGCTTAAGGATGGTGATCGATGTTCCAAAAAAAATTATGACATTTTCCGGGCTCGCCAACACAGAAACAATGTCAACAAGCTTATTGATCCCCAAGGGCGAGTCATCTCAGCGATGGAAGACATCAAAGAGGAGGAGATTTTATACTATCAGCATCTCTTCAATCAAAATAAATACAGGATGGAGTTCCATGAACTTATATGCAAGCGACTTGTGTCGGAAGAAGGTAATTGTATGCTTCGTGCGACAGTGAGCATGGAGGAGATCGAGAACATGGTGAAACAGGCTGATCCGAACAAAGCACCTGGACCAAATAGATTTAATAGTAAGTTTTTCACTTTCCATTGGAAACTATTAAATACGAGATCTTATTTATTGTTCAGGACTTCTTCGACAATGGGAGACTTCTTCGTGAAATTAATCATACTTTTCTCACACTAATTTCGAAGAAGGAAGGAGCGACATCGCTTGCGGACTTTCGTCCTTTTCCATGTTGTAAGTTTTTGTATAAAATTATCATGTCTATCATGTTGGAGAGTATCATGCAGGGGCTGATATTCCAGAACCAAACGGCCTTTGTTAAAGGCAGATCTATTGCAGAGAATAGTCTATTAGCACATGAAATGGTCCGAAATTTCAACAAAGTTGGTGGCCGCAAAGCTTGCATCAAATTGGACCTTCGGAAGGCATATGATACAGTAAACTGTGAGTTCGTGTGTCAGATAATGCGGGTGATGGGTTTTGACCCGGCTTGGTTGGCTCTGATCCATGAGTGTATCACGACTCCTACTTTTTCTGTTCTGATAAAGGAGCAGCCACGCATGTTCTTTTCTAGCAACCGAGGGCTGCGTTAGGCGGACCAATTATCTCCGTACTTGTTCACCTTGGTGATGGAGTATTTCACTTGCATGATGAACGTGGCAGTTCACCGAAGGAGTACTATCTCGCTCTATAAAGAGGTATCACCTATTTATTGTCTCACACCTAATTTATGCTGACGATTTGCTAGTATTTTTTGTTCCTACAAATAGGAGACTACAATCAATGGGTCGGATTATGGCTGAGTTTGGAGATCTGTCGGGATTGCAACTGTCGGGATTGCAAGTGAATAGGTAGAACAGTAAGGTGTATTTCAACTTGCACTGTTCAAACCAGGAAGGCCATAAGAATATTCTCCAAATAGAAAGAGGAAATCTGCCAGTGAAATATCTGGGATTACCTCTTTCGGTTAACTATGCGCGATCACATGAATGTCAGAGTCTAGTGGAGTACGTTCAGCGTCGCATTGAAGGCTGGGAAGCTCAGACCTTATCTTTCAGAGGCAGAATAGAGCTAATTCGATCCGTAATTACTGCGATCTCTCTTTTCTGGTTATAGACTATCATGTTGCCATCAACAACCATCCGTAAAGTTGAGAAATTATGTGCAAATTTTATTTGGCGAGGAGGAATACATACAATCGCCTGAAAAGAGTTGTGTCGACCAAAAGTTGAAGGAGGTATTGGCTTACGTTCGTTATTCACTCTACGTGAAGTGTGAAGTGGCTGGTATTCGGCTAACTTGGAACTTTCTCCAGGGGCGATTGCTATGGGCTAAATGGATGCAAGCTAAATATATGAAAGATTCGAATTTATGGTGTCAGCGAAGCAATAATAATTTCTTGCCACATACAACACAATTTTAACAAGAGCAGATATTAAACTACTTATTTCTCGTAAGTTTGGTAATGGGAAGGACACCCATCTATAGAAGAATCCGTGGATTGATCGCAAAAGTATTATAGAAAGAGTTGGATGGCAGACATGAACTAACGGGGAGGAATGAACCAGTTAGTACTATCTTGATGGATGGATGGAAACTGGCATCTAACGGGGCACCATATAGGCCGGCAATTTGCTGCTATTATTAATGATATCCAAATTGATCCAGAAATAGAGAAGGACGAATGTGTCTGTGATAACTCAGCGGATGGTAAATTTCCCTTCCAGCAGACATACGAGCGGGTGCGACAGCACTCCATGAAGATCCCAAATGCTGATTTCATTTGGATCAAGAAGGTTGCAAATAAGATGCAACTCAATATGTTAAAAGCTTTGCGCAGTCAGCTGTTAACCATGGACAGATTAACTCGGTTTGGTATACAAACTAATACACAGAGTTGCCAGCTATGTCAATTGGCAGAGGAAACATATAATATTCTATTTTTTCATTGCAACTATACTTGGGAGATATGGAAGCATCAGTTCAGCGTATTAGACATCCCAATAACTACGGCTCAAGACATGAATAGCCAAATTGATTTTATTTCAAATCAACGAGGAAGGTGAGGCCAGTGGTTCAGGACGGCTTGCATTCGGCTATATGCCACGACATGGCACATCTGGAAGGAACAGAACATGCGTATATTCTAAGGAATGCAAACTACTCATATGGGAATCCTGCATAACATCGAATTTGATATTAATACCATGATTTAAAGCTATAAATGTGTAAACTATTGATTATCAATAAAATTATCATTCTTTCAATATATATATATGAGATATCCGGATCCCCCCTAGCATCCCAATAATCACAACCGTTGGATCGGTGTTTAATTCATCTAATCTTAACAGTTGATTTGAACCATTCATATCAACGGTTAATATTAGATAATTTAAACAATATCCGATAATTGCTATTCCGGGGATGCTAGGGAGGATGCCTGGGGGGGTCTGAATCCCTCTGCATATATATATATATATATATATATATATAGAGAGAGAGAGAAATTGTGTGCCAATTTTATATGGCGAGGAGGAATACACACTATTGCGTGGACGGATCTATGTCGACCTAAAGTCGAGGGTGGTGTCGGCCTGCAATCACTTTGCTCCCTCTGGGATGTGGCGGGTAATCGGCTTACATAGAAACTTCTCAAAGGGAGATCATTATGGGCTCAGTGGATGAAGGGTAAATATCTAAAGGAGGATAACTTTTGGGGTCAGCGGTTGAATAATAATTACTCAGTTACGTACATGACGATATTACGTACAACAGAACATTGCTCTCTCTTGAGTACCTCACAAACCTCCTTCCACCGCCCTAACGAGCACACCCCGCGCACGTTCCAGGCTAACATAGACATTAAATAACCGAAGAACCCCCCTCTACATCAAAATGGTCACCATTAGGGGAAATGGCAAGCTCATTATGTTCATCCTTAAACATCTCCTGGGCCGCATTAGCTCGCAGCAGATTGAACCACTCCAGGTTGTCGATGTAGAGAAGCCCCTCTCCACCTTGCTGCCCGAGGAACTCTCGGGTCTCATCCACCCAGCACGTCGCTTTCGACTAGAAGTGCCCCCTTCCAGGGAGCGCTGATAGACGAATACGCTGTTCTTGGCCATTTTTTCATGACCTGCTGGAGGACGCCCCCTCCCCTGGAACCAGCAGCACCAGCTCCCCTTGGAACACCAAGTGTAGACTGCGTAGCCTGGAACACCACCATCGAGCCACCCGCAACTCCGCCTTGGGCGACATTTTCTGCCAACTCCACCTGCCCGCCCATTACTGTTGTGTCGACCGATCGGTCCTTATCCACCCGCGTACACTGCTCCAACCCGATGTCGAACTCGGGCTCCATGTCGCTTGGCTCACCTACGTTACTGGTTTGTTGGCCATTAGGTACAGAGCCTGCCTCCTGATTCACCCGCGATGAACCTTCATGTGTGCCTCCTGATGGTCCCGCTTCGTCAGTAGTCATGTTGAGCCCCGTACCCGCCTTGCAATCCTTCGAGGGATGTCCAAAGCATTTAAAAATTTTGCAAACTGGGGGAACCCACTCATACTCAACCTTCTGGTAGAACACCTCTCCTGATGATATCTTATTTTCTAGCACAGTAGGAACGCCAGCCTCAATCTCCACAAAGACCCTCGCAAACCCCATTTTCGCTCGATGCGTGGTCGCATCATCAAATTTAATAGGGCTTCCAATCAAGCTCGCGAGTCGCATCATCAGAGGGACGCTCCAGTAAATGAGGGGGAGTTCAGGGAATTTGACCCACATAGGTACCGAGTGAAGTACCTCACGCTCGCAAATAGAGTCCGGAGTCCACTCCTTCATGATGATCAGTCGACCATCGAATGTCCACGGCCCCCCTTGGAGGATGCGATCCATGTCCTCGCGCACGCCAAATCGAACATAATATAAGTCGTTGTCGCGAGCGAAGAACTCCATGGACTCCTTTGGTCTCCAAACACGGCTAGCATACGCTCAGATATGTCCATAGAATGGTCGATTTCCCAATACATAAAGGATAATAGTATTCTTCCAATATTCCTTTGTCTCCTAAAGTTCCTCATCGGAGAAAAACGCCTGCAACTTGCCATCCACTACTTTAGGAGCGACATATTGCATCTGCCCAATGGGATACAGGTCAGCCCACAATTTGCTTCACGACTGGTCCGTCATGGGCGCGTTCGTTTTGTCGACTGGAATAGCCTGCCTGTTCCTAACCCCAGGCGAAGCCCTCATATCCACTGCCTGACCACCGTTAGCAGGCATGCCCGATCCTGTCGAACTCTGGGTGGTTGGGAGCCCCCTCCCACGCGGGATGCCCTGTGGTTGCCGCCGACGATCCATCCCCCATGTCGCATCCCCGCGCTTCTGTTTCCCCGCTTGATCGTTGTTCTCCATCCGACGAACCCGCCTCCTCCTCTGAATAGTCGTCCACCCTCTGACGTCATGCGAACCCATCGGCCCTGAATCTCCTGTGCCTCCTTCGTCATCGGAGGTGCCAGGATCCAAACTCCCTACAAACCCTAATCGCCCCACGACCGCCGCTTGCATGTTAGGGTTTATATATATATATATATATATATATATATATATATATTTGGAAGAGGTAATTGTGTTACAAACTCCTAGCCCGAAAGCCTACAAACTCGGCCCGAAGGTCCCACACATCCCAGCCCTTGCACCACACTTGAACCGCACCTGAACCGCACCAGCACCGGCACCACGCCACTACTCACAATAATTCCTCCACAGGGAGGCGCCCCGATCGTTCGATCGGCTGTCCGCTCTCGATTATAGGAGGGCAAAGGGGATCGAGTTTGGCCATGCCGCCTGTATCTCGCGGGGGTACAAGCAAAGACGGCGTCGGGACAAAGAAGGGGGTAGGAGATGATGGTAGCCAATAAGTCCAACGGAATCAAGGTGCGATAACTGGGGTAAACGTGAGACCATTCCAGGGAACCACGGTGGGAGGGATGCGGCAGGTTGATCCTCGACTGAGGCAGCACACCGACAATGTGAATGGCAAATCGTGGACATCCATTTGCAAAACTGGAACGGCCACGACAACCAAAACAATGCACTATGTCGTGCCAAAAATAATAGATGGACATAGAAGGGTAGCGGTATTCACGGAAGAGCAATTGAATGTGATGACCAGTAGATGGCAGAACACGCTGATTTTCTATGTGTTGGGAGATAGGTCGTTCTATAGTCAGATCAGAACTTTCGCCAACCGGGTGTCGAGGCCTCGTGGCAGCATGAAGGTTTTCTCGCGTCATTATGGCTTCTTTTTCGCAAGGTTCGGCATGCAAGAAGACGTGGAACGCATCCTGCAAGGAGGGTCGTGGACATTTGATGGTAGGTTGATTATTCTGAACCACTGGGGCCCGAATACCAAGTATGAGAAAGAGCTATTGCACACGGTCCCTGTATGGATTCTTCTTCCGGAACTATCACCCATTATTGGGATACGCCGCTATTGATGAAGTTGGCAAATCTGATCGGTAGACCGATCAAATCCGATGAAGCAACGGAGAAGCAAGCCAGATTGTCGTATGCCAGGATATTCGTGGAGATTGACACGTTCACTACGCTACCCAAGATACTTGAATATGAACTTCCTACTGGAGAGATATCCTTCCAGGTTGTCGAATACGAATGGGTTCCCCCAATTTGTACTTGTTGGTATACTAGAATATATTAGAGATTTTATGTAAGATGGAGGATTGTAAGGCTATATATATATATATATATATATATATATATATATATATAGCCAAAAGATTCAAAAAAATAAATAAATAAAGCTCCAAAATATTCTAAATGGAATTAGAGCATAAACCCTAGCCGCCAAACCCTAGCCGCCGCCAACGCTACCGTGCCACCACCAACGTCGCCCACCACCACAGTCGTCGCCGTCACCACACTTCCGCCACCACCGCGAATCCGCGACACATACAGAGTCCGCAGGAGCCTTCTGCCGTGATTTTCGGCATCTCCCGCGGATCATTTCGGACGTTGACATCGAAGGCCTAGATCTGATCGGGGAGGCATGATCGAGTCCAGGAGAGGACGAAGAGGACGAACGTAAATCGTGGGACGGGTGTAAGGTGATCGGAGAAGAGGATGATCGATGGAGGAGATCATCAAGAAGTTGGACCATGCGGAGGTCGCAACATTGATGAAGCTGATGAAACTGTCGGCTGGTGAGAGCACGACACGAACACCGGCGAAGTTGGAGCTTCCCTCCATCGATCTGAAGCTTGATGGACCGGCCACCTACCTGAGTTGGTCACGACGGGTGAGGAGAACCATCGCAGGGAAGAACCTGGAGTGTTTCTTGTCAGGAGAGAAGACAGAGCCGGATGAGGGCTCGGCAGGATGCGATGAGTGAAAGTCCAATAATATAGTGATATACATTTGGCTCCTCAATTCTTTAGTCCAGTCGATCGCCACCACAGTAGATGACCTTGTGATGGTAAAGGACGTGTGGGATAAGTTGAGGAAGACCTACGATGGTGTGGAGAATAACTTGAGGGTTTTCCAGATCAAGGGGGAGATCGACGACACCGTACAGGGAGAGAAGACAGTGCAGGAGTATGCCACGGAGTTGGAGCGTCTGTGGTTGGATTACGATCACTCCTCAGATCGGACGAGCTGCGAGAACCCGAAGTGTAAGGAGAGACATGAATGTCTACAGGAGAGGATGAAATTTCTTAAGGGACTGGCCGCAGTGTTTGCTCAGAGAACAACCCTACTTCTAGCCCAACAGAAGATTCCTACACTTGAGGAGGCTATCTCGGCCATGATCCAGGAGGAGACTCGCATCAAGCTGCAGGCAAGGACAGGTGGTCCTCCTGAAGTGAAGTCAGCACTGGCGGTTGCCAATTTAGGCGGCACAGGACCTAAGGGAAACCTCCGGCAGTGCTACAACTGCGAGGAGGTGGTCCATCTGAGGTATGCTTGCACCAAACCACCTAAGGAGGGAGATTCAGGTGATGGACGTGGACAGTTTGGAGGACGTGGCCTTGGTCGGGGGGGGGGGGTCGACGGGGTGGTCGAGGAGGTTATCGGACGAACCTACTGATAGCAGAAGGCGAGGAAGGAACTGATGGTGCCTATACTGAGGAAGTTCAGGCATTGCTGGGCATGCTGGAGGTACTCAGGAGAAAGCAGAGAGCGTCAAGAAATGGAGACAGAAGGAGTGGGACTGAGGAGGCGTCCACATCAGTCTTCGCTAGAGACAATGCTGCCATATATGCTCATCCATCGGAAGGTACTGACGACTCACTCGCCCTTGCATCCATGTGTTCCCTTAGATTGTCGGACTGGATTGTCGATTCGGGTGCGTCTCGACATGTGACAGGGAATGCTAGTGAGTTATCTTCTTACACTCACCTAGCATCGGTGGACAGAATTCAAACAGTCGATGGTACTTTCCACCAGTGGTCGGTAAGGGTACTGTCGATTGTACAGGTTCAGTAAAATTATCCAATATTTTGCATGCTCCTTTTTCCGTCAGTCTTTTGTCCATTACTTCTATAATCCTCCAACTAAAATACATTCTCTTTTGATATTCCTAAGGTGATCTTACAGGAGAAGGAGACGGGACAAAGACTTGAGACTGACACTTGGCATGATGGACTGTGGTACCTGGATCAGGAAGGGCTAGATTCGGTATTGGTGTCTGTGGCAGAAAAGGCAGGAATGGGAGGACCGAAGATGAGTACCGAGGATATACTGATACTCCACCACAGGCGGTTGGGGCACTCCTCTTTTGGTATTTTGAGTAGGTTGTATCCATCTATTTATGAGAAATCAAATAAGAAAAAACCAGTATGTGATACATGTGATTTAGGCAAACTTACTAGGAGCTCATAGGTTAGTGCGGGGCATAGGAGCTCTTTTGTTTTTGATATTATACATTCTGATGTTTAGGGGTCGTGCGCCACAACTACTATGAATGGTTACAAGTATTTTGTTTCTTTTATTGATTATTCCTCTCGTGTCACCTGGCTGTATTTCATGAAGAATAAGAGTGATGTCTTTGCCAGTTTTCGGGACTTTCATAAACATGTCCAGAAGGTACTGAGGTCTGACAATGGGACAGAGTATACCAACAAAGCACTTGAGGAATACCTGTCAGTCCAAGGGATACAACATCAGACCACCTGTGCATACACACCAGCAAAGAATGGAGTGACAGAAAGGAAGAACAGACACCTTCTGGAGGTGGCAAGGAGCATGATGATTGCCATGAATGTCCCACAGAGTCTGTAGGGGCATACAGTGTTGACAGCAGCTCAAATGATCAACAGGATGCCCTCGAAAGTACTGGAATGGAAGTCATCATGTGGGATATTGCAAGAAAATAATAGTAGGATACTCCCGCTGAAGGTGTTTGGCTGCATATGTTTTGTGAAGGACAACAGACCGTCTGTTAGAAAACTTGACCCTAGAGCAGCCAAGTGTGTCTTTGCGGGCTATTCGGCGACTCAGAAGGGGTACGTGTGCTGGAGCCCAGTAGAGAAGAAGAGGTTTGTGAGCATGGATGTTCACTTCAGGGAGCTTGAGCCATACTACCGTCAAGAGGAACTTCATCTATGGGCAACTCACTTGACACTGAGAGTACGAGGCGGGAGAGGGAGATTGGTGAGAGTTTGGTGACCGATTTAGGAGTATGGCATGGAGGAACGTTTGAGGAGGAGCAGGAGAGTGAAAAGGAACAGGGGGAGGCGATGAGAGGTGTTAGGCCCACGGCTCAGGGGGAGTTACTTACCTACAGCAGAAAAGGGAAGCAAACTGCAAGACCAGTACCTATAGTGCCAGTGCCAGTGCCAAGTCCCTTGTATGCGTCTGTCTCAACTCCTGAGACACCTACACCACCACCACCAGATTTTCCTTCAGGTGATATCATTCTTCCTACTCCTCCCACACCATTATCAATACGGAGGACCACTCGCAGCAATGTGAAATATCCTCCTGATAGATATGGTTGGGACCTTGCTCAGTTTGTTTCATATGGTAACATCTCTTCTTCTTATGGAGCATTCATTGCGTCTTTGGATAGTATTACTGTACCTAACAATTGGCAGGTTGCCAAGAACGATCCAAAGTGGAAAGCGGCGATGCACGAGGTTAGGGGCTCCTGAGAAAAACCACATTTGGGAACTGGTAAAACTGCCAGAGGGGAAGAGGACGGTCAGATGCAAGTGGGTCTTTACTGTGAAGCATAACCCAGATGGACAGGTTGAGCGCTACAAGGCTCGACTGGTGGCAAAAGGATATAGTCAGGCGTACGGCATTGACTACGACGAGACTTTTACACCGGTGGCGAAGATGAGCACCGTCAGGACCCTGATTTCTTTGGCAGCGAATGGTGGATGGAAGCTACACCAACTGGATGTGAAGAATGTGTTTCTTCATAGGGATCTAGTGGAGGAGGTGTACATGGAGATACCACCAGGATTCTGCACTGATAAGATAGTGGGTAAGGTCTGCAGGTTGAAGAAGTCCCTCTATGGACTGAAGCAGTCTCCTCAAGCGTGGTTTGACAGATTCAGGAGGGCGGTGATAGGGATGGGATATCGGCAGATCAACGCTGATCACACTGTGCTTTTCCGTCGGAGTGGAGGCCACATTATCATGCTTACGGTGTATGTGGACGACATGATTATCACATGGGATGATGAGCAGGAGATTGTCCGACTCAAGGGAAAGCTTGGCAAGGAGTTCGAGGTGAAGGACCTTGGCCTTCTTTGGTACTTCCTTGGGATCGAGATTGCTCGAAAAGCAGAGGAGATTATTTTTTTCTCAGAGAAAGTATGCGCTGGACCTTCTCACAGAGACATGGATGTTGGGATGCAAACCTGCAGCGATGTCGGTCAATCTGAGATTCAAGCTGGGTGCTGACACATTGAGATCGATAAGTTCTTCATCAAGGAGAAGTTGGACAGTGGACTACTGGAGCTAGGCCACGTTCCAACCAAGGATCAGGTAGCAGACAGTCTGACCAAGGGACTTAGCTCTGTGGATATGATTAGAGAATGTGACAAGATGGGATTAGTGAATATCTTTCGCCCATCTTGAGGAGGAGTGTTGGTATATTAGAATATATTAGGAGATTTTATGTAAGATGGAGTATTGTAAGTCTATATATATATATATATATATATATATATATATATATATATATAGCCAAGAGATTAAATAAATAAATAAATAGAACTCCAAAATATTCTACAGTATTCGATGTCGATGTTTTGGCCACGTGAGGAGATTGTCCCATAGGGTATGTTGACGGAGAACGAGAGACGCATACAGCACAACAAGGACAAGAAGCTGAATGCACCGTTGCAGGAGATGTTTATATGGCTGAAGAAGTTTGACTTAGCATTAGTCGAGCATATAGGAGGCACGATAGTGGTGGCGGAGCCATCACTGTACATAACACGGTGGCGATGTCATCGCCTGTACAAGGACATATCCGAGAGGGCCGTAGGTAAGAGGCCGGTACCCGCGGACTTTGAGCACCCACTGAAGCTACCGTTGGCTCAATCGATATAAAGGATTGTGCAACACTCGGTGCAATTAGAAGCCAGGTTAAATCTACAATCCAGATGTTAGAGGGGAATGTGCCGACGGCCACGTATATCAACTATGCGAGAAAGAAAGGAAAACATAAAGCTATGAAGAATCCGGTAAACCAGCATAAAACAGACGTGACTGAAGGGTGGGGATTCGACGCTTGCATAAACAACCCGAACTAAGGGCTGCTTATGCGGAGGAATGAAGAACAGCAGGACGAAGGGGATGGACAGGCACTTGATATGCAGACGGAATTTACCAATGACCTGGCGGTAAGTTTGGGAGGGAGTCAAGGTCAGACAAATTGTAATTAATGTCTACCTTGACATGGAATACTAGGGGTGCGAACTCGATAGGGTGATGGAGGGAGATCAGAAACGAAACGAGGAAGACGCAAAGTTCTATTATTAGCCTTCTAGAAACAAAAATTAGATCGGAACGGAAAATGACGCGACGTACTCCCAATCAATGGGCTCAGGTTAATAATCTGAGCGATGGAGGCATGGCGAGAATCTCGATTTTATGGGATTCAAGAAATTGGACGAGGCGCGTCATTCACCGCTCTAAACAACTCATCACTATTGAGTTTTCCAATAAAGGCGGTCTACAATTTATTTATGGAACGGTCTACGGTCACAATGACCGGCGAATGAGAGATTCACTATAGCAAGAGATAATTCACACTAGTCATATTGCGGACGCACAACTTCATCTTCCACTCTTGCTGTGTGGGGACTTCAATGCTATGTTGTTTGGCCATGAGAAGGTGGGAGGTCGACGAGTACCGAACGTTATACTAGCAGATTTCCAAAACTGTCTACTACATGCTAGCCTACGGTGTATGGAGCGCACGAGTTGTATATGGACATGGAATAACAAAGCTACTCATAATCGGATAGTATGCCAACTTGATAGGGCAATAGGGAATAGCCGGTGGTTCGATAAATTCCTATCGGTTAGTGCGGAGGGGAGGGCATCGCTCACCAGCGATCATATGCCGGTGCTGATCAAACTTTCCACAGAGGCGGCAAGAAAGAATAGACCATTCCGCTTCAATAACACCTGGCCTACAATGTCGGGTTACTCAGCGGCTGTAGCGGCAGGGCTCGGAGGAGTTGTTCGCGGGAACAGGCAATACCGCTTCACTCATCGACTGAAGGCGGTCAAGTTCCAACTGAAGCAGTAGAATAAGGGACGTCCACGTATGTTGCTGGAGCACAAGGAGGGGAAACTCCGCCATGTCCAGGAGATGTTGCAATCAACACCTTAAGACCAGTTGTTAACTATCCGAAAGAAGGAGATCCAAGAGGAGGTAAATTTGTTATCACTCCAAGAAGAAATTCAAATAGCGCAACGGACGAAATGTTCCTGTCTTTCGGATGGCGACAGATGTTCGAAATTCTTTTATGACATCATTCGGACCAGACACCATAGGAACTGTGTCAGCATGCTTATTGATTCGATGGACCGGACTATTTCAGCGGCGGAGGAGATCAGTGGTGAAGCAGTGAGCTACTACCAACAACTATACAATCAAAACAATTATCGCACAGAGTTTCCTGGTCTTACTTGTAAGAGATTGGTGTTTGTGGAGGGCAACCGTCAATTACTGGCGCCAGTAAGCATGGAGGAGATCGAGCACATGGTGAAGCAGGCAGATCCGAACAAAGCTCCTGGCCCGGATGGCTTCAACAATAAGTTATTTACTACTCATTGGGATGCTATTAAATATGAGATTTTATATATTGTCCAGGAGTTTTTAGCAAAGGGACGACTACTCAGAGAGATTAACTACACATTCCTCACACTCATACCGAAGAAAGAGGGGGCTACATCATTGGTTGATTTTCGTCCGATCGCATGTTGCAACTTCTTGTACAAAATCATAACCTCGATTATGTGTCGGCAGATGGAGAGCATCATGCAGGGGCTCATCTCCCGAATCAGGCTGCATTTGTCAAAGGACGGTCTATTACGGAGAATAGCCTCTTAGCACATGAGATGGTTCGAAACTTCAACAAAGTGGGTGGTCGGAAAGCATGCATCAAGCTGGACCTGCGGAAAGCTTATGACACAGTGAACCGGGAATTCGTCTGTCATATTATGCTAGAGATGGGATTTGATTCGATATGGTAGCAAGAGTGTACGAATGTATATCAACTCCCTCCTTTTTGGTGCTGATTAAAGGACAGGCACATGGTTTCTTCACCAGTAACCGAGGCCTACGATAGGGGGGGCCGTTATCCCCATACTTGTTCACCTTAGTTATGGAGTACTTGTATGATGGACATGGCATTGCATCGCAAAAACATCATCCCACTATATAGAGAGGTGACACATATCATATCGCACCTTATTTATGCTGACGATTTATTAGTTTTTCTGGTTCCTACGAACAGGGGTCTGCACTCTATAGGACGCATCATGGCTGAGTTCGACGATTTGTCGGGTTTGCATTAAACAGAGACAAAAGCAAAATTTACTTTAATTTGCATTGTCCAGAACAGGACGACCTGCAGAATATTCTTCACATAGAAAGAGGGTAGCTGGCGGTGAAATATCTGGGTCTCCCCCTGACTATCAACTACGCGCGAGCCCAAGAATGTCAGAGCATGGTGGAGTATGTCCAGTGCCAAATTGAGGGGTGGCAGACTCAGACCCTCGGCTTTGGGGGAAGAATAGAGCTTGTGCGATCGGTTATCACGGCTATATCCATGTCCTGGCTTCAATCTATATTGCTACCAGAAGCTACCATCCGCAAAGTGGAGAAATTGTGCCTCAATTTATATGGAGATGTGGTATCCATACCATTGCCTGGAAGTATTTATGTCGTCCTAAAGAGGAGGGGGCGTAGGATTACGATCGGTATCCAACCTTCGAGAAACGGCGACCATACGACTGACTTGGAAGTTTATTCAGGGGCGGTTGTTATGGGCCAGTTGGATGCAGGGTAGATATATGAAGAGTGATAATTTCTGGTGCCAACAAATCAACAATAATTTTAAAGTGACTTACAAAGCGATCCTGAGAGCAAGGAGTCATATTCAACCGTTGATATCCCGAAGGTTTTGTAGAGGAAGGAACACACATTTATGGATAGACCATTGGCTTGATCATCAGAGTATCATCGAGAGGGTAGGTTGGCAGTCCTATGCTCTGACCGGTCGCAACGAGACAGTTAGTGTGCTCATGAGGGGCGGTCATTGGCAGCTATCCGCGCACCCAATAGGCCACCAATTTGTCGAGCTAATCCGCAACATACCAATCGAGCCCAGTATAGAATTGGATGAATGGGTTTGGGATAGCTCGACGACTGGTGAATTCGACTTCCAACGGGCATATAATCAAATTCGCCCTCAGGGTACTAGTATGGATAACATGGAGTTTATTTGGTTGAAAAAGGTTGCTCAAAAGATGCAATTGCACATGTTAAAAGCGCTCAGAGGCTGGTTACTCATAAAGGATCGCATGACGATCAGAGATGCCACCTTTGCCGACTGAATGCAGAGACATTCAGTCACCTGTTCTTTCAATGTGAATTCTCATGGGTATTATGGATACAACAATGTAAGCAATTACACATCCAAGTCACTACATCCAGAGACATGGCTAGTCAGATACAAATGTTAGCAAGTGGTTCCGAGAAGCGCGTGTACGATTGCCGGCAACTTCTTGGCACATCTAGAAGGAACGGAATAAGCGGATCTTCGAAGACTTGCAAACATCCCAATTGGGTGTCATGTACAATATTGAGTTTGATGTTAATATCATGCTATAAAGAGCAGAAAATTGAGATGTAAATACTGATTATCAATAAAATTATCATTCTTCCAATATATATATATATATATATATATATATATATATATATATTGGAAGATTCATTAATGTGAAGTCTTTCTGGACGGACTAGGTCAAGGAAAGATATTTTCCGAAAAGAAATTTCTCATCGACCAGTAGCAATAACAACTACTCTGTCACGGTTAAACCGTGCAATAACAACTACTCTGTCACGGTTAAACCGTGCAATAACAACTACTCTGTCACGGTTAAACCGTTGTTGGCTACAAGACGCAGGGCTAAAGACAAGCTCACCAGGGTGATATGCTTTGGGGCTCAAACCACCATTTGACACGACCCATGGATCAATCACTCCAGCTTGATCGAGAGGGACGATTGCCATGTTTATGAGCTGATGAGCTCTACTGACATGGTGAGTAGCCTTATCCAAAAAGGAGAGTGGAAGCTACAGTGCTGTTTCATCGAGACTGCATATGATGATAGTATTTGTGCGGTGGAGATTGATAGGCAGGGGAAGTAGGACTACTTGGTCTGGGAGGAAATGGAGAAAGGCACATTCAAGTTCCGAACAACAGTATAACTAGACTAGGACCTACCATTAGGAGGTCGATTGGAAGGAGGTGGTATGGACGAAAGGAGCGGCGGTAAAGATTTTCTTGTGCCTCTACAAAATGATCAAGAACAAACTCCTTAAGGGGGACATGCTTGCCATATTAGAAATCCCCTACGAGGATACAAGGTACTGTTTATATGGTAAGGAAGATAAGTCTAGGGATTATCTGTTTTTCGCTTGTGACTTCGTTTGGGACATATGGAGCATCCAGAGAACTAGGTTTGGTCTCGCTGCCGCGCAAAGCAGAGACCTTTCCTCTGTTATAGATGAAGTCAAAGCTAAGAAAGATAGCGGAGCAAGTGATTACCGTCGTCTACGGCTCAGCTTTGGGGCAGTGGTCTGACAAGTATGGAGGGAACAAAACCGGCGCATTTTTGAGAATATTTTCCTCAGTAATTTTGCTATACAAAGAAATATACAAGCTGACATAGATATCCTAGACCCCAGATAACCTATTTTGTAATCGGGGCTAGATCATAGTTGAAATCTTCATGTTTATCTATAAAAATTTACCTTCTTCGATATATATATATATATATATATATATATATATATATATATATATATATATATATATATATATATATCACATGAAAACTGTAAGTGTGCACGTCCACGACTAATTAGCTATCAACGTACACTCAAGATGAAAGAGTCATTCAAAAATCGGGTGACCAGCTCCTAATCCCCTTGTATCCAAGGTACTCAAAGGCGCAAGGCGCACTAGAGGCGCAAAGGGTCCAAATCGCCCGAGGCGCAAGGCGCACTTAAGGCGCGCGTCCGAGCGACGGGAGGCACAAAAATTATATATATATATATATATATATATATATATATATATATATATATATATATATATATTGATAAACATGTGTGCTTCAAATTCTCCCATGTCTAGGTTGCAATCACTTTGAATTGAGTGAGTGAGAGAGAAAATAGTAAAAAAAAAGTACAGCATTTCAAAAAAGTCTAAAAACAGTACAACAGTTAAAAAAATAATCTAAACATGTTTTTTTTCACAAGATTTTCAAGGCGCGCCTTAGCTATTCCAAGGCGCTCGGAAAAGGCGCACCTTAGGTGCGCCTTAAGAATTGCGCCCCGCCTGGAGTGCCCTGAGGCGCTGCCCTTGCGCCTAGGAGCAAGGCGCGCCTGAGGCGCGCCTTTGACTACACTGCTTGTATCTACCCTAAAATATCCCTCTCCTTGCGTCCTATTTTAACATCCATGAACCAACCCAGCTAGAAATCTTCTCCCACACATCTCTAAACCCATAAACATCATGTGACCAGCTCCTCTCCACGATTCTAAAAGACGGCCGCATAGGAGGCGCCTAGGCGCTAGGCGGCTGGTGTCCACTCGATGCCCGCCTAGGCGCCCGCCTAGTCCCCCCGACGTCAAACTATGCATGTTATGGGATTTTATGAACTTTTTATGCAATTTTCATAAGGTTTTATTTTTAAAAAATTATATTTTTTGAACCGCCTACATCTATGCGGGCTAGGCGTTATGCGGCTGGTGCCTGCCTGCCTAGCGCCTAGCGCTTTTCACAACCTTGCTCCTCCCTTTCTCGTCGTCAACCAGACTCCCCTTCCCCTCCTTACTACTTGTCGGCCGCATATTTCCCTCGCTCGTCCTTACTATTGTCGTTATCGTGGCCCTTGTAGAACCCATCTATCACTCCTCTCCTTTGCTCTCACTTGCAACACCTCGTCTTGCTATAGATTCTCATCCCCCTCAGGTGGCCATGCTATATGAAGTCTCCGTGTTATTCTCTTTTGAAACATTGTCAACTATAAGGACGTGATAAGCATGAACCATCAACCTAATGCACCTTTGTCCCGGCCATCTTTGAGTTGAATTTGGTGCCTATTCATGTTTGTATGACCCTGTGATTTTTTAATAACTAGTTTCATCTGCACTCAAGCATATGGAGTGCTATCAATAGGATTTTAGGTGGAATCCTACCAATTTTGTAACCTTCATGTCAAGAATTTAAATTAGGTTAATGAGAAGTCAAATTCAATTTGAATTGATTTTCATAAGAAGAAAAATCCAAATTGAATTGGTTAAGGGCACAATGGTCAATTCACCATAATAATATCTTGACAAACCCACACCCTTCCCCTCTATATAAACACCTCTCCACCTCCTTCACTCACCATCCCTCATCTCTCCTCAACCCTATATTAGCAAGGTAACCCTTGATGCTCTTCAAATTTGTTTTATAACTCTAACTAGGATAAGTGTTTATATATAATATATATATATATGTGTGTGTGTGTGTGTGTCAAGAAAAGGGGGAGGAGAAAGGGACTGCAGGAGCAATTGCAGTCGCTGCAGCAGCAGTAGTAGCATGCAGCAGCAGTAGCACCTGCAGCAGCAGCTACAACGAGCAGCAGCAGAGCAGTAGCTGCAGAGAAGCAGCATGCAGCAGTAGCAGTGGCTGCAGCAGCACGCAAGAGCAAGCAATATATATATATATATATATATATATATATATATATATATATATATAACTATATATATACTATATATGTACCTATATACATATTTATACTATATTCTATATGTACCCTATATACATAACTATATATGTATCTATATATGTATACTATATTGTATATATATATATATATATATATATATATATATATATATATATGTAACTATATATATGTATATATGTATTTATATATGTATCTATATATTTATGTATCTATATATATGTATACTCTATATTATTTATATATGTATACTATATTGTGTATATATATATATATATATATATATATATATATATATATATATATATATATATATACCTTATATATATGTATATATGTATTTATATATGTATCTATATATTAATGTATCTATATATATGTATACTCTATATTATCTATATATGTATACTAGATTGTATATATATATATATATATATATATATATATATATATATACTATATGTATCTATATATCTTATTTTGGTTATCTGGATCCCGTCACAAACTCTGACTTGTTTCACCCGCTTTGGACCCCAGGCGAGTACAGTCTCTGATGGTTTTCTTACTGATAATTTCTATAACACATGTAGTATTGTTGTACTTGATTCCTGACACGAAGAAACACGAACTAGCATATCTTGTGTTTTTAGACCTTGATCTTGTATAATACTTGATATTTGTGTGATTCATGTATGCTAGTCGGGACGGAAAAATGCTAGTTTATATGTGATCATACCCTTAAATCATGTGCAAATATAATTCATGTGCAAAGGCTAACCATACACTTCACGTATGATTAGCCGGCTCCCATTGTGCAATCTTAAACCGATCACATAATCAAACTAGTATTTCAAAACACTTAGTGACTATAGATTTTTTTGTTGATACATGACATATTTTCTGTTTATTCATTTTTCCTGTTCAATCTTTACCATGCTTTGATGTCAGTTTATTTTTATCCATCATACGTACTATTAATGTTTTATAGTCCTTACCGTGTATTGAAACTGCTATTAGAATTGTACTCGTTCAAACCTGACTGGATAATATTTCAGGTAGCACTTAGAATGACCTATGTCCCATCTATTATGAATTTTTGAAAAATAGCTTCGAGCATGATTTTACCTCCTGGAGGATCGAGGAAGGCCGCAAGCGGGAGACCTAGTTATGACAATAGTTAAAGTTTGCAGACTTACTATAGTTGTATGAGTTATGAATACAAGATTTTGTACTGTAACCTTTATATACATATATATATACAGCATGTTTTCACCTACCTTAGTTTTGTGATTGAGTATAATATTTGTTCCTTCTATATTATGAGGTGTTGGTTATACAGTACTAGTTCCAGACAGCGTTCTACCGCCGACACTACGGCGTAGGCTGGGCATACCCACGCACTCGTACCCGAACACCCGGGTTCGGGTCGTGACAAATTTCTTAACCATTAAATTCACTTTGTTATTTGGGTATAATGCTTAGCAAAATTGTTAGATACGGAAATAACATGATGAAATATACTAATCTGGGTACCTATTATGCTGGATACAGAACTTTTGGAGCATAATATATTTATTAAACTCATTATTTAGTATTGATTCTATTGAATACTTACTGGGTGTGATATGTTGTAACGCAAGACTGCATTGCGAATGGCTTCTAGGTCTTTCTCATTATCAAATTTCGCAGAATGTACTCCAACAACTGTGAACTACAAGAAAATAAAATATATAAAAGGTCAACAGAAATCATCTCCAAGAATCTCAAAATTTCGAGAGAATACTCAATAAAACAAACAGTGCATTTGGCATATACGATGATGTTAATAGGAATGCTGACAAAAGAAGATGAATAGGAAGAACCTAAAGGAAGAATTAAATAAAAATCAAGAAGAGATACAAACTGCAGAATGCTTTTCTAAATTCATTATTCATGAAATATTCCATTCAAATTCTTCCATATGACTTACCCCGCATACAGAACACCTAAAAGATATTTAAACTAGGTAAAAAAGCTGACAACAAGCTACTTTACCAATATTAAGAACTCCATTTTAGGCACACAAAAAAATAGTTGTGAATGTCTTCATGATTCAAACTCGTATCAAATCTTGTTTTGGGACCTTATAATTCACTATGATAAAAAAAAAATCAAATCAGGTAAATCATTTTGAAAAGTCATACACATAAGAGACCTTCTACACAAATACTAAATAACACTAGACTACTCAAGACTCTAGAAACTGTTTTCATTAATTTGCTTTTTTTATAAGATTTTCTTTAATAAGAAATTTATATTTTAAATCTTAGAAACAACCATCTAGATAGGAAAACCTATTTGCATCATTATAGGGATAATAATTTAATGCTCTTGAAAAGAAACTTCAGTACCCAAGCTTTTTGCCAGGTAGCAATTCAATATAATTACTAGAAAAATAGTTCTTAGTTGCAAGCAATTATATAAGTTTCACAGAAGCTTACATTTTTCTTAAATTAAAGTTATATAAAACTAGTCAACTTTCAGTTGGTGCTTCATATACTAGTTATAACCAAGAGTGTTTTTAGATCACCGCTGACATGAAATTCATAGTATTCACTTTGGTGTATTCTTAAGATCCGGAAATTCCATGGCATACCATCTAAATTCTGGTTAGTGACGATGAATGAGAAAAGGAGAGTTTGGTGCATTACTAGCATATATACAAAAACAACAAAGCCTTCATACTCAAGTTTTTGGGGTCGGATGTTTGAAATTGAATGTTTCCTTCCTTTCAACTCTGTAAAGGGCATGTTATTTGTAACACTAACAAAATTACAAACTGTTGAAATTAGTTGATGATTTTATTGATTGTCTCATTGGCATTATATAGCCTTACAGTCATTAATACAATGATCTCAATCATTATGACAATAATCTCATAATGGAATATCCTGTGACATATTCTGGCATTAATGGAATATCCTGTGACATATTCTGGCATCCCAAATATGTCCTCAGGATATTCCTATGTGCTTATACTATACTTAAATATGACACCAAACATACCATATCAACACTCCCCCTCAAGATGGGTGAAAGATATTCACTAAGCCCATCTTGTCACATCCTCTAATCATGCTCACTGAGGCGAGTCCCTTGGTTAGTCCATCTGCTACTTGATCCCTAGTTGGAACATGGCCAAGCTCCAGTAATCCACTATCCAACTTCTCTTTGATGAAGAATCTATCAATCTCGATGTGTTTGGTCCTGTCATGTTGTACTGGATTGTTGGCGATACTAATAGCTGACTGATTGTCACACCACAGCTTCATCTTGGCTCCTTGATCCAGCTTCAGCTCCACCAGCATATTCTTCAACCATAGTAGCTCTGCAACTCCCAAGGCCATAGCTCTGTACTCTGCTTCAGCTGTCGATCGGGCCACCACAGACTGCTTCTTACTCTTCCAGGAGACCAAGTTACCTCCTACAAATATGCAATATCCCGAGGTAGACCTCCTGTCATCAGCACAACTAGCCCAGTCAGAATCACAGTAGCCCTCGATGCTCATGTGATTGTTCTTCCTGAATATTAGTCCCTTCCCGGGAGCACCATTCAAGTACCTCAGAATCTGGTACACTGCATCCATATGACCCTTCCGTGGGTCATGCATGTAGCGGCTCACCACACTTACTGCAAAGCAGATATCAGGACGTGTGTGGCTCAAATAGATCAACTTGCCAACCAGTCTCTGGTATCTGTCCCGATCAACTGGTTCTCCAGCCTCAGCATCAATCTTGAACCTCTGATCTATTGGTGTCGCTGCAGGTTTGCACCCCAACATCCCAGTTTCTGTGAGAAGGTCCAGTGCATACTTCCTTTGAGAGAGAACAATCCCCTCTGCTTCTCGAGCAATCTCAATCCCAAGGAAGTACCGAAGAAGGCCGAGATCCTTCACCTCGAATTCCTTGCCAAGCTTTCCTTTGAGTTGGGCGATCTCCTGCTCATCATCTCCTGTGATAATCATATCGTCCACATACACCGCAAGCATGGTGATGTGGCCTCCACTCCGACGGAAGAACACAGTATGATCAGCATTGATCTGCTGATATCCCATCCCTATCATCGCCCTTCTGAATCTGTCAAACCACGCTCGAGGAGACTGCTTCAGTCCATAGAGGGACTTCTTCAACCTGCAGACCTTGCCTACTGTCTGATTGGTGCCAAATCCTGGTGGTATCTCCATGTACACCTCCTCCACTTGATCTCCGTGAAGAAACGCATTCTTCACATCCAGTTGGTGTAGCTTCCATCCACCATTCGCTGCCAGAGAAATCAGAGTCCTGACAGTGCTCATCTTTGCAACTGGTGCAAAGGTCTCGTCATAGTCGATGCCGTACGTCTGACTGTATCCTTTGGCTACTAGTCGAGCTTTGTAGCGCTGAACCTGTCCATCTGGGTTCTGCTTCACGGTAAAGACCCACTTGCATCCAACTGCTCTCTTCCCCTCTGGCAGTCTCACAAGCTCCCAAGTGTGGTTCTTCTCCAGAGCTCCCAACTCCTCGTGCATTGTCGCTTTCCACTTTGGATCGTTCTTGGCAACCTGCCAATTGTTAGGTACAGTAATACTATCCAAAGATGCTATAAATGCTCCATGAGAAGAAGGGATATGGTCATAAGAAACAAACTGAGCAATATCCCAACCATATCTGTTTGGAGGATTTCCTGCATTGCTGCGAGTGGTCCTCCGTACAGATAGTGGTGTGGGAGGAGTAGAAGTAGGAGGAATGATATCTTGTGAAGGAGGGGGTATCACCTGAAGGGGGGTTGGTGTCGGTGCCTCGGGAGTTGGGATGAACGCAGGCAAGGGACTTGGCACTAGCACTGTCGGTACTGGTCCTGCAGTTTGCTTCTCTCTCCTGCTGTAGGTAAGTAACTCTCCCTGAGCCGTAGGCCTAACACCTTCACCTTCTTGTCCCTTCTCCGTGCCTCCATGCCATACTTCTAAATCGGTTACCACCAAGTTCTCCATCTCCCCCTCTCGCCTAATACTGGCAGTATTAGGTGTGTTGTGTGAAGTTCCGTCCTGGTGGTAGTATGGCTCATGCTCCCGAAAGTGGACATCCATACTGACAAACTTCTTCTTCTCTACTGGACTCCAGCACACATACCCCTTCTGGGTCGCTGAGTAGCCTACGAAGATGCATTTGACAGCTCTAGGGTCAAGTTTCCCAACTGATGGCCTGTTGTCCTTCACAAAACACACACACCCAAACACCTTCAGTGGGAGTATCCCACTATTATTGCCTTGCAATACCTCACATGGGGACTTCCATCCGAGGACCTTCGAGGGCATCATGTTGATGAGTTGAGCTGCTGTCAACACTGCATGCCCCCACAGACTCTGTGGGACATTCATGTCGATCATCATACTTCTTGCGACCTCCAGAAGGTGTCTGTTTTTTCTTTCTGCAATTCCATTTTGTGCTGGTGTGTATGCACAGGTGGTCTGATGCTGTATTCCGTGTGCTGACAAGTATTCTGCAAGCGTCCTGTTGGTATACTCCGTTCCATTGTCAGACCTCAGTACCTTCACAACTGCTTTGTACTGAGTCTGGACATGCTTATGGAAATCCCGAAAACAAGCAGGTACATCATTCTTATTTTTTATCAAATATAACCAGGTAACACGAGAGGCACACTCAATGAAAGAAACAAAGTACTTATAACCATTCATAGTGTTAGTAGCACATGGACCCCAGACATCAGAATGTACTACCTCAAAAGCAAGAGTGCTCCTATGACCCGTGCCAACATATGAGCTCCTAGTAAGTTTTCCTAACTCGCACGCATCACATACTAATTTCTCTTTATTTGTTTTTGCATAAATCTCTGGATACAACTTACTTAGAGTATCAAAGGAAGAATGTCCCATCCTCCGATGATGGAGTATCAAGGTATCCTCAGTCCTCTGCTGCAGTCCTTCCATGTCAGCCTTCTCTGCCATAGATACCAATGCTGAGTCTAGTCCTTCTCGATTTAGGTACCACAGTCCCTCATGCCAAGTGCCAGTCCCAAGTCTTCGTCCTGTCCCTTTCTCCTGGAAGGTCACCTTAGGAATATCAAAAGAAACAATGCATTTAAGTTGGAGGATTATAGAACTAATGGACAAGAGACTGACTGGAAATGATGGAGCATGTAAAACATTGGATAATCTTACTGAACCTGTACAATTAACAGTACCCTTACCGACCACTGGCTGGAAAGTGCCATCAGCTGTCTGAATGATGTCTGCTGATGCTAGGTGAGTGTAGGAAGAAAACTCACTAGCATTCCCCGTCACATGTCGAGATGCTCCCGAGTCGATAATCCAGTCTGATGATTTAAGGGAAGAGATAGACGCAAGGGCAAGTGATTCGTCAGTACCTTCTGATAAATGGACATACATGGCAGCGTTGCCCCTAACAAAGAATGAGGTTGACGCCTCCTCTGTTCTACTTCTCATGTCTCCCAGTGCCTGGTCTCCACAGTAAAGGTGCCATCAGCTTCTCCGTTCCCTTCTGATATCAGGAGGTTCGCCCGATAACCTCCTCGGCCGCCTCGTCTACCCCCTCGACCACGACCACGTCCTCCATTATATCCTCGTCCGCCGAACGGTCCTCGTCCACCACCTGAATCTCCCTCCCTAGGTGGTTTGGTACAAGCATACCGATGATGACCCATCTCCCCACAGTTGTAGCACTGCCGGTTATGCTGCCAGGGCTCTCCCTTAGATCCTGTGTTACCTGAGCTGGTGATCGCTAGTGCTGACTTTGCTTCGGGGGGACCACATATCCCGGCTTGCAGCCTGATGCGTCTCCTCCTGGATCATGGCTGAGATAGCCTCCTCAAGGCTAGGGATCTTTGGTTGGGCTAGAAGTAGGGCCGTCCTCTGTGCGAAAGCTGCAGTCAGCCCTTTGAGGAACTTCATCGTCCTCTCCTGCAGACACACCTGTCTCTCCTTACACTTAGGGTCCCCGCAGCTCGCCCGATCTGAGGAGTGATCATAATCCAACCACAGACGCTCCAACTCCGTGGCATACTCCTGCACCGTCTTCTCTCCCTGTACGGTGTCATCAATCTCCCCCTTTATCTGGAAGACCCGTAAGTTGTTCCCCACACCATCATAGGTCCTTCTCAACTTCTCCCACACATCTTTCACCATCTCAATACCGTCTACTGTGGCGGCAATAGACTGGACTAAGGAGTTGAGAAGCCAGATGTAGATCACCATATGAGTGGACTTCCACTCATCGCGTCCTGTCGAGCCCTCCTCCGGCTCTGTCGTCTCGTCCGTCAGGAACCCCTCCATGTTTTTTCCTGCGAGGGTTCTTCTCACCCGCCGTGACCAACTCAGATAGGTAGCTGGTCCATCTAATTTCAGATCGATGGAGGAAAGCTTCAACTCCGGCGATGTTCGTGTCGTGTTCTCACCAGCCGACATCGTCAACAACTTCATCAACGTCGCCACCTCTGCAGAATCTAGCTTCTTGATGATCTCCTCCATCGATGCGTCGTCTATCCAATCACGTCACGTCCGCTCCACGACTCACGCTCGTCGTCGTCGTCCGCTCATAGATCCGAACATGTCCCCCCTTTTTTCAGATCTAGGCATCCCTATTAGGCGCTGTCTCGTGCTGGTGCGGAGGAGGCGGCAGCACGCATGTCACAGCCGCCGTCGCAGCAGCAGCAGCAGTCGCAGCAGCCGCAGCAGCAGTAGTAGCCGCAGCAGTAGCGGGACGGGGCAGCAACAGTGAAGGGCGGCCTGCGAAGGGCGGAGAAGGGAAGAAGGGGGGGGCGTGAAAGAGTTCGGTGGAGGAGATCTAGGAAATCCTCCTGTGGGTTTGTGGAAGCTTGGTGACGGCTAGGGTTTGTGGAAACTTGGCTCTGATACCATGTTGAAATTAGTTGATGATTTTATTGATTGTCTCATTGGCATTATATAGCCTTACAGTCATTAATACAATGATCTCAATCATTATGACAATAATCTCATAATGGAATATCCTGTGACATATTCTGGCATTAATGGAATATCCTGTGACATATTCTGGCATCCCAAATATGTCCTCAGGATATTCCTATGTGCTTATACTATACTTAAATATGACACCCAACATACCATATCAACACAAACTAATATATATTAAGTGGTTTTACATATCAAAATAATATACAGTATTAAAGCAACCAACTCTTTAGTCAGTATTGCCTAAAAAGGTTCAATACAACATAGCTTTTATCACGAACTTTTGGGTTAGGCTACGTAAGTCTTTGAGACAACTCTCTAAAATTAGCCAATGCCACCAGAAAATTTTGATAAATAACAAATTCTTATTGATAACTAATAGCTGATTGATGACTAATATAAGCTTGAGTTTGATTTTGAATAAACAGATTTCCGTAAGGTTATCCAATACAGAGCCTAACAAAGTTCAGCTGAAGTTAGTATCCAAATAGCTCCATTATCCATACAGACTATGGAAAAGTTATCATTGGTAAAATATTAGCTTGGCTCATTTGCACTTAAATACCGTGAACTATTGATCTTTGGCACTTTAATACCATGATTTCTTCTTCTTTTGGGCAAGTTGCTACCCTGAACTATTCTTGTCAGTTTCCAACCTTGAACTATCCTATTTTTGCAAGTTACCCCTAACAGAAAATGCCAAATGACCTTGAACTATCCTATTTTTTGTCACTGAAATACCTTGAACTATCGTATTCTTTTTCGCTTAGGGTTAGGATTTTTTTAATAAAAAAATATTTTGTATTCATCACTGAAATACCTTGAACTATCGGATTCATCATCTCTAATGACAAAAGTCTCTTATAACCTTATTTGTCTCTTAATTTGGCCATCAACCAAACAAGTTTCCAAATAAAACAACTCCTAAATAAAGTAAAACAAACCAACAAAAACATGACCCAATTAAATTAACTCAGACTCAAACTAAGACTCAAATAAAAACTAGAAAATAATCAAACTCAAACAGGACTCGACCTCCATCACTAGGGTTGATCAAGGTACTTTTAACTAAACTTCAGTTTGTTGTCTCCCCCTGAGTTCTTCCCATTGAAAAATATGTCACAATCCGTATCAGCTTTCATCTTTGTGTAACGTACAGTCCAAGAAAATCTAAAGTGGAAACAAACATAATAACAAACATTGTAGCAGCAACAGAGCAAAAAACTTCTGCAGGAAATTATCATGAGAATGTTTTAAGAAACAAAAACTAGTTAACATACCGGTTTATCAGCATATTTCTTTTCTAGGAATTCCAGATCAGGCAACACGTGCATACAATTAATACAGCAATAGGTCCAGAAATCGAGCAGAACCACTCTCCCTTTCAAATTCTGCAGCATAACAGCAACTAATAACGAGTGCTATATACATGATTCTAAAGAGTAGTTCTGATAAATAATTGTAATCAACTTGACAATACGAAGGATAAGGAAATTCATATGCAAAACTAACAATATGACAGCTAATTTCTGTGAAATGTATCTCAGTAGTGATGGAAGATCATGTCATTTTTTTTCTTCTAGACCATTAAAACTAAAACTTATATCTGAAACTTTTAGAGAAAATTAACTAATAATGCACAAAATAGGCTACAGACCAAGTTGAGAACTTACAAGTTAGGGCACCGAGAGGATATATTAGGTTCAGTAACATGTATACTGAAATTGGTTAGATATGTTCGCTGATTATGGTTATCTTACATGAAATGCTAAGCTACTACAGTGTGCAACTTGCAGAAGTGTGGTGGAAGTTGTGATTTTTGGGTCAATGATGATAAAACACCATCTCAAGGGGGAAAAAACACTTAAAGCAATTAACATCAATTACCTGCTATTCCTACGATAGAAATGAAATAACAGGAAAACACTGCTTTTGTTGATGTCATATAAGTATCAAAAAGAGCTTCAAGTTTTACTCATTAAGACTACTGTGATAAAGATCAGAATGCCACTAAGTCATAACAAGAGAAACATTGTAAATAGGAGGCCTAATAGTGCCTGTAAGTACATTGACAAAAAAGAATGGATCATTTTGGAGGTAGGGATACAAACTTTAAAATCAACAGGCTGGAGATAAGAAGATACGCGCAGAAAGAAAGAAGATCCCAAAAATAAGGATAGCTTAATCAGATATCATGTAAAGTTTTGTCATTTGCGAGGAAGAAGTATGAGAAGAATACGGAGAATTCTCCCAAACACAGTGTTGTTCAGGGAAGCAATGACTAAACCAAACACGTAAGTTGCGATGAAGAAATAAGCAAGTCCTAGCAATTGAAATAAGAAACTAATACAACTTGACGAAGAAACTAAGATAGCCTCAAAAGCAATTGGTAAATAATGTTGTCCAAAAGCACCTATATTATAATTGAGTGAGTTAGCACAGAGTGGAGATAAGATAATTAGCAAGACTCCACACCCCCACCCCCACCCAATATATATATATATATATATATATATATATATATATATATATATATATATGTTTTTAACAACTTTGACATGTTACCCATATGATTATATTTTCGTGGAATGATTACCTATTATATGTACTACTAAAACTGTTAGTTTGCAGTGTGGAATGACCAAGGTATCCTTAATTTAAATTATAAAAAAAAATGTAATTCTAGAAACCTTAAAGCTTAAAAGACAGAAGAAGAAAAAGCCAGCACCACCACCCATATTCCTCCTTGCTCTGCACCCTTCTGTTGCTGCCAGCATCCCCTCTCCATTATCACTCTTCCTCTCGCGCAATCCCTCCTACCTCCTCCAACCATCTATACTACATCAACCCTCTCCCTTTCTTAAATTCCTCTACCATTTCGCCTAGAAAGTGCAATGACAGCGACCGGAGCTACTGATGTAAGCCCCTTCCTCTTCAAGCCCCCCCAACTTCTACTGACCCTCTTCTCCTCCCTCCCTCTCCTAATATCCTTATCCTCAGCAGCAGAAAAAGCCAGACCTGTCGCTGGCAACCCAACCCCCCCCCCCCCCCCCCCCCCCCCCACCTCCTCCCAGCTGGAAGATCAACCAATAGGGTAAGTTGAGGTACAATGAGGGAGAGGACCTACAGGCAAGCACATCGGGCCTCTACATCCGCCTATTACTGCAAGAGATGCGAAGATGGAGGGAGAAGGAGGTGCGAAGGAGCAGAAAGAAGGAAAGGAGGGAGGGAGGGATGGTTGTTGGTCGCCAAACAGTTGTTGCCATCGACAGCAATAGCGTGCAAAAGAAGATGAGGGAGATGAACAGGGAGAGTTTTTTTAAACTTTTTTAATCTCAAAAGTTATCCTATTGTATTTTTTTTATTCAAGATAAAGATAAACAAAGGGTATCTTGACCATCTGATAGCCCGAAACAAACAGTTTAACCGAAAATGGACGGTAGGGGTTCTTTATACTAAAAAATATGTTAGAAGGGTACCCTGTCAAAGTTGAAAATGTTAAGGGGGATTCTTGCTAATTACACGTGAAGATACATTCAGAAACAGAATAAGTTCATAAAATCACAACATACTAATGAAGCAGTATTCTTATTTAGGCTAACACATGCTGATGGGAAGGCAAACCTACACCTGAAGAGTCATGGGTTAAGCAATGAACATACGACATCTTAAGAGGCAAGCTAAGCAATTTACAGATTCATTGACAATTGACACATAAAAGCATCTTGAAAGCTTACAATATAATGTCATCAATGCAACTTCATTTAATGTATGATACAATCAGATGAAGCAATGAAAAAACATTAACGAAAATATGACAGCATTTCTTCATAAAATAATTGCCAGTCAGTAAAAAATTATACTAGGAAAAGGGGAAACAGTTTAGAATAAACGATGAAATAGGCATGAAAAGGTGTAATAAGCTGGTAATAATTAACATAAAATTCTGATTTCTCGGCAATGAGTCAAGAATTACCCTGCTGAACTGAAGGGGAGCTGAATTCAACCAATCAAGCTTAGAAGGAAACTCGGGCACATCAGAAGCAGAACCTCTCAAGAAATGAAGGAGACGATATGGTAAAGTTACCAAACTTAATTGAAGAATATTAAACTGTATCCAAGTAAAAAATGCTGAATTTGAAACAATATGATATGTACCTGGCTTCTAGATCAGATAAATAGTTCTTAAATTGTTGTATTCTTGATGTTTGAGATTCCCCTAGAAGTGTTAAAAGCAACAAGTAGCAGACTTCCATTAACATGGCCAAATCAAAATGACGCGAGAGCAAGAGAAATTAATGATCCTATGCCATATGTGGATAACTTGTACAGAGTCGACAATTTTAATTTATCATAACCATCATAAGACTTTTCCATCAATATGGGGTTGGCTATGCGAGTAACTGTTAATTGAAAAGGCACAAAGTGTGAACCTTGTTATGATGGGTTGTCAATGGGTTGTCAAAGTGGTACAACAATAAAAAAATGCGCAAATTCCTGGTTGTACCAAGTATGGAAAAACCATGGATTGTCGATTTCCAGGACACAAACTGGGACAGCATGAAGCACAAGTCTAAATTGGAAAGCGCCTCAGAATAGTTGATTAAATTACCATGAGTAATGTCGATCAAATAGAGAACCTTAGTTGGTGCGAAATGCATGTCTAAGAAAACTAAATTACAAACATTGCCAAAGCATACCATAACACATGCAAACCACATGTTCGTATTGCAATGGCAAGCTATTACTAAATAAGATTTAAAATAAGAATATTACCTTCTTCCTGACCAAATATCGGACGATTAGGCCCAGAAAAAAGATTAAGGATTCCTTTCAGAGATGCATATTGCATTGCCTGCAGAACCATAAAGAGTGCAAGGATTAGATATAAGTTAATGGCCGAAAAATTAATTGCACACACACACACGATGCTCCAAGTGGATTCACGACTTCTTTACCTTTAGGAGAATAAAAGAACACAAATCACCAGTAACATACACAGTAAGGTAAACCTATTTGGTGATTAGCATTTACCCAACTGGTCATATAAATTACAGCTTATTGTTAGGAAATCAATCTTATGTATCTTCCATATTAAAGAATAGAAGATTTCTACATATCAATTTTCCTGTTATAATTACTGACTTTTAGTTGGACAACCTGGAAAGTAGGAATTAGTTCCTGATTTGTAGGAGTTAGTTCCTGATTTATAGGAATACTCTTCTAACTCTTCCTGTATATATATGAACGATCAGTATCAAATGAAATATACTATTCAGTCTATTCTATTCATCTTCCATCTTTTCATGGTATCAGAGCAGGGACTAAGATCCTGACTCATCGCTGCACTCTAATATTTCGTGTAGCATCTCTCTTTCATTCATCATGGCCTCTGAAGATGTTCCTCCATCAACTCCTATCTCTGGCAATAAGAATGACGGTTCTAGTTCACAAAAATCAGATATTTCTGCCGATTCCTCCAAGGCAGATCTCTCCAATCCCTACTTCACCCACCATTCAGATCATCCTGGATTGGTTCTGGTCTCCAAATCCCTGAATGGAGACAATTACTCTGGTTGGAAAAGGGCTATGACTCTAGCCTTAAACTCCAAGAACAAGCTTGGATTTGTCAATGGCTCAATCAAGGCTCCTTCAGAAGAAGCTGATCCTGAAGGTTATGCGACTTGGTCACGGTGTAACGACATGGTTCATTCCTGGATCATTAATACTCTCGATCCAGAAATCGCAGACAGTGTGATATACTATTTTACTGCTCTTGAAGTTTGGGAAGATCTCCGAGAGCGATTCTCTCAACACAATGCGCCTCGCATCTTTGAGAATAAGCGAGATATTGCTTCTCTTCGACAAGAGCAACTCTCTGTCTCTGCCTATTACACTAAATTGAAGGGCTTATGGAATGAATTGGCCACATATTCAGACGTGGCACATGAAGCACAACAAGATCAAAACCAATTGATGCAATTTCTGATGGGATTAAATCAGACTTATAGTGCAACTCGTGGAAACATCCTCTTAATGAAACCTCTTCCATCAGTTCGTCAAGCTTACTCTTTTGTCTCTCAGGAAGAAAAGCAACGAACCCTAAGTGCCACACACCCATCGACGGAGGAATCCAATTCGAGCGCAGCCATGGCGGTTCGATCCTTCAGCAACAAAATCAATCTGTCGGCGGGATCGGAAAGGTTGCCAAACCGCAACCTTTCATCTCAGAATATTCGACCCGAACGCTCCTTCTCTTCACAAGGAGATCGCGATCGTTCCTATTCCTCGCAAACTGATCAACGTCGCATGGGCTCAGGGAGAAGACGACCACAATGTTCCCATTGTGGTGAAATGGGTCACTTTATCCAGACTTGTTATCAGTTACATGGATACCCACAAGGCCATCCTAAGGCACGATTTATTTCAGGCCAAAATAGGCACAAAGGATATTTTGCTGCCAATCAAGTTTCTGAGGCATCAAAAACAGATGAAAGGAGAACTACAATTGCACTTTCAGAAGCCCAACTCAAACAGCTTTTGTCACTCCTTAATAACCAAGATGAAGGCTCTAATTCCAAAGCAAGTAATGCGGTGACAAAGCCAGGTTTGTCTCAAGTCGCTTCCCGTAATTGGATTATTGATAGCAGGGCGACGGATCATATTACTTCCTCATCTAAATTATTGCATAAAGATAAAAATTGCTCCTTATCGCCCGTATTATTGCCTAGCGGAGAAAAGGCGAATATTGTTGCGAAAGGGTCTTTACCTCTGAATTCAGTATATTATCTGCATGATGTGCTATCTGTACCTACATTTAAAGTTGATTTGATGTCAGTTAGTCGTTTGACAAGAAGTTTGAGTTGTTCGGTGACATTTTTTCCTTATTGGTGTATTTTGCAGGATCTGGCTACGAGGAGGACGATTGGTTTGGGTAAACAACGTAACGGATTATATTATCTAGTGGCTCTAGCAACGGAGAAATCTAAGACCAACTCTTCCTTATCCACAAGCCGTCCAAACTGCAACCTCGCCATCTCATCCACCAATCTCTGGCATACTCGCTTAGGCCATATATCACCTTCTCGTTTGAGTTTCATTGCCAATAATTTTTTAAATTTTTCTGTTGAGTCAAATAATGCTTGCCATATTTGTCATTTGGCCAAGCAAAGTCGTTTACCTTTGGTACTAGTACAATTTCTTCTACAAAATCTTTTGAGATTATTCATTGTGACATTTGGGGTCGTTATCGACACCCTTCTCTTTCCGGTGCTTATTACTTTCTTACCATTGTCGATGATTATACACGTTTCACGTGGATTTTCTTGATGCGACACAAAGATGAAGCACAATCACTTTTAAAACGCTTCTTCAGTTATGTTCTCACTCAATTTGAATCTCGCATCAAAACTTTTCGAAGTGACAATGGTGGAGAATTTATCTCCCTTCGTTCTTTTTTTCAGGATAATGGGGTTGTTTTTCAACATTCTTGTGTTTACACGCCTCAACAAAATGGGGTTGTAGAACGCAAACATCGTCATATTTTACAAGTCGTCCGAGCATTGAAATTTCAAACTTACCTCCCTACTCAATTCTGGGGGGAGTGTGCTCTAACTGCTGTACACATCATCAATCGACTCCCTTCTTCAGTTCTCTCTTTCAAAACTCCTTTTGAAAGACTTTACTCAAAACCGCCTTCCTTTTCTCATCTTCGTGTTTTTGGTTGTTTAGCCTATGCTACTAACGTTCATACTTCACATAAATTTGACTACCGTTCCTTTGCCTCAATTTTCATTGGCTATCCCGTAGGTCAAAAGGGTTACAAATTGTTCGATTTATCGACTAAAAAAGTTTTCACTAGCCGTGATGTCAAATTTCATGAAACCATTTTTCCATATGCCTCCAACAAACCCGGTCTTGCTCTATCTCCTTCCAATACTAATTTTGGCCCACTTCCTTTAGTGGCCCATGACACTATTGCCTTTCCTTTTGAGTCCAATCCCAACACGTCATCTCTCATTCTCGACCAAACATCTTCTTCTTCTTCCCCTCTACAACCCGCTCCGTCACCACCCGACTCACATCCACCTACTCCGCCACCACGCCCCAAACCTTCACCCGCACCGCCCATCCTTCATACTTATGCTCGCCGTCCCAAAACCCCTGCCCCACCAACAAGCACCGATCCACCATCTCCCCCCGCCCCTCCCTCTCACACGACCTCTCCTGCCTCTCTAGCGCCAGCGTTGCCTTCCTCACCTCCTCCCGTGCTCGACTTAACTCTCCCTCCACCCGAGCCGTCTATTCTTTCATCTGATCCACCCGAACCCGTACCCCTTCGTCGCTCCAACCGCCACACCGGTCCGCCGGTCAAGCTCAATGATTACATATGCTCTAATGTTTGCTCCGACCAATCGACCTCCTCAACTCCAGGTCCGACCAAAGGTACCCGCTATCCACTGGCCAATTATGTTTCATATCACCGATATAAGCCTGCATTTCAGTCTTTTGTTGCTCAGATTAGTGGAGCCATAGAACCCAGCAATTATTTAGAGGCCGCCGCTCGTTCTGAGTGGCAGGAGGCCATGCAATCAGAATTGGAGGCACTCAAAGCCAATGGTACCTGGACTCTCACACCTCTTCCGGCCGGCAAGAAACCGATTGGTTGTCGATGGGTCTATAAAATCAAACGCAAGTCTGATGGTTCAATTGAGAGGTACAAAGCACGATTAGTGGCCAAGGGTTTCACACAATTGGAGGGTGTGGATTATCAGGACACTTTCTCTCCTACTGCAAAGATTATTTCAGTCCGTTGCTTGCTTGCTCTGTCTGCTTCTCAGGGTTGGTCTCTTCACCAACTAGATGTCAACAATGCCTTCCTCCATGGTGACCTTGATGAGGAAATTTACATGGCTCCTCCACCCGGGCTTCGCCGACAGGGGGAGGAACATTTATTTTGTCGGCTTCATAAATCTCTCTATGGTCTGAAACAAGCCTCACGCCAATGGTTCTCAAAATTCTCAGAGGCTATTCGATCAGCTGGGTATGTGCAGTCCAGAGCCGACTATTCTTTATTCACCAGGAAGCAAGGCGAGTCTTTCACTGCTCTTTTAATTTATGTCGATGACATTCTAATTACTGGAAATGATCCGATTAGTATTGCTGCAATCAAAAAATATCTGCATAAACATTTTCACCTTAAAGATCTTGGTGAATTAAAATACTTTCTAGGCATTGAAATAGCTGCGTCTAGAAATGGAATATTTGCTTCCCAGCGTAAATATGCTCTAGAGATTATTAAGGATGCAGGGTTGTTAGGTGCAGCCCCTGTTGACACTCCTATGGAGCGAGGTCTGAAGTTATCTGATAATAGTGACTTGCTCAAAGACTCAGGCCGTTATAGAAGATTGGTTGGGAGGTTGATATACCTTACTGTCACAAGACCCGACATCATGTATTCTGTCCATATTCTCAGTAGGTTTATGCATCAGCCTAGGACTCTCCATATGGAGGCAGCACTTCGGGTTGTCCGTTACTTAAAAGGTGCACCTGGTCAAGGCCTATTCTTCTCTTCAAAGAGTGATCTTAAACTTCGAGCTTATTGTGACTCAGATTGGGCAGGTTGTCCGATGACCAGAAGATCTACCACAGGCTATTGTGTTTTTCTTGGCCCTTCGTTGATTTCATGGAGGTCGAAGCGTCAGAAAACTGTCTCACTTTCTTCAGCCGAAGCAGAATACCGTGCAATGACTGGAGCTTGCTGCGAGTTGACTTGGCTTCGGTATTTGCTTAGAGATTTGGGAATCCTACATCAAGAACCTGCTGCATTGTATTGTGACAATAGAGCAGCATTACATATTGCAGCGAATCCAGTATTTCATGAACGCACAAGACACATTGAAATGGATTGTCATTATATAAGAGATAAAATTCAAGATGGTTCCATAGTAACGAAGTTTGTAAAATCTACGCATCAGTTGGCGGACGTTTTAACCAAGCCTTTGGGAAAAGAGATCTTTGTTCCTATGGTTCGCAAGTTGGGAGTGCAAGATATCAATTCTCCAACTTGAGGGGGAGTGTTAGGAAATCAATCTTATGTATCTTCCATATTAAAGAATAGAAGATTTCTACATATCAATTTTCCTGTTATAATTACTGACTTTTAGTTGGACAACCTGGAAAGTAGGAATTAGTTCCTGATTTGTAGGAGTTAGTTCCTGATTTATAGGAATACTCTTCTAACTCTTCCTGTATATATATGAACGATCAGTATCAAATGAAATATACTATTCAGTCTATTCTATTCATCTTCCATCTTTTCACTTATCACGTAAGCAGACCTACGCTCAGATCATCTTTGACATCCCGATATAGTTAGTATTAGACACATTGTCTCCATGACTAAAACCCTATCTAGGAATCAAAATATATTTCTAATTTAGACAACTATTGATTCTAAAAGATCAGTTCCACCTTTGTAATAGTAAAGAAACATATATTCTAAATTACTAAGACTTAAATGTGCATTTCCTATTAGCAGAACAGACTAAAAAAACATTATGTTTATCATTTGCCCACTAGTACATTACTAGTAAGAAACTTGCACCGTGCAACACGGGAAAAAGATGCATACTACTGCGAAGTGAGGCGAGCACAATGAGTCTATCCTTCGGTCCTATTGACCGAGATCGTGAGATAGGAGTTCTCATATAAGGTGTAATCGGTTGAGTCAATTAGCCAATCTCGATCTAAAATTCCAGGTTTCATGATTTTGAAGATTGATTACCACCCCTCCTCCCTGTGATGCCTCCACTTGTAGTGGCCACTTTTTCGGCTTTAGAGAGAATCGCTGCAAAAACTCAAGGAGATAATAGCAAGCGATTCTCTTTAGAGTCTTGTGGGGGTCGATCATTCTTCGCTAGTCCGAAGGATACCCTGACCCTCCTTTTTTGGATACGGGTCAGGGTACCTTCGGGGTGTCACTCCCTCTAAGTAACTTAGGTCAGTCCTTGTAGCCATCCTTTTATCCAAAGCAATAGATCAAAAAGAAGGCGCCTTCATGACATCCATCCCCCAACAAACACACATCGCCCCATCCTTTTCAACTACCTCCACTCCCAAACACCCAACAAAGACCCGCCCAAGTTGGAAAAGAAAAGAGGTAGTCAATGTGCTTAGGAAGAAAAGGTAGTTGTGGAAGTTAAAAGGTAGGTAGTTATGGATGGAGAGTCCTCGGTCCAAATAACTACATTTCCAAATTTCTTCTCCTTTTTTTTTACTTTTCTAAGTATAACAAGATTTTTATTTCTTCTTGTGTTAGTAATATAGAGCGAAAGTAATGAAAACATCCGCAATCCCAAAGAACACCACGACATCCTACTGATTTATGTAGAGTTTCAAACAATATATTGTTTCTATAGAAGTTGTCATAAATGGCCGTCGGAGTCAAGTAAAGTTCTGTTGAGAATAGTTATGGACTTTTAGTCCCACATGGAGTAGAATAGAAGAGAGAGGAATTAGCCTCTCCTATAAATATGTAGCTCCATCACAATAATAAAGCTAAGCCAAGAATTAAACCAAGTTTCATTTTGGTATCAGAGCCAAACCCTCCCTTCCGCCCCCCTTCCCTTCTTTCTCCGCCGACCCCGTCTCTCGGCCGGTGATCGCCCAGACGTGCGCCACAGCGCCGCCTCTTGGCCGGCGACTGCCTAGCCGCAGCGCCGCTGGCCCGCCCTAGCTATCGATGTTGCTGTTGTCGCTGCTGCTGTTGTCGCTGCGACCCCGGCGACCCCCGACGATCATCTTCTTCTTCATCTTCTCTCCTCCAAGTTGTAACTCGGTTCTGTCCATATGCAACTACGATTGCAAGGAAGACCGAAAAATTTAGTTTTCTGATTATGATTTTGTAGCAGTAAGTTGTAATCGAAATATTAATTATATAGTTGCTTGTTGGATCGAGATATATCAGTGAGGGAACTCTTGTGTGAACTCCTGATCTCGACTCCAACTGTCGATTCCTTCTTCTCGTCAGACCATGCGACCTTGGGTCGAAGCAGTGCACAGGACGTGAGCAGCGACTCTCAGAGACACCGCTGCCTCTGAAGGAGGAACGGTAGACGTGGAGAATACGGCAATCAAAAGTGGAGACGATCTAGATCTGCCACCGTCTTGCTGATGGAAGAGAAGAAGAAGAAGAAGATGGAGACGATCTATGGCAAGCTGACGGCCCAAGAGATGAAGACTTTGGTGGACGACCTCTTTTCCAAGAGGCTGATCGAGACTAGCTCCCATACTGCACACGCAGATGTGGATCTTGTCCCATACAAAATGGGGAAGTTGGAAAAATTGGAAGTAAAGTTGGAAAGAATGTCCAACTACTTGAAGTGGTCGCATCAAGCGATGCGCACTCTGAAGGCAAGGGGCTTAGTGGGCTATATGAATGGCCAAATCAAGGCACCTAGAGGTCACTCCTCACGGGAGTTTTATGTGTGAGAAATCGTCAACAATGTTGTAGCTGGATTGCTGACAGCCTCATTGACCGACCAAGTGTCGGAAAACGTGGAAGCAATGGAGAGTGCTAGAGACATTTGGATGACTCTGAAAGACATGTACTAAGGGACGGGCAACCCTATGAGGGTCTTCCAACTACAGGATGAACTTGATAAGGTTGTCCAAGAGGATCACACAATTTCTGAATATGCTGCCCTGCTGGAAAAGTTTTGGTCAGATCTCGACCATTATAATCTCATTGGCATGGAGGATGAACAAGTGGAACTGGCATTTGCAAAACATTACCAGAAGTTCATGGAGTATGTACCGCGACAGAGAATGATGAAGTTCCTGAAGGGACTCAATCCAGCATTCGAACAGAGGAGGAATGTCCTACTTGCACAACCCAGGCTGCCATCACTGGAGAAGGCCATAGCTTCTATAGCATAAGAAGAGGCACGACTGAAGTTAATGCCTAGCACCACTAGCTCTCCAAGGGAAAAATCAGCTAAGCAGTTTTTAACGCAAATCCTTCCGGAGGGGGAGGGTGCTACAACTGTGGAGACCCTGGACACTTCATCAGATTCTGTACGAAACCTCTGAGAGGCCAGTCCAGCAGCCGTGGACGCAGCCGTGGAGGGAGTAGGGGTGGCTGAGGAGGCTATGCCGGTGGCAGAGGGCACAAGGCAAACCTGGCAGAAGAGGGGAGTGAGAGTCAGTCATCCTACATGACCCCTAGTGAGAGAAAAAATGTTAGAGATGTGGAGAAACATGAAGCTTGGAACCAGCGACAGTCGAGCCAACACCTCTGGGACATCGACTCCAACCACCTCCGGGGGTAACATCACATACTATGCCCAAACAAGCACAGGTATACCTGCACATGCCTTTGCATCTATCTACATACCAGGTTGGATAATTGACTCTGGGACATCCCGCCATGTCACGGATTTCCATGATGAGTTCCAAGAATACACTCACCTGGCAACGCCTGAAAGCATTCAGACTGCTAATGGTACTGCTAGACCCATTGTGGATAAAGGCACAGTTGAATGCACCCCTTCCATGACCCTTACTGATGCCTTGCATGCTCCATCTTTTCCTGTTAATCTTTTGTCCATTAGTGTCATTGTTCTTCAACTTAATTGTATTGTTTTCTTTGACATTCCTAAGATAACTTTTCAGGAGAAGGGAACGGGGAGAAGGTTGGGGACTGACACTTGGCATAAGGGGCTGTGGTACTTGGACATGGATGGACTGGACTCAGCACTGGCATCACTGGTGGAAGAGCCGTGAAGAACTGTGGAATAATGAGATTTTCTCGAGATCGAAGTGGCTCGAGGAAAAGATGGGATCGTCCTCTCTCAAAGGAAGTATGTACTAGATCTTCTCACAGAGACTGGGATGCTGGGATGTCGATCGCCAGTCACTCCAATTGATCAGAAAGATAAGTTGGGGCAGAGGCAGGAGAGCCGGTTGATCGTGAGAGATATCAGAGACTTGTAGACAGATTGATTTATCTAGGCCACACTCGCCCTAATATCTCATTTGATGCGAGTGTAGTGAGTCGCTACATGCATGATCCAAGAAAGGGTCATATGGATGCAGTTTTTCATATCCTGAGATATCTGAAAGGGACTCCTGGAGGAGGGCTATGGTTCAAGAAAAATGGACACATGGGTATTGAGGGGTACTGAGATGCAGATTGGACAAGCTGCATGGACGACAGAAGGTCTATCTCAGGGTATTGTGTCTTTGTGGGAGGTAACCTAGTCTCATAAAGAAGCAAGAAATAGTCTGTGGTAGCACGATCGACTGTTGAAGCAGAATATAGAACTATGGCTCTGGGAGTGTCAGAGTTGCTGTGGGTAAGAGCATTGCTGACAGAGTTGAAGCAGGACTAGGGAACACCGTTGCGTCTTCTGAGTGACAGTCAAGCTGCAATAAGTATAGCTAACAATCCAGTTCAACATGACAGAACGAAGCACATCAAAATCGATCGGTTCTTTATTAAAGAGAAGCTAGAGAAAGAAATATTGAAGCTTGATCATGTTCGCTCAGAAGAACAAGTTGCATATTGTCTTACTAAGGGACTTAATTCATTGAGTCTCTCTAAACTATGTAACAAGATGGGGATGATTGATATCTATCGCCCATATTCAGGGGGAGTGTTGAGAATAGTTATGGACTTTTAGTCCCACATGGAGTAGAATAGAAGAGAGAGGGGTTAGCCTCCCCTATAAATATGTAGCTCCATCACAATAATAAAGCTAAGCCAAGAATTAAACCAAGTTTCATTTAGTTCAATAGACTGATTTTATGTGCTTTAAGCATATATAACTCAAGCTTCAAGAGAAGTTAATTCTTTTCACGAATGTACTTATGCACATTCAATCTAGCATTTTGTTTTACTTCTTGAACTTATTTTGACATTTTAACAATGTACGAAAAGTCGATCTCAACCCTGAAGCAGTACATTGAGTCGTAGAAATGGTAGTAGACAACAACAATAGATCATGTCATAAGAGTGGAGAAGCGAAGCAGAGGCAGCAGTAGTAGACCACAACAGCAGTTTACTCATGGAAACAGCAGATCAACTCTTGACACGAGCCATAGACACCTAATCCATGAAGAGCAGTTAAAAAGACATCAATAGACAACTCATGATAACGGATGGCTAAGACAGTGAGAACTAACGATGTGACTAGGTTTCTTTTGAATCTAGGATTTTGAAGATTAAGAGTGACAACTAGGGTTTTATCTTGTTTAGCTAGGGTTTTGAAGAGTGGTGCGGATATGGGGTTATGGGTGGCTACTGGGTTAGGGATTAGTAGTGGCTAGAAATTGAACTTTGGGATAGAGGCGAGAGTGTGTAGTAGAGGCTACAATATGAGGGTTTTGTAGAGGATGGTGGCTAGGGTTTATGGAGGGGTTAGGGTTTGGGATAAGCGAGAGGAACAGAATGAAGAAAATTTGGGTGGTAGAAGTGAGCTAGATTTAGGTTTAACCACGCTCCCATACCATGTTGAGAGAGAGAGAGAGAGAGAGAGAGAGAGGATGTACACATACATATATAGAAGGAGAAGCTTCCTTATACTATGCTACCCGATGTGTGGCCAAAGTACACTACATAGAGTAATTAAATCTAACATATGTACTTAGCACCATTGTGTTATAATGTTAATTTATCTTAACATCCAATAAACTAAATTGTAAAGGACAAGTCAAAGAAGATAGTGAGTCCAAAAACCACATTAGATTTCAAATGGTGTCTTTAGTTTTATATTATCTACGATACCTTCCGATTGGTGACGGTAAAAAAGAGGCAAGAAACAGCAATTCCCAAACTTCCATATCTCAAAATATCTCGCCGAGAACCCTGCACCCTGTCAATAGATTATTCCTGAACCCTTACTCAAAACCAGCATAATAAACTGTGGCAAGTAGAGCATAATATATGGCCATATACTGAGATAAAAATAACTTAATGGGCATTGAAAAGCCAGAACGATTGAAAAGGGGCTGACATCATACAGAGAAAGGTACATATAAACAGCTGGATGGATATTTCTCTGGTAACAGTAATAAGACGTAACAATCTTCATAATATTTTAACAGATAAACTCATATAAGAATAAAATGGGATGCCATGATACATTATTCTAATGCACAACTGAAATCACGCTGGAAAGTAGTTTCATCATTTTGCCTACAGAACAACCCTTAAATCAATTACATCCTAATGCTTGTACTTACTACGGGCGTCCACAAGTAAAACCGGATGGAAAACTTGTATGTCCGCAAGTTACAACAACTGAAAGGAAAAAAGAAAAAGAAAAAAGTATTTTTGCCAAGACTCACCAATCCATGCGACCTTCAAGCATGTGTCAGTATCCCAAGTTTGTAAGAAGATAAATCTTGAAGTAAGCATGTCTGTAATTAAGTACTTGAAGATAAACCTAAAAGAGCTTTTTCAAGGCCACTTGGTCCTATTAAAGATCAAAGTTTCAGTAATATATATATATATATATATATATATATATATATATATATATATAGAGAGAGAGAGAGAGAGAGAATAAGGGAGGTGAGATGGCACCTCACTCTAAAAACAAGGGTGGCGGTGACGTGGCACAATCCCAACCACACAAACGAGGGGAGGGGGTTAAGTGCAAATTGCCAATTATGAAATGTGTGGTTGGGATTGTGCCACGTCACCGCCACCCTTGTTTTTAGAGTGAGGTGCCATCTCACCTCCCTTATTCTCTCTCTCTCTCTCTCTCTCTCTCTCTCTCTCTATATATATATATATATATATATATATATATATGGGTAAAAAGGATATGAGCCATTGGCTTATAATTCTACATGAGCCATGCACATGTGAACCAATAAGAATGGACTCCTACAACCCATGTGCACTAGTACACTTAATTCATATTGGTCCACATGTGCATGACTAATGTAGGAATATGAGCCAATGGCTCATATCCCATATATATATATATATATATATATATATATATATATATGAGGAGGGATCCACATCCCCTATTTTTTGCATCCCCAAGTATCCCCATGTTATCAACCGTTGGATCTTGTTTAAGTTATCTAATCTTAACCATTGATTTGAATGGTTCAAAGCAACGGTTAAGATTAGATGGTTGTAAACATGGGGATGCTTGGGATGCATAATAGGTATATATATATATATATATATATATATATATATATATATATATATATATATATATATATATTACTTCCAGAGGGTTAAAAGGATAGCGCGTTTTAAAAAAAAATATTATGCAAGAACATGCTATAGAAGTTGAAAGAAAATACTGAACCTAAAAAACTGAAGAATGAAGCAAGTCAAAATTTCAGTAGTCTAGAACTCATACATATTTCACAATTGTTTTATGCATTAATATTAGAGAAAGATGGTTTTTCTCTCTAGCCTCCTTTATTGTCATCTTAACAATGACAAGATGTTACACTGTATAGATTTTGTCAACCTCCCATCATGGCCATACAAACACTTGTTGCCCCTTTTTTCATTTTATGCAGCATTAATGCTTGACTAGAACCAATTTGCCTTTCTTGTTCATCTTCGCACTTTTGTCTGTTGCAGGTAATACCCACAACAAAGACTTTCTCCAACACATAAAAATAGTAGATGATTTTGTGCTTATAAGGTTAAGCTCCACCCTCCAACTTACATATATGAGTTCACTGTAGAATACATTTGAAAATCAATGGAAAATGGATATAAGACCAAACTATCCTTTATTGTCAAAGTTTTGGGCAATTAGGGAACAGGTCTAGGAAAAATAAGTGCAGCTAACAATAGAAAGTTTAGATGGATCATGGATAAGTGAGTGGACAATAAAAGTTGATGGCAAGAAATGAGTTCATTTGTTGGAAGTAACATGTGGCTTAACTGAGGGAAAGATGAGGATGAAGTGTTTGAGATAGTTAGGACATGTGCAACAGAGAACCATACAGAAGTCATAGGGTCTTAACTGCTTACAACTATTGTTAGACTAGACAGGATTTGAACTGAAACAAAATAAGGATATCATGGTTGCTAAGTTTACAGAGAATGGTCTTTAATAAAGTTGAATGATAGAATGAGCCAAAAAAATAAAGGAATAAAGGCTTTGTTCTTGTTGTTGAATGGGTAGGTCATTGACTTCAACTACCCAGAAGAAGTATAGAAATCTATTACACTTACTTCACAACTACAGCACCTGACAGTTACAGGGTCCACTGTAAGATGGATCACACCCTAGTGAGAAATAGCAGATTTTGTTACATCCGTAAAGGTCATTTCTGTATAAACCTGATCTATGTTCACAAGTCCAGACTCCAGAGTAATAATTCAACAACAAACGAAACAACACAACAGATAGAAAACATCCTCAAATTTTAAAGGAAAAAAATGAAGTCAAACACTAAGCTAAAATAAACTACAGTAACACTTTCAATAAATAAACAAAAATGAAGTTTAACCACCAAGCTAAAAAGAACCACAATAACAATTTCAATATTTCTTTCAAGTATTTCCTGTAAGTGTTGCACTTACCCCCCAAGAATATGAGCTTTCTCAAGGCTAGAGTTTGTGTCTTGAACAAACCCAGTGCTCACTTTATCCTTTAACATGTCTGAAGAAGTATGCTCCAGAGAGCTGATATTTTGAGGATACTGCATCTCCTTATCTGCAACAAACTCTATACATTAGAGCTCCATGGAAGTTAAGGAAGTCCACATCCATCGTCTTTAAAACTTGAACTGAGAATAATAGAAGAAATAGACTAGCCTACTTGCACTCTAAAACAGTAGGAAATCAAATATTGATGGTATGGTCCATATAAACTGAGAACGTTTATGCCAATCTGTTATAAAAGAATATAAATAATTATTTCACTGTTAAACAGTAGTAGTACAATCGAATATTATGAATCCGTATAACTGAGTACATTATGTAAATCCATTACAAATGAACATAATGATTATTTCCAAAAGCGCAATCTGAATTGCAGATCCAGGAAGCTATAAGGACGCAGAAATACAATGAAGAATCACTTGAGCTACATACTATGAGCACCAGCCTGTCCACCATCTAGGATGTCATGAATTGTAATATTCCCAATGTTCTCTTTGATAAGCGAAGGACTAGCTTGCTCCATTTTCTCTTTAGATAGTGTAGTTGTCACAGCTATACATCTGCAAATAGAAGAGTATGAGAATCAATAAATAATTTATTACCTGGTGAGTCTTAAGCTGAGAAGATGAAAACTTGACCCATAAACAACACATTCACATTATATTAAAATAAAAAACAGCAGAAACCTCTCTTCGTGTTTTCCAGGTAGAAAAGAACCAAGATGGACCAATTCAGATATGAAAGTAGAAAAATGCACATATTTCATCAATATGCTATCATCGTCATCATCATCCAAGCCTTCTCCCATCAGAATGGGGCCGGCTATGGGCTGAATAATAATGGATTTGATTGTAGATCACAAAAAGTGTAGAATTAACCACGTTCAGACAGAAATCTCTGTTGTATTATGTCTAGTGTTCAAATACGGAAAGCACTATTCAGTTTAGTTTTGGATGTGCTTTCAGAATGGCTAGGATTTGCTCCTGATTAAGGTATTATTAGGAGAGTCTATTTTAGGGTTAGATGTTTTATGGCTTGAAAAATCAAGAGGGCTTGAGGCTATAAGAATTAAAGAAGGCTGCTTTGCTTGCGATTGTGCTTGGAAGCCCTAAGGGAATCTTGAGAGAGAAGGAGAGAGCTCGTTGCAGATCTCATAAGGGAAGGTTTTCGTGATACGGTATTTGTTTGCGTAAATTCTTGTAAGGTTTCTCTTTTGATTTAATAAAGTATTCTCCGCTTGCCCTGTGGATGTAGGCCGATTTTTGTCGAACCACGTTATATTGTGTGTTTTGTTCTTTGTGCTATTTTATTCAGTATTTGTGCTTGTCATTCATCATCGTAAAGTGAACTCTCCAATTATGCGGTTTTAAGAGTCCTCTTGCACAAAAATTTAGGTGATATTCAATCAAGTTATTGATATGATAAGAGGCTTCAGCTACTTAACATGACTAGAATGACTCACCGCTTTTCAATTAGTTTGGCAGGTAGAGAAATCAAACTATGCATAACAAGGGAATGCTTAAATCATGCATACCTCATCCCTGCAGCTTTAGCAGCTTGGACTCCAGCAAGAGCATCTTCTATCACTAGACACTGTTTGAAAATTAAGGGAGTTAGATACTTAATCTTCAGTGGAGCAGAATCCTAATTTTGTTGTTTACTATTCAAACTTTAGTGGACACTGAAGTAGTTTGCAAGTCATATTTAACATGAAGACTCATAAGACAGCCAAATTCTAAAAATCTCCTATTCAGTTATAGATCACTCACCTCAGTTAAATACATCTAATTGCATATAAACGTTCAAATAGTAAAACAAATTAGTAAATACACAATACACTAAAATGCTAAATAAATACTTGTAGGAAATTCAGACTTGAAAGTAATTACATAAAACAGCTACAAGATCGTCCATGCTTTATGCATCGAATGTTGGGCAATCGAGAAACATGTCTGCAAAGAACATAGGTGAAATAAGAATGCTAAGATGGATGAGTGGCAACATATTAAAAGGCCTCATAAGAAATGAGTGCATTTGTAGGAAGTTGAAGATGGTGTCATTTGAGGATAAGATGAAAGAAATCATTGGAGAAGGTTTGGACATGTGCAAAGAACACTTAGATGCCCTGTTAGGAGTGACATGTATAGTCAAAGGAGCTGCTAGGGCTAGGGCTAGGGCTAGACCTCCATGAACTTGGATAAAAGTATTATCGCTTTTACTAATATTAAAGAGGTGATTGCTCTTTGAGCATAATGGAAAAAGGGGTTCATGTGCTCATCATAAGAAGATTGGGAAATGGAAGAATCAAGAATATTGTAATGGGGAAGCAATGTTATGGTGGAATTATGTGCGATGACCTGCTGGGGAAGGTGTGGGTTTCTCACATACCAAACAGAAAGGGAGGAGCAAATGATATGTAAAATACTCGTCACAAGCAAAAAAGAAGTGACCTTGATTGTGATACACATGACAAATGAAGAGGTTATTAAAGCTGACAAAGCCATATTCAAAAGGTTGTTGGTTATTATCACAGTTTTGATTCACACGAAATATCATGACTAGACACAAAATGTTTTACTAAGAAAGGTGTCTGAAAGTCAAAGTCTGCACTAGTAAGTATTGTGTGTAAATAAAAGATACATATTGCAGTCATGTATGAGTATAGATGCAGTTGTAAAATGAGACTGAGATGCTGAACCTTTATACACCTTAATGTTTATCAAATTCATGGATAAAATATTGGTAAAAATAGAGGAAGAGACAAGAGAGAGCCAGAGAAATTAGGATTTCATCCAATTAAATCAACCAATAATACATTAATCTATACATATATCTAGGCACAAGGCTTTTACACCTTGACCAGAATCTCGGTCCTCGATGTACGAAAAAAATCCCATACTCACACCTACATGTCACCAAACAACAGAGATTGGCTGGATATTGCCGGCCTTGAATTCCAGAATTCCGTCCCAACGGGAATGTTGCTCCTCACAGAATGGATGTTCGTTTTGGATCCGATTCACGATATTACTTTTTCTTCCATACACCTAACTATAATGTATATAAAGTGTGTGGGATTCGCATCAGCAACAACCCCTCGTTTATAATATGCAACAACAACAACAGAAAACTTTATCCCAAATTCCTAGGGTCGGTTGTATGAACCTATGTAACACAAACAAATACTGTATTTTTTTTAAAACTTCAATTCATGTTCTTTAGGCCCATATGTTGACCTAGAGGCTCCTTTAACTAAATCTTATCTCTCTTCCTTACCAGAACATCTATTGACATGCGTTGCACATGTCCAAACCACCTAAAGACGGTTTTCTCTCATCTTGTCCTTAATTGACATCACCTCCAACTTCCCATAAATATATTATTTTTTAATGTATCACCACTAATCCAGCATAGCATTCTCATTTCGGCTACACTAAATTTTTAAACATTTTGTTTCTTAATTCACCAACGCTCTGATCTATAAGCATAATTTGTCTTGTAGTCGTCTCATAGAAAAAAAATTCAACTTCAAGTTCAAAGGTAGGTATCTTGTAGTCACAAAGTACTCAACACTCCCATATATCAACCATCATGTTTTTATTTTATGCATGCATCCCTTGTTGTCATGATCTTACGATCTAGACAATGGATCTTACGATTCGATCCAATTTTAACATTTTGCAATCCGGATCCATACTTGGATCCCTTGTTTTCAAGATATTACAATCTGGATTGTGGATCATACGATCAGATCCTATTTTGACTCTTCGCGATCCGGATCCCATGCATGGATCGGCCTTGAATCGTACCCGGATTACATGGATTGTATGATCCAAGTCATGGAATCATGATTCAACTTGAATAGGATGATCCCGACCCAGGCGAACTCAATTTGTGGTTGGGAACATATTTTGACTTTTCTTTTGAAATTAAGGGTTTCTTTTTGCAATTTTAAGTTATATATTTTCCTATGCTATTCTTCATTTTCTATTAAATCAAATCTCTTTATTGTGCTCTTTCTCTTCTGTTTTCCCAAAAGTAGGATTTTGATTTTCTTAAAAACTAGGGTTTTAGGGGGGAAAACCCAATTCTTCCTTCTCATTTGCCCGAATTTGTTTGTGTTTGTAGTGTGGACTTCTACGACTTACGGTAGATAGAAACACGTGGTTATTGTGACTTACGAAATTCCGTTTGAGGCAACTTTTTAATTTTCCTCGGTTTCCTATTCCTTTTTCTCTGGTTTTGGAAGATGAAAAAAATGTGACATGGGAGCATTGCACCATTGTGGACAAAGATCAGAAACATCTACAATACAAATAGTGGCTTTTGGGTTTTTAACATTTAGGATCCTACTATTACTAATTGTAGTTTTGAGTCGAATGAGTTGTTTTATGCATGACATACTGATATATGATAAAAAAACTACTCATTTTGTGTATTTATTTAACAATCATGCATGATATCTTTAATATTTGAATTGTCCATATTTTTTCACATTTATTTGATTTTTTTTATAGATTTAATCAAGATTTCTATGGTTCACGATCCAGTTCTGATTCAATGCATACCCCTTACAATTTTACGATCTGGTCCAATTTTGATAACATCCTTCTAAATCTCTCGGATTACATGGATTGTATGATCCAAGTCGTGGAATCATGATTCAACTTGAATAGGATGATCCCGACCCAGGCGAACTCAATTTGTGGTTGGGATCATATTTTGACTTTTCTTTTGAAATTAAGAGTTTCTTTTTGCAATTTTAAGTTATATATTTTCCTATGCTATTCTACATTTTCTATTAAATCAAATCTCTTTATTGTGCTCTTTCTCTTCTGTTTTCCCAAAACTAGGATTTTGATTTTCTCAAAAACTAGGGTTTTAGGGGGGAAAAACAAATTCTTCCTTCTCATTTGTCCGAATTTGTTTGTGTTTGTAGTTGTGGACTTCTACGACTTACGGTAGATAAAAGCACGTGGTTATTGTGACTTAAGAAATTCTGTTTGAGGCAACTTTTTAATTTTCCTCAGTTTCCTATTCCTTTTTCTTTGGTTTTGGAAGATGAAAAAAATGTGACATGGGAGCATTACACCATTGTGGACAAGGATCAGAAACATCTACAATACAAATAGCGGCTTTTGGATTTTTAACATTTGGGATCCTACTATTACTAATTGTAGTTTTGAGTCGAATTAGTTGTTTTGTGCATGACATACTGATATATGCTAAAAAAAACTACTCGTTTTGTGTATTTATTTAACAATCATGCATGATATCTTGAATATTTGAATTGTCCATATTTTTCATATTTATTTGATTTTTTTATAGATTTAATCAAGATTTCTATGGTTCACGATCCAGTTCTTTTTCAATTCATACCCCTTACAATTTTACGATCTGGTCCAATTTTGAGAACATCCTTCTAAATCTCTTTATCAACGGTGAATGATTGACATTAAATACCACTAACTATCACTTCTAGGTATCTCTTGTCCATCTATATGTACTCCCCCTCATTTCTTGTTGAGTAACTATTGAAGTTACATTTCATATACTTTATTTTTTGTCCAACTAATTTTAAAACTCTTAGATTCCAAAGTTTATATTGACACTCTTATTTTAGCAATTAGCATCTAACCCTTCTCTACTCTCATAAACAAACACAATGTCGTCATCAAACATGATACACCATTGAAATTTTATCCTAAATGTCTACTAAATTTCATTCATAACTAATACAAAAAAGTAAGAACTTAATGTCGATCCTTAATGTAAGCAAATGGCAATAGAGAATGATTTATTATCACCTCCAGTGCAAAGGTAACTTTATCGTATATATACTTAATAGTCTCAATGTAGCTACTAAGAACATGTTTCTTCTCTAAAATCCACCATATTATTTTCCTAGAAACTCTTATTATAATATTTCTTTAGTTTAAAAAAAAACATATGATCTCCGATGGGGTAGTCCAATAGTAGCACTAGTAATTGAGGGAAGGAGTGGGCATGGGTTTGAAACTAAGAACAGTCAAAAATTTAATTAAATAGGAGGGGGTCTTAATGCTAGTAGCCTAGTACAGGGATGGATACCCATGACTCGTCATATCTCAAAAAAAAATGCAACTCCCACGTTTTCTTTAAAGTTTGCTATCAATCTTCTTAATAAGTAAATAGCTTCGATAGTAGATCTCCCTAGGGGTGAGCAATTCTCTGTTTTTAACCGAAAACTGTTGAAATTAGTTGATTATTTTATTGATTGTCTCATTGGCATTATATAGCCTTACAGTCATTAATACAATGATCTCAATCATTATGACAATAATCTCATAATGGAATATCCTGTGACATATTCTGGCATCCCAAATATGTCCTCAGGATATTCCCATGTGCTTATACTATACTTAAATATGACACCCAACATACCATATCAACACTCTCCCTCAAGATGGGTGAAAGATATTCACTAAGCCCATCTTGTCACATCCTCTAATCATGCTCACTGAGGCGAGTCCCTTGGTTAGTCCATCTACTACTTGATCCCTGGTTGGAACATGGCCAAGCTCCAGTAATCCACTATCCAACTTCTCTTTGATGAAGAATCTATCAATCTCGATGTGTTTGGTCCTGTCATGCTGTACTGGATTGTTGGCGATACTAATAGCTGACTGATTGTCACACCACAGCTTCATCTTGGCTCCTTGATCCAGCTTCAGCTCCACCAGCATATTCTTCAACCATAGCAGCTCTGCAACTCCCAAGGCCATAGCTCTGTACTCTGCTTCATCTGTCGATCTGGCCACCACATACTGCTTCTTACTCCTCCAGAAGACCAAGTTACCTCCTACAAATATGCAATATCCCGAGGTAGACCTCCTGTCATCAGCACAACTAGCCAGTCAGAATCACAGTAGCCCTCGATGCTCACGTGATTGTTCTTCCTGAATATTAGTCCCTTCCCGGGAGCACCTTTCAAGTACCTCAGAATATGGTACACTGCATCCATATGACCCTTCCGTGGGTCATGCATGTAGCGGCTCACCACACTTACTGCAAAGCAGATATCAGGACGTGTGTGGCTCAAATAGATCAACTTGCCAACCAGTCTCTGGTATCTGTCCCGATCAACTGGTTCTCCAGCCTCAGCATCAATCTTGAACCTCTGATCTATTGGTGTCGCTGCAGGTTTGCACCCCAACATCCCATTTCTGTGAGAAGGTCCAGTGCATACTTCCTTTGAGAGAGAACAATCCCCTCTGCTTCTCGAGCAATCTCAATCCCAAGGAAGTACCGAAGAAGACCGAGATCCTTCACCTCGAATTCCTTGCCAAGCTTTCCTTTGAATTGGGCGATCTCCTGCTCATCATCTCATGTGATAATCATATCGTCCACATACACCGCAAGCATGGTGATGTGGCCTCCACTCCGACGGAAGAACACAGTATGATCAGCATTGATCTGCTGATATCCCATCCCTATCATCGCCCTTCTGAATCTGTCAAACCACGCTCGAGGAGACTGCTTCAGTCCATAGAGGGACTTCTTCAACCTGCAGACCTTGCCTACTGTCTGATTGGTGCCAAATCCTGGTGGTATCTCCATGTACACCTCCTCCACTAGATCTCCGTGAAGAAACGCATTCTTCACATCCAGTTGGTGTAGCTTTCATCCACCATTCGCTGCCAGAGAAATCAGAGTCCTGACAGTGCTCATCTTTGCAACTGGTGCAAAGGTCTCGTCATAGTCGATGCCGTACGTCTGACTGTATCCTTTGGCTACTAGTCGAGCTTTGTAGCGCTCAACCTGTCCATCTGGGTTCTGCTTCACGGTAAAGACCCGCTTGCATCCAACTGCTCTCTTCCCCTCTGGCAGTCTCACAAGCTCCCAAGTGTGGTTCTTCTCCAGAGCTCCCAACTCCTCGTGCATTGCCGCTTTCCACTTTGGATCGTTCTTGGCAACCTGCCAATTGTTAGGTACAGTAATACTATCCAAAGATGCTATAAATGCTCCATGAGAAGAAGGGATATGGTCATAAGAAACAAACTGAGCAATATCCCAACCATATCTGTTTGGAGGATTTTCTGCATTGCTGCGAGTGGTCCTCCGTACAGATAGTGGTGTGGGAGGAGTAGAAGTAGGAGGAATGATATCTTGTGAAGGAGGGGATATCACCTGAAGGGGGGTTGGGGTTGGTGTCGGTGCCTCAGGAGTTGGGACGAACGCAGGCAAGGGACTTGGCACTGGCACTGTCGGTACTGGTCCTGCAGTTTGCTTCTCTCTCCTGCTGTAGGTAAGTAACTCTCCCTGAGCCGTAGGCCTAACACCTTCACCTTCTTGTCCCTTCTCCGTGCCTCCATGCCAAACTTCTAAATCGGTTACCACCAAGTTCTCCATCTCCCCCTCTCGCCTAATACTGGCAGTATTAGGCGTGTTGTGTGAAGTTCCGTCCTGGTGATAGTATGGCTCATGCTCCCGAAAGTGGACATCCATACTGACAAACTTCTTCTTCTCTACTGGACTCCAGCACACATACCCCTTCTGGGTCGCCGAGTAGCCTACGAAGATGCATTTGACCGCTCTAGGGTCAAGTTTCCCAACTGATGGCCTGTTGTCCTTCACAAAACACACACACCCAAACACCTTCAGTGAGAGTATCCCACTATTATTGCCTTGCAATACCTCACATGGGAACTTCCATCCGAGGACCTTCGAGGACATTCTGTTGATGAGTTGAGCTGTTGTCAACACTGCATGCCCCCACAGACTCTGTGGGACATTCATGTCGATCATCATACTTCTTGCGACCTCCAGAAGGTGTCTGTTTTTCCTTTCTGCAACTCCATTTTGTGCTGGTGTGTATGCACAGGTGGTCTGATGCTGTATTCCGTGTGCTGATAAGTATTCTGCAAGCGTCATGTTGGTATACTCCGTTCCATTGTCAGACCTCAGTACCTTCACAACTGCTTTGTACTGAGTCTAGACATGCTTATGGAAATCCCGAAAACAAGCAGGTACATCATTCTTATTTTTCATCAAATATAACCAGGTAACACGAGAGGCACACTCAATGAAAGAAACAAAGTACTTATAACCATTCATAGTGTTAGTAGCACATGGACCCCAGACATCAGAATGTACTACCTCAAAAGCAAAAGTGCTCCTATGACCCGTGCCAACATATGAGCTCCTAGTAAGTTTTCCTAACTCGCACGCATCACATACTAATTTCTCTTTATTTGTTTTTGCATAAATCTCTGGATACAACTTACTTAGAGTATCAAAGGAAGAATGTCCCATCCTCCGATGATGGAGTATCAAGGTATTCTCAGTCCTCTGCTGCAGTCCTTCCATGCCAGGCTTCTCTGCCATAGATACCAATGCTGAGTCCAGTCCTTCTCGATCTAGGTACCACAGTCCCTCATGCCAAGTGCCAGTCCCAAGTCTTCGTCTTGTCCCTTTCTCCTGGAAGGTCACCTTAGGAATATCAAAAGAAACAATGCATTTAAGTTGGAGGATTATAGAACTAATGGACAAGAGACTGACTGGAAAGAATGGAGCATGCAAAACATTGGATAATCTTACTGAACCTGTACAATTAACAGTACCCTTACCGACCACTGGCTGGAAAGTGCCATCAGCTGTCTGAATGATGTCTGCTGATGCTAGGTGAGTGTAGGAAGAAAACTCACTAGCATTCCCCGTCACATGCCGAGATGCTCCCGAGTCGATAATCCAGTCTGATGATTTAAGGAAAGAGATAGACGCAAGGGCAAGTGATTCATCAGTACCTTCTGATGGATGGGCATACATGGCAGTGTTGCCCCTAACAAAGAATGAGGTGGACGCCTCCTCTGTTCTACTCCTCATGTCTCCCAGTGCGTGGTCCTCCACAGTAAAGGTGCCATCAGCTTCTCCGTTCCCTTCTGATATCAGGAGGTTCGCCCGATAACCTCCTCGGCCGCCTCGTCTACCCCCTCGACCACGACCACGTCCTCCATTATATCCTCGTCCGCCGAACGGTTCTCGTCCACCACCTGAATCTCCCTCCCTAGGTGGTTTGGTACAAGCATACCGATGATGACCCATCTCCCCACAGTTGTAGCACTGCCGGTTATGCTGCCAGGGCTCTCCCTTAGATCCTGTGTTACCTGAGCTGGTGATCGCTAGTGCTGACTTTGCTTCGGGGGGACTATCTGTCCCGGCTTGCAGCCTGATGCGTCTCCTCCTGGATCATGGCTGAGATAGCCTCCTCAAGGCTAGGGATCTTTGGTTGGGCTAGAAGTAGGGTCGTCCTCTGTGCGAAAGCTGCAGTCAGCCCTTTGAGGAACTTCATCGTCCTCTCCTGCAGACACACATGTCTCTCCTTACACTTAGGGTCCCCGCAGCTCGTCCGATCTGAGGAGTGATCATAATCCAACCACAGAAGCTAACTCCGTGGCATACTCCTGCACCGTCTTCTCTCCCTGTACGGTGTCATCAATCTCCCCATTTATCTGGAAGACCCGTAAGTTGTTCCCCACACCATCATAGGTCCTTCTCAACTTCTCCCACACATCTTTCACCATCTCAATACCGTCTACTGTGGCGGCAATAGACTGGACTAAGGAGTTGAGAAGCCAGATGTAGATCACCATATGAGTGGACTTCCACTCATCGCGTCCTGTCGAGCCCTCGTCCGGCTCTGTCGTCTCGCCCGTCAGGAACCCCTCCATGTTTTTTTCTGCGAGGGTTCTTCTCACCCGCCGTGACCAACTCAGATAGGTGGCTGGTCCATCTAATTTCAGATCGATGGAGGGAAGCTTCAACTCCGGCGACGTTCGTGTCGTGTTCTCACCAGCCGACATCGTCAACAACTTCATCAATGTCGTCACCTCTGCAGAATCCAGCTTCTTGATGATCTCCTCTATCGATGCGTCGTCTATCCAATCACGTCACGTCCGCTCCACGACTCAAGCTCGTCGTCCGCTCCTAGATCCGAACATGTCCCCCCTTTTTTCAGATCTAGACATCCCTATTAGGCGCTGTCTCGTGCTGGTGCGGAGGAGGCGGCAGCACGCATGTCACAGCCGCCGTCGCAGCAGCAGCCGCAGCAGCAGTAGTAGCCGCAGCAGTAGCGGGACGGGGCAGCAACAGCGAAGGGCGGCCTGCGAAGGGCGGAGAAGGGAAGAAGGGGGGGCGTGGAAGAGTTCGGTGGAGGAGATCTAGGAAATCCTCCTGTAGGTTTGTGGAAGCTTGGTGACGGCTAGGGTTTGTGGAAACTTGGCTCTGATACCATGTTGAAATTAGTTGATTATTTTATTGATTGTCTCATTGGCATTATATAGCCTTACAGTCATTAATACAATGATCTCAATCATTATGACAATAATCTCATAATGGAATATCCTGTGACATATTCTGGCATCCCAAATATGTCCTCAGGATATTCCCATGTGCTTATACTATACTTAAATATGACACCCAACATACCATATCAACAAAAACCGAATCGAACCGGACCGAAATTGAATTTCGGTTCGGTTTTTAATCAACCGGTTCGGATTTCAGTTTTATCATTTGATTAATTTCGGTTATCGGGTCGGATTTCGGTTTTGGATTCCAAAACCTGAACCGAACCGAAAACCGAATCAGTCAGTCAGGTGCAATTACTATTTTACCCTTCAGTCTATATAAAAGAAAAAAAAGAAAACCAACTCCTCTCTCTCTCTCTCCACCGCCTCTAAAACTCGTTTGCTTTCCCCATTCTACAGTTCTCCACTCGATCTCCTCTCTCTATTCCTTCCTGCCGCCTCTTCCTCTATTTGACCTAGAGTTTGAGTCTCTCCCGCTCTCTCCTAGACTCTCTCGTGGTGGTGCTTCTCTTCGTTCTTTATCATATCTCCGCCGACTGCAATCTTTCTAAATTTCTTCCAATTTCGCACAAATGCTTATCGGATCTGTTCGATTTAGTCGATTTTGAGGGAATGTGATGGATCTGTCGGTTCTTGATAGATCAATTGAGATTTTAAGGGTTTTTGAGCAGATCTATGGAAATAGAAATCAATTTGGGTATGTGACATTTTTTTGTCTGATGTTGAATTTTAGGGATTTTGAGGTTTTTGTTTGTACAATGAATGTAATTGTAATACATACATATATATGTCGCAGTGTTTGTACAATGATGGGTTTTTTTGGTCTGATCCAGAAATCAATTGGCGATCAATTGTAATTTATTTGTACAATGTATGTATGAATGTAATCTGAGCAACATACATGCGAAAATTTTTGTAAATTTTTTGTATAATACAATGGGAGTTGGGATAGGCTGCAGTTCGTTTTTTATTTTTATTTTTATTTTGGTATAAATTAGTTTATTGTTATTTTTGGTACACAATTTTGGTTTTTTCAGTTAGGTTTGGTTTTTTCCGGTTTTTATTAATTTGGTATACACTCACCACTTGGACCTTAAAAATCGAACCGACCGAGAACCGAACCGATTTAATTTGGTTCGGTTTTTTCAGTCTTTACAAATTCGGTTCGGTTTTCGGTTTTGCAAAAAGCGATTTTCGATTCAGTCGGTTTTTGGATATTCGGTTCGGTTTGAACCGAACCGAACCGTTGCTCACCCCTAGATCTCCCCGATATAAAGCCATATTAATTTTCTAAAATTCTAGTTTCTTCTCTTAATTTATGCGCAATTATTCTCTCCCATAATTTCATTGTATAGCTCATAAACTTAATTATTCAATAGTTATTACAACTTTGTATATCTCCCCTATTTTTATATAAGGATAATATAATACTAATTCGCCATTCATAGTGCACCTTTTTAGTCGTAAGGATTTTGTTGAATAAATTAGTAAGCCACATAATCCTCCTTCACCTAAACATTCCTATACTTCAATAGGAATATTATAAGGTTCTACCGCTTTACCATTTTCTATCTTCTTTAAAGCATCTTTAACTTCAGAAATTCAATTATGTAACAATAGCAATACGACCTATGATGAACTAATTTTGTTTCTAAATTAGCTCTTCTAGGTTGCTCTAGTTAAATAATTTGGTGAAAATACCTCCTCCACCTCTCCCTCATTTATAATTTGAAGGTACATAAAACATCTTACAATGATGACATGGCATGGTTCTCTAGAGTCTAGAGTATTTGTAGTTTTAAGAAAACAAGGATCACTTGCAAACATCATGAACTACCTTTGAAATTAAATAAATAGATATGTACATTATACATTATATGGAAGATAACAATTCTAATGTTACATGGACTTTTATGTAGCCAATTTCTAAAATGGAACAAAGACTTTGTTTCAACATCATATATTTTAACAATGACGAAACAAAGATTATGTGACGAACATGGTTAACAATTAACAATAGATAACATAGGTAATATGTATCTTCTTCGAAGAAATGCATAAAAACATAAAAGTGAACTTTTTAGGGCTTATACATTTGAGAGTAATCTTGTGAATATTTATAATGATGAAACTCCTTGGCATTTAAATGATGAAGAAGAGCATGAATTGAGCTATCAAAATGCCTATGTAATACCTCACTAGAATCTACGTTCAAGATCCTTGATGCTGCTAGGAAGATATCTGGAGCAGGTTTTAAATTCTCAAATGCATCAGCAGAAACAATCTCATCGAATCTGAAAACAGACATAACACCATTATCGAATGTTGGAAATTGGAGTGAAGAAAGTTAGAACAAACTGATTCCGGGAATGTAAAATAATCATGTAAAAACAAGTATATGAGCACTGTGTAATACTGCAAGCTTTAAGCCTCCATTATCTACTGTAAATTCTCAAAGTGAATGAGTAGTTGCACATTTCAATCTTGTCAAAAAATATTAGTCTCTCCATATATGAAAAGATGGAAATTACACGAAAATAACGTGAACGGTGTTTGCTATTATTGGGATCTATAAAGTACCGATCTAATATCAGGCATCCTATATCCTAAAACATAGGATAAGGATGTATGTCACAGCAAACATACATATCATCATACGTACATGCGCACAAAAGCACAAATACAAAGACACCATCATACATACACGCTTGCACAAATACATACAGACAAGCAGGCGAGCACACACACACACAAAAATTTGGTCTCAACCTGTCTTTTCTCATCATTATCATCAAAGCCTTATGCCATCATAATAAAGTTATGGAGGAAAGCTCCATATGGAATTGACAACTTTTAACCAGTTATGAACCTAACAACAACCCTCTATGATGGTGTCAAGTTTCTAACCACAGTAGCTATTATGAGAAAGAGAGGACCCAGCCATAAAACCTTGAAGGCGACTTAGCAGATGATACTTGTTTGGTCAAGCAGTTTAAGCTCATGCAATAAAGGAGCATCTTCCAAGTTCAAACTCTCTTTACAAATACACAGACAATATGGTAAATGTTTTATGCTCCTAGGAAATAACTTGCTTATGACATACTACAAAATTGTTTGTGATCATCTTGATGCATGGCCCACACCGTTCAAAGCAATCCATGTGTTCTAAAAAATCTATGAACGACAGATCTTTCAATTTGATGCATGATCCATGTCGTTCAAATTATGCATCAAACAATCACAAAATGAATGATTTTTCGTAAAAAGATGAGATCATGATGCATGATTGAAAAGGTTCCATCAACAAAATTTATAATTTATACATACTTTGACGCATGTAAATCACAGTGAACAGTGTGGATTATGTATGGAAATCTCTGTGGTAGGGCGTTTCTAAAATATAAACCCAGCTCAAACAGACCCACAAAATAGATGGTTTCCCTCGATTTGCCTGTTCATGCAATTTAGGATGCATATCTGACCTTAGTCTGGTAAAATTTAAAGCTTGAAAATGAAAAAAGTCCACAAATGTTGGACAATACCATGCAGAATACATACACGAAAAAACAGATGTCCTCAGGCATGTCGTGCTTCCTATAGTTGGCTACACCTGTACAAGCACTCTAAGGAATTTACAAGTATAAACAATGTTCTAAAATTCAGGCTAGGCGGCGCCTAGGCGCTAGGCGGCTGTCCGCTGCTCCGGAAACCCCCAAATCGGCAGTCCTAGGCGGCTAGGCGGGCATGTTCGGCCCTAGGCGGCGCCTAGGCGGGCCTGTTCGGCCTAGGCGGCTAGGCGGGAATTGAATTTTTTTTTTAATTTTCAAATTTCCAAATCTGAAATTTGAAATTTCAAAAAAAATCAGATTTTAGAAAAATTTCAAGAAATTTCAAAAAAAATTCAAATTTCAAAAAAATTTCAAATAATAAGGAAATATTTAATATTTAAAAAAAAAAAAATTTGTGCGGCCGCCTAGGCCCTATTCGGCCCTCCACCGCACCGATTCCGCCTAGCGATTTTTAGAACATTGAGTATAAAATATGCATTCCTAAGTTGTTTCCTGTCAAATGCCCTTCTTGCTTTCTGTCCTTGTCCTACATACTGAATTGGACATCTACTTTTTTTGCAGCAGATCCTGCCAAAGTAAGAAATGGAATGAAAAGAGTATTTTTATGGGGTTATAGGCAAGGGAGACGGAGTAGAAGAGATAGCATCTAACATTAAATTTGGAGAGGAAATTTGATTCTTAGGAAAACCAACCATATCTCTCTCATGGGAGTTCATTTGGATTGGTCAGGATGAAGAAGCAGAAGCATAATGACAAGGATAACCCTAAAATCTTAGAAACTAACTACTAAAAATATAATCCAAACCAACTCATCGGAATTCCGATCCATTTTCATCTGAAAATAATATAGCTCCTGGTTTGATTTACGATCGGTTGTGGATCACAATTTCTGTCCAGTTTCCATCTCCAAATAACAGCACCTAGTAAATTGGCGCCTTTAAATAGGACTACAAGTTTCTGGGTTAAGAAGAAAGAATCTAACATAACTTATTAAAAGTAGATATGTTAGAAGATTTGGCAATATTTTGTCAAAAAATCTGCCATAAACTAGACTAATTTGCTCAAAGTAAAGATCATAAAGATTTGGTACATGTTGGTCAAAGATTTGCCCAAAATCACCAAATTCCCAAACCATAGTTACCTGCATACACCGTATAGGTAGCATTCCGTTATCCATGAACATGCAATCCGGAATGCATGTTCCGCGATCCAGGATCGCACATTCCGAAATGTGTAACGTTGGTGAATTGGAATGTGGAAATCTACGTTACGACAAGGGAACATATCATACACTTACTTGAGTTTCCAATTGAGTATTTAAAGGAAAGAAGATAAAGTTTTATTTAACTTTTTGTTAGAAATTTCAGAGTGTAAAACTAGTTCTTTTTTCAATACATTTTTTGCTCGGATGTTATGAACTTATGGAACTTGTTTTAGCTTTGAATTTATTATGATGTGATATTATGATAATTAAATTTGAATCTTAAATGAACATTATGTATTATATTATACATTTTCTACTTCCAGGCTTCAAGAGTTCGAAAGAAACCTACCCAACTTACCGCATACCAGGATCCCCCTTGTACCGTGTTTTTGTTTCGCATTCCGAAGCCTTCCATGCAACCATGCTCCAAATGATCGGTCCTAACCAGTCGACCGGTTAAACATACCAGATCGATCCAGTCACGCTCCGGTTCTACACTGAATCAGTCCAGAGCAATCAATCAAACATATAAACCGGATTGATATGGCCGGGCTCAAGTTTTACATCGAACTCTGCATGCCTGACTAGATATCTGATTGGCTGACCTGAAAAGGCCGATCTCTGCTACACTAATAACCATGAGTGGAACAAATAATACATGTCGATCTTTCGTTTATTTTTTCTACTACTGACAAACAAGTTACCCGAGTTAACGAGTAGATAACCTACCTTTTGTCTTTGCAGTTTAAGCTTACGAATTGTTCTTCTTCCTTTTTTTATACAATATACATTATAAAGCAAGCTAATATGTCTAACTGTCTACCCAGTTATTTGCATCTCCTTGTTCCTATGAATTTGGGTTTCTCCCTTGTGTTTCTGGACCATAATGCATACATCTTCCTGCATCCTCTTTATTAGCATTGTTTTATGCATCTCTTTATTCTCAAATTGTGTCCTTCCATATATGCCAAACTGTGGCAGTCAGAACTATTATTGCTATAGTAGCCCATAGCCATGGTTTTGAATTTGCTTTGTATCTCTGAGATCTCATCTTGCAACTTGCAGGTTCACTTGTGGGGCAAGTTCGACTTAAGCCTACAAAACTTCCAGAAGTATGCAGAATAAGAGCAACTAAAAAACAAATGGTCTAAATTTTCCTCCTCACTGGATAGAGTAAGCAAGTTGGATTGATACTCATGCCATGTTGTAGAAGTCTCCTTTTTGTCAACACTCTCCTGAATTGCCTTGTAGAGGCAGTAGCTAATCTTCTTGCAGTCCCCTTTGAACCATACCACCTTGTGCCATTCTATTTCTGGGTGTACCAGTCTACTTGTGTCATAGGCTGAGCTGAAACTGAAGTCTCCTGTTGATGAAGCAATCCAGATCACTTCTGCATTGAGTAGATTCTGCTGATCTGTAACTTGAAGCAGTTCTGGAATCCAGGCTCCATTCTCTATGATGTAGTTGTGACCAGGTCACCTCCCCCCATGAGGTGGTAGCTTTCCCATCCAACTCATTCTATAATTCTGCCATCTAGGATCCAAGGATCAAACCAGATACTTATATTTTCTCCATTTGCAATTCTTCTAATCATGTTTGCCATTGCCAGACCTCTAACTCTCATCAAAGCCATAAAGGTGGAGGATGCATTGTTGTCTATTGGAAGATCCCATATATTTCTCCCTTTGATGTATCTGTTCTTGATCCAAGTTGCCCGAGTGTCTGATGTCATCCAAGTTTCAGAATAGCTTAAGCATGTGAGCTGTTTTTAGGTCTTTAATCCTCTTAGTCCTGTGCCCCCCCACTTTTGGTCTACTGAGATGTACCCAACTGATGGCTTAAAGGCCTCCCGTCCATATAAAGCTAGCACACTTGGCCTCTCATCTTTTTCAGCACAGCTTTTGGCACTTGAATGGACCGTAGCCAATATGCATTCAAAGCATTGACGACAGCCTTAACTAGCAAGACTCTGCCTCAAAAAGAAAGTGGCAACCACCCCTCTAGTTTCTTAGTTTATGTTATTAGTATATAAATATGGAAAACAAGAAGTAACATCAGGATATAATTTATCCCTAAATTGCAGATGTAAAGTTGGCTGATAAATACTGCCCGTTATCTAATAGCTTAGCTTTTGGTATTGTGGTGCAAGTATTTATCCAACTAGGAATCAGAACATTAGGCCTTCTGGATGCCGGTATAATATTAAACACTTAAAAATGTTTGACTCCATAAAACCTGGTGGGAACACTAAGCAAAATAAAGAAGAAATTATAAATTCTCATGACAGAATTCGACAGCACTTGGACAGCCTCCAGAATATCGCCCGTCTCAGTTCCTCGTAACAATCTTCTTTTATTACAATACGCCTTAAGGCCCTTAAGATAAAGTGAGATCTTTTAATAGGAAACATGAGTCTGATTGAAATTTAAACAGGAGGGTATCTGCTTACCTTCTTCTTCTTTTTTGTTATTTTTGATTTTTCAGATTAAGAAGTTTTAGAAGGCCATAGGTGCAACAAACAACTTCAGCTCCAAGATTTTAGGAACTCATCCTAATTCTAAGTAGTACTTCTATGATTGAATTTGGATTAGTCTACAAAGAGCACTTTGCATTACGCTTTTGATAACTTCAGAGATCAACATTAGCTTAGATGCAAAACTAACTGACAATGCAATGGTAGATTCCTATGATGCACGGACACAGGAAAAGGTGTTTGTGTATCCATATTGTGTTAGTTCCATGTTTGTGTCCGTATTCGTGCAACATAGATGACTACACTTATTGAGATTATCTGAAAATGTTTAGCCGTGTTGAGTCCTTATCACATGTGTCCGTATTCATGCAACAAAGGTAGATTCATACAGAATTAACACTTGGTAGTCCCCAGTTTAACACAACTGGTCTCAAACCAGATAGTCAAAGAACATAAGCTGCAGAAACTTACATAGATATCGGCAAACCAGCAGCAGCCAAATTAGCGTCGACCTTGATGCGGTCAGCACTAGATGCGACAGCCACCTTAAGCCCTCTGCCCTTGCACTGGTCCAAAACAATTCACAACAGCAAACCCACCATTAAATCAAAAATGCACAACAAACATGTAGACCAACAAGCAACTCTACCTGCATGATTAGCTCAAGTGCTCCCGGGAATCCAATCCCAGAGTTGGGTTTCGCATACTACAATTCACCAATAAAACAGGATAAAGGCAATGTGATAATATTAAAAAATCAGGCATCACATAGAAACTCATCTCACCTTCTCAAGATATATCTCAAAAAACCTCTTCTTTGCCTTCTCAGGATCGAAACCTGACACTCCCTTAACCCTAGCCACACCTCCCAAAAAATTTGCCTCTCCTATATTCGAAGAAATACGCAAATGATTCACCAAAATCAACTTATGTTATAGTTATACATGGGACATAAATCAAATGTCAGAATCGTAGTCCATAACCACTTGAATAATAAATTATACGATTCATCATCAGCCATTAAAATGAATAGTAATTAAAAGGCTATTAGACAATCCAGTTGCTAGTCCAGAACGTGATGGATGAAGACAGCTTGAGGTATGAGACCCAAGTAGTTAGATATCTACAAAAGTAGTTCTATGACTGGTTGGGGTATGTAAGATGATCAGTAAAACTGAAATTTTCTTTATAAGGAATGAAATCAAATGTCAAAATAGCAACCCGTAACCATTAAGACATAATCCACAACCACGTAAAAACCAATTCAGCCCATTTATCATCCACTGGCAGAAAGATAATAAACAAGGGTCTGCATTAGATACATTTGTGCTAGCCCGGTATCAGACGGGAGTGTCACATGAAAATACTTACATATCTAACTTATGGCCGGTGGAACATGGACACCTTTTTATAGCTTATGGGCCTACAGCCATACTTTAAAGTGTGGATATTGATGCAAAGCTTATCCCTTGGGCCTTGTCTCATGTTAGATTTGTGTATAGAGCTAGCAGGTGAGAACCTACCAAGGAAATGTCTGTCTTAAGGAAAGAATGAGCCATTCAAATTAAAAAAGAGCTGCATACATGTTTCCGAAGCAAAAACTACCTGAAAGTAAGCTACGAAGAACGACAGATAGGAAGTAACTTCCTCTACCATTTATCACAATCCAGTTGGGCTGAAGAAATCTCCAGTTACGTGACGAGTGGAGCCGAGTGCAACATTATGTCATTATGAACAGGGCCGACGATAAGCATGGCCTTGGGGACCACGGCCTCCCCTATCTTTTGAAGATATTCATAGGTTAGAAAATAAAAATGGAATTTTTCTGAGAAACTGTAGGTATTTAGCTACATATAGATATTCGTACGATAGTTCTCGAATAGCTAAGAAGTTTGTGCTACATCTGTCATTGAACTTGATACTTTTTTGAAAGCTATTATTGTTATTATCTTACTAGAACAAGTAAGAAATTGTTTCTTTTGGGCAGCTGATCACCGTTGGATCTCGCCAATACAACCTCCTATAGTTTTCGTTACTGAGATATCTTCTTCTTTTCAAGAGATTTCTTGAGTAATCAGCTCACATCTGCAACCAATCAAATCTGAACCTATTATGTCGCTCTTCTTTCCTCGTGGGCAGGAAGAACACCAGCAGCGTGCGTGATTCCACTATGTTTTTTGCACTTGACTTCCCCCCCCCCCCCCAACCCCATCAAACCCCTCTCTTCCCCAACACACACATACACAATTTCTTAAACTTTTCACTATTTACACTATGATACTGTGTATTGGTCCGGCCTGCTGAACTTTCGCAGAAAAAATGTGCTTGTTTTGGCCCCACTCGTGTTCCTTCCCTGACTTTGGAGTTGTTACACTTTGGAGTTGTTACATATCAGGCATACCCAAGTATAGGGGTGCAACTTGGGCAGGCTAAGTCCGAACCCGATTGGATAAATCCGTTAATGGGTTGGATTAGGGTTGAAGATAATCGGACTCGGGCTAGGGATAAAATATTTGAACCCGATCAAAAATTGGGTTGGGCTCGGATTCATGTGTCGGGTTACCCAAAGAATCAGAAATCCGACATATATATATATATATATATATATATATATATATATATATATATATATATACTTAGGGGTGTGTTGTAGTGGTAACAGCACTAGTACAGGGGGGTGGGGGGGCTTCGGGCGCTGCTCTAGCGCGGAGGTAGGGTAGAGTAGTAGGAAAAAAAAAATTTAATATATATATATATATATATATATATATATATATATATATATATATATATATATATTGTTTCATGTTTCTTAAATAAAAAGTTTAAACCCTAAATTTTTTCATCCAAACTCTTCAACTCCTTATCATAAATCTCATTTCAGTTTGTATTTTGTAATGATTGAGACTTGATTGCTATTTGATTATGTGTTTAATATTACTCTTGTTTAAAATTATTTTAATATCATATTAGAGCCCGATAAACCCGATAGATCCGACCCAACTCGAGCCCAACCCGATCCTCCGGACTTGGTCTTGGGCTACATATGCTAAACCCGAGGTCGGGTCGGGCTTGGGCTCGGACTAGACTTATGATTCCCCGGGTTGGACTCGGGTTGAGCTCAAGCCCGACCCAACCCGTCCGAGTTGCACCCCTACCCAAGTACCCAACCATTAATAACAATGCTTTGCAATGTGAAAGGTTAGAGGTCGCATATTTGGTATCGCAGCATATTCCCAACATTCCGATATCAAGCAAAAAAACTAAGGAAACCGAGTCACACCCGAGGAAAAAACGGATTCTCCAAAACCGTTGATGTATCATCGTGTTCACGTTCGGTACATATCACACACGATGTGGACACTCCATAATGCACAAGGGCACGCCAAAATCAGTGTCGTGTATTGCCATATCGTAATTGAATCCGCACAACATAGGAATCACAAACTAATGCAGAACTTTCAAGAGTTCGATTCCTTTGACATCACAAATTCTTAATAATCACATACCAATCAGTAAAAAATATATATATATATATATTCAATATGAATCAAGAACCTACACCACGAAGTTCCTCCAGCTTACCGGTGCCCATGAAGGGGACGAAGTCTTCGGTGGTGACCGACACGCCCATCTCGGCGAATACGTCGACGGCGGCCATCCTGGAAGGCTCCTCGCTGTCGCAGAGGACCCCGTCCATGTCGAAGAGGACCGCCGACACCTTCCCCCACTCCTCCCCCTCCTCCTCCTCCTCCGATATTTCAGCCACCGCTTCCTCCTGCTGCTGCGAGGAAGCGCGAGTGGCTGCGGCTCTTCGCCGGCAGGAGAATTCTAGGGTTAGGGTTGTTGGCGATCGGCGCGGGTCGCGGTGGGAGAAGGGAGGGGATTTGGAGGAGGAGCGGGAGGGGCAGATTGGGAAAGTGGTGAAGACTGGAGACGTTAGGCGAAGAGCCATTGGTAGAAATTTGGGGGCAGCAAATCCAATCCAAGTGAGTCAGCTTGGTGGGAGGGGGGCTATAAAGGGAGGGAGTTGGGACGAACTTGTGGAGGGCGGGAGGATCAGGTGAGATGACACGTGGCAATAATTTTTTTTTTCTTATTTTTTCGCTTTTTTGGGATAATATATAATACAAAAAAAATACTATAACGATAATAATTTTATATTAATTAAGTATAATGATAGAAGTTTAAAAAAAATTAAAATTTTGATACATATCGCCATCAAAGATGGCAAAAATTAGGATTGCGAGATTTTTGCCAACTACTGGGTAAAAATCCGACGAAATCCGACGTGGAATTCGACGTGGCATATTTTTGGCGGGAACCGGTTGAATTTTCGCCAACTCAATTGGCAAAAATCTGCTCTTATCCGGTTTAATATGGTTGGGTGATTTGGTTTAATATGGGTAGTTGGTTTAATGTGGGTAGTTTGTTTAATATGGTGGTTGGTTTAATATTGTTGGTGGGTGTTGGTGTGTTCTTAGTATAAGGAGGGAGGGAGGGAGGAAGAAATGATGCATGAAGTAAATCAAGAAGAAGAACAGAAGTAAGCAGAGAAGAGAAGGAGGAAGTAAGCAGAGAAGAAAGGTTTGTAATATTTTTATTTATGTTTTTATAATTTTGATAAATAGTATTAATTCTAATCCTTTCGTAATTATAATTGTAATTCTATCATTCTAGTAGCGATTACTATTTTAACCATTATAATTGTAATCCTCATGATAGTAGACATGCTAACACTAAATATTTGATTGCATATTGTAACACTAAGTATTAAATATTGCATATGGTACCCAAAACGATGGACGTATTCCATGAGGGCCTACCACGGATATGATTATCCAGCTGCGTGAGTCGCACATTTCTAGTTTAGTATTTTTTGGACAGGTATATTATAATTGAATTATTTTAGTCAATATAATTTATATATTTTTACATGTCTAACAATAACATCGTTTATATATCCCATATATAGCAATACGATTATCCTGATATGTTTCGAGCACGAGAGCATGTCGCATGGTGTTATGAGGACGACGTTGGGTACTGGATGTTGACTGAAGAACAACATGATATGGTGAACGTATTTTGTTTTGATCATATTGATCAGATACATTTTCTACGTCTCGACAGAGACTTGATCTTCAGTTTAGTTGAGCGGTGGTGGCCCGAAAGAAATACCTTTCAGTTATCGTTCGAAGAAATGACCATTTTGCTAGTAGATGTGAAATATCTTAGGATTACCTATTACGGGTGAACATATAATATTTGAAAATGATGAATCATTTTGCGACAAAATTGTGATTAGGAAGTACTTAGGCGTAGAGCCGCCTACCATATATGGTAAAAGTTTCGTAACGCTTTCGTGGCTCCGTCACAACTTTTAATGTTATTATATGTAATATATATTTTATTTAGTTTAACTAATATTATTTATTTATTATATGTTCAGGTTACTGCTTGCATCAGGGCCTACTTACTAGGTCTAATCAACAGAATTTTGTTTCCAAACTCCGAATTTATGGCAAATTTACATTTTTTACCTTTTTTTGGAAAATCTGACAGAACCTACCCGTCATGCATAGGAAGCTTCTATGTTGGCATATCTGTACAACTCCATGTCAAATTTTATGCATTTTACTTCAGTGGATAAAAGACAGAAAATTTTGAATGGATACGGATGTATGACATTGTTACAGGTATAAAATTTTCATATAATTTCATTTACTAAAGAAATATGTACACTTACATTATCTAATTTTTCTAGGTTTGGTCCTACGAGCACTTCTGTATCGGTAGACCAGTCTCCCGTATTGATACCGAATATGGTGTCTTCCCATCAGCTTTACGCTGAATGACGTGTCACGTCCCAGTCCCAAAATACCGAGGGACCGGACGCGTGATAATGGCCAGCAGCACACACCGATGGACAAACCCAATTTAATGGATCCATCGGGGCATACTTAAGCTGTAATACAACAATAAGTAGGTCCAATGATATAAGTCACAATCCAATCTAATCTCATCCACAACAGATAATCACAGATCAAATGCCAGAATAATGCAAATAAAATAAACTGACATATCTCAATAAAAGTGTCTCGGAGAACAATCCGAGAATAAGTCTGATACATCAATGCAAAAGGCTGGAAATAAAATAACTAGAAATAGAAATAAATGAGTATCTCAAGCCAATACTCAGGAGAAGTCCTCTGGCATAATCTCGTCCTCTGGTCCTGGTTCTGCTCTAATGTAGGCACCTGCTTCTGCTAATGCTAATGCTCCGGTCCCGTATACCTCGGAATAGATCTCGTCAGCTAATCCTGGGGACATAATCCGGATCCAGGTCCTCAGGGGACATAGTAAGGTACAGATAATACAAGCCAACATAAATACAGTGAAATAGTAAATGAAATAAACATGGTAAATATGTAACCATCTATGTGAAATACAAGTTGAGAGCATCACTAAAACTCAGGCTGAGCCACTACAAGCTCTGTGTCGGGGAGCCGGGTAGCAGTAATATCACTAGTAGAGTGCCTAGCTCTGATATAGAGTCCGAGGCCTCACAATAAATATAACACTAGTAGAGTACCTAGCTCTGATATAGAGTCTAAGCCTCACCATAAATAATATATATAAATCAGCCTGTAGCCTGTGTGTCTCGTCCCACCCAATGTAATTGTAAAACCCCCTTCCTAGAAAATCGTATATACCCTTTAGTTATTAATTATTAATTAAATTGTAGTAATTAGGTCCAAATAGGAGAAATAGATTTTTAATAATTTTTATGTTAGGTGTTCGGACACTTAGAGGACTTATGGGACCATCAGAAATTTTTCGGAATTTATTCCATGTAGGGGACCCCTTGAGCAGTTGCTAGCCTAACAATGTGTAATACCCTAATCTATAAATTTTCTTATGAGTATATATATATGTATATACAAATATATATATATGTATATATATTTTATAAAGAAAGAAAGGAAAAGAAAAGAAAAAAATTAAATAATACTAAGTATAATACTAATAATGATAATATAATAATAATAGTAATCTACTTAGGCTTACTTAGGAATTCCATAGCAACACAATGCTATCCCCCTCAGTATTTGCTGTGACCCGCAGCAATGTGGACGTGTATTGAGTCCCCGCCCTATTGACTTCCCAGACCCGCTAGCACCTATTCAGCGGCTCCCAAACCCGCGTTTCAACCCGCTCTAACCCTCTCTCTCTCTTAATATATATAGTATATATATATAATAGCTCTCTAAAACCCTAACCTAGAAACTCCAGACTTCCTCTTCCCATCTAGAGCCGTCACCGCAGCCAGAGAAGCCTCCCCAAGCCACCCAACCATCCCGTCGACGCCGACATCGCGAACTACAGTCTCCCACTCGAGGCACCTTCGCTCCGGCGTGATTTTTCGTCGACTCGCTCGACCAAACGTTGTTCCGTTTTCATAGGTATGATCTTCCCTTAACCCTCTCCAATATTCGTTTTATAGCCAACCTCGGAAAACGTGTGCCCCTAGGTGAAAAACAGCGTCCAAAGTGGACGGACAGACAGAATTCTGCAATCGCAGAATTCCAGAATGACCACCCATATTGCCGAGTTCGTATCTCCCACCACAGAGATCCGAATTCGGTGATTCTTTTTGATACCTGTAGATTACATGACCTAGTTTATTTTCTGTATAATAACTTTGTGCTATTAGTTGCTGTGGACAAAATTGTATTCGTCACAAAACTGCGCGCACCCACTTTTTTCCGGTTTTCTAAAAGTTGGAGATCGGAGCGCGCCCCGCCAAACGGGACCGCCCCGCCGTGTGCCAAGTGTACCGAATGGTGCATGCAGCATAATCGGACACGTGAAAATTCGTGGGGACTGATTTGGACGCGTGTGCGCGCCGGAATCGGGCCGTATCCGCGAACACATTTCGTGTCGCCACTTTTGTGGAACTCGCGCGTATTTTGTGCACGCTTGTCAGATTGCGACGAAACTTGCGCCACTGGACTCGTGGTAACACGCTGGTCCTGTGACCCAATTTTCACGCATTTCTGAGATGGTTGACCAGATCGCCAATTGGCGGGCCCCACAGTTGACTTTTTGGACCAAATTATGTTCGGCTCATCGGAATCCAAATTTGGACATACCGTTGGGATCGTATTGACATTTAGAATTGTTTGACCCATAGTTTGTCCCATTTAGAGACTGTTACCCTCGGCACGCTTTTCGGTGCAAAGTGGGCCACATATGGAACCCTCTTTGGCCCGGAAATGACCTTTTTGCCCCTGAGTTCAAATTGGACGTAAGGACAGGCGTTCCTAGCAGTTTGATACCTTCTGAGACTGTTGGTGATGTTATTACAGCTTTTGGAGTAGCACCTACCGGATCCACTGATACAGGGACAGTTGTTGATATTCAAGCATCAGGCAAGTGTACCTTGCCATCTCTGCAGTATTGTTACCTATTTTTCTTATCTCATTATATTACTGTGCATGCTCAACCTAGGACCGTTTGACATACTTAGCGTCCGATTATCAGTCGGGTGCCAACATCGTACGCGGTGTTGGGTAATGTCATCTAGATATGGACATACGTGACACTTTATCTTCTCGTACTTGTCTTACCAAGTACACTTTGACCCAGGACACTGGACACTGATCATGAGACAGGATCTTCCCGAGATGTTCGAGGTGATTCTGTATAGGACTTGGCATAGATTCTATATTCTAGATACATTATGACTCGTGCATTAGTTATGACCCCGCTGACATGGACGTGAGACGTTATGTTCATGATTTGCGTGGTTACATTGGGTGGGGAGAGACACACAGACTACAGGCTGATTATATATATACACCCCTACTATTGTGAGGCCAAGACTCTGAAGCCCGAGCTTGGCCCATTACTCATTATTACTGCTGCTACCGGCTCCCCGACACAGAGCTGGTAGTATGCTTCAGCCTGAGTTCTAGTGCTGCTCTCATCTTGCATATCACTTAGCTGGTTATTTTAGTATTCCCTTATTGTTCCATCTATTGTTGGATAGATTCACAGGCTACAGGTTGATTATGTTATGCCGGCTACTCAGTATCCCGCTGAGCTAGACCACCTCTTGACACCACTACTACCGGCTCCCCTACACAGGACTTGTAGTTGTTTCAACCTGAGTACTGTTGATATTTTCTCTTGCATTTTACACAGATGTTTACATACTTACCCTGCTTATCTCATTATTTGCTGCACTGTTTATATTCTGGCTTGTATTATTTTCTGTACCTTGCTATGTCCCCTGAGGACCTGGATATGGATTTTGTCCCCAGATTTTGCAGACCAGGTTTACCCCGAGGTTTACGGGACCGCAGCAGGAGGAGCCGATCCAGGAGCCGTACCACCATCTGAGGACGAGGTCTTAGCTGAAGACTTCTCTTGAGCATCCATGTTCATGCTCAGTTTTACATATTATTTCAGTCTTTTATTTTCTGGTCTGTGGAACCATTGTACTAGATATTTATCGGGTTGTTCCCGAAGTACTTTGTGAGACTTGCTGATGATTTACATTCCTTATTTATTCTGTGGATCATATTTTATATCTTGTGTGGATGGGATTAGTTGTGCCATGATTGTCGTAGACTTATTTTACAGCTTAAGTATGCCCTGATGGATCCATTATATTGGGTTGGTCCATCGGTGCGTACTGCTGGCCATTGCCACGCGTCCGGTCCCTCGATATTTTGGGACTGGGGCGTGACATGGTTTTTGTGGTGGCCCATGCAGGTCTACGACTAAATTGTTCAGTTTCAACTTAGGGACTGAACCAGCCTGCCCTGAGGATAGGATAAGTTATAGGATCTCATCCATTAATTGAACCATTCTTGAACTCTATATCGAACTCGAAATTGTTACTTGATTTGCATCCTGTGTTGACTCCTATGAGCGTTCTTATAGTTTATCTTTTGGTTGCAGAGAAATGGATCCCAGGAACGGAGACGAGATTCCTTTGGATACACCACACGACGCTGTGGTTACTTATGAAGATGGAGTGACTCCTGGAAGTGGAGGACAAGCATCGCAGAGAGATCAAACCGGTCAGCCTAATCCAAGGTTCCGGAGAGATGACATCCCACCTCCACCACAGTTCACTCCCCAGATGCCAGCTTTCCCGCCAGGACAAGCCATGGACGGGCAACAGATGTTCCAGATGATGTATGCTATGATACAAGCACAGCAACAGATTCAGCAAGAAGCACAACGTCAGGAGGCCGAGAATCTGAGAACCAGCCTGGTATCCGCATTGGAGCAGGCAAATCCACCAGCGAGGCGATCAGCGACGGGATCTATCACCGACTTCCGTCAGCTCAAGCCTCGTACTTTTTCTGGTAAAGAGGGACCAACAGAAGTTCATGAATGGCTCACAAACATTCAGCATCAGTTGGAAGCCGCAGAACTTCCGAGAGAGAAGTGGATGACTGCAGTCAGAATGCAGTTAACGGAGAATGCACATCACTGGTGGTTAGCAGAGGAGATGAGGCTCGGGCAGGACTGAGTCACCTGGGAAGAGTTCTCCAGACTCTTCAAAGAAATGTACATTCCGGCAGTTGCACGATCAGAGCTCAGAGACAAGTTCCACCGCCTTATCCAAGGCAGCATGACAGTGGAGGAATACAACGCGGAGTTTATACGCCTCAGTCGCTTTGCCCCGACATTGATTTCGACGAAGGAAGAAAAAGCTGAGAAGTTCTTTGACGGCTTGAAGTTCGAGCTTCAGAGATTGATTGGATCGGTAGCACCTACCTCTTATACCGACGTGCTCGCAGCAGCCCGACGCATGGAGCGCGTCACCAGAAGGGAGTCGACCTTGAAGAGGCATATCACATCAGCACCATCGAGGACAGGACATGGGGAAGCAACAAAACGGACCCAGAGGAGTATGCCAGAGAGGACAGCACACAGGGCCATATCTCTCCCTACTTGTCACCACTGCGGCAAGATAGGTCATATTGAGAGAGAATGCAGACGCAAGTTGGGACTCTGCCTAGCTTGCGGTTCCAACCAGCATCAGACCAGAGAGTGCACCGAGCGCAGAGAGGGAGCACCGAGATTAGCTTTGCCTGCACCACGACCAGTTTACCCGGCAGCAGGAGCACAGCAGGCAGGAGTTGGAGGCGTCAGGCCACCAGCCCCAGGAGGGAACCAGCAGAGACCACCCCTGGCACCACAGGCAGCTCTGTTTCAGCAGGCTCAGCAGCAGCGAGGCCAAGCTCAAGGACGAGGCCAGGCATTCACTTTAGCTGTTGAGGAGGAGACTACAGCAGGCGAGGTCATCGCAGGTACTATTTTAGTAGCTTCATTACCAGTTGTAGCATTATTTGATTCTGGAGCATCGCATTCATTTATAGCATCGCATTCATGAATATCTCAGTAAGATTCTGTCTCATGAATAGTTTCAAGTGTCCTGGGTTATGATGTACTTGATAAGGCAAGTACGAGAAATATAGGGTCTCGGTATCCATGTCTAGATGACGATACACAACGCCGCGTACGGTGTTGGCACTCGACTATTAATCGGACGCTAAGTAAGTCACACGGTCCTAGGTCAAGCATGTACAATAATATATATATATATATATATATATATATATATATATATATATATATATATATATATATATATATAAGCCAAGGAAATAAGTAACAAGGACTGCAAGTTTTGGCAAGGTACACTTGCCTGTGGTTCTGGCTCCAATTGTAGCTCTGGTCTCAGTAGGAATTGCAGGGACTACTCCGATTGCTGAAATAAACATCACCATTAGATTCAGAAATTATCAAATAGCTAGAAACGTCTGTCCTTAAGTCCAATTTGGACACAGGGGCAAAAATGACAGTTCCGGGTGAAAGCGGGGTCCACATGTGGGCCACTTTGCACCGAAAAACGTGTCAGAGACAAAGGTCTCCAAATTTGTCAAACTTAGTGTCAATAAGTCCAGAACGATGATACGAACCCAACGAAACTTCCAGAACTGGATTCCGATGAGCCGATCACAAAATCGCCCGTCAAGTGGAGCCGCGGGGCCCACGATACGCGATTTTGTCAACGTTCTCAGAATCGAACCAAACTTGGGTCACAGGACCAGTGTATTGCTATGAGTCCGATGACGCAAGTTTCGTTTCGATCCGACGTGTGTACACGAAGTTACGACGTATTCCAGAACGGACGGATACGGGACGTTGTCGGCGGATACGCGTTGATTCCGGTATGCACGCACATCCAAATCAACCTCTGCGAAATCCCGTACGTCCGTATCAACGGCACACACGTTTCGGTAAAGATCGCGCGCGACCAAGTCATCCCGTTTGGCGGGGCGCACTCAGTTTTGGGGTGAAACAGGGCGTTGGTTTTTCTATTTTTGGATCACGGTTTGCGAGCACCACAGGACGCGACGCACCGAGCGGGTTGCACGGGCATCGAGAGGGTTATACAGTCTACGTGACACCACTGACGGAACGTAAAATAGGACAACGAGGAGAGAGAAAACGATACCTGAATAGGGCTCCGTGAAGACCGATTTCTCGTGTCCGTGTGTCTGGTCTACCGTGTCCGGCTGGTTCTTCTAGGGTTTCAGTTCAGACGGCCGGAGACTCGCCGGAGGGGCTCGTCGGGGCTGGTGCACGGTTGAGGGCTCGCCGGGGAAGCTTGCTGGTGTCGTCGGCTCGCCGGAGACGACTCAGGCTGCTGCTGTCGAGTCAACCGGGCTCAGGCGAAGGCGGCGGGATCGAGGTCGAGGCGGCCAAAACTGGAGGAGGAGGCCTGGGGAGAAGACGAGGCTGGGCGGAGCTAGGGCAGCTGCGGGAGGCGCTGCGGGCGAGGAGGAAAGAGGGCGGTAGAGCTAGGCTGGGCAGCGGGTCTCGTGGCGGAGGAAGGAGAAGAGGAGAGATGGGGGTGCTGCTCGGGGTGCTGGCCGGCGAGGGGCTCGGGGTTGAGGGCGGAGGATAGGGATGGGGAGAGGGCTGACGGTGGAGGGTCGTCTAGGGTATTCTGGTCGGGGGAGTAGGCGGCGGGGATGAGTCGGGGGAGGAAGTCGAGCAGCGGGCGGAGGAGCAAGAGTTGGGGGAGGAAGTCGAGCAGCGGGCGGAGAGGGCTGACCGGGGACGAAGGCGGTGGAGCGGTGAGAAGGAGAAACGTTAGGGTTTAGGCTAGGGTGGCGGCCGGAGCGGCGGAGAGAGGCTGAGAGAGGAGAGAGTACGGGTTGCGGTGGCAGAGATGATAATTAGGGTTGCGGCGCGGCTGGGCACGGAAGTCGAGAGGCTTAAATAAGCCTGAACAGTAATCCCGATAAGATTAGGGTTTCGGCGGTTAACGGGTTTGGGTCCGGGTCCGCGGGTCGGGTTCAACATGAATCCGGCCCGACCCGCTAGCGTTTAAGTGCGGGTTTGGGTCTGCAGGTTTCGGGTCGGGTTTAGATCCGACCCGACCCGATAAGGCTGGGTTCGGTTCAGTTGAACCGGGTCTGAGTCGGTTTGGTTTATTTTGGAAATAAACCCGGTTTATTTTAGGGATTTAATTCGGTTTAATTCTACTTAGTTTTTAGGGCTTTAAAAATGTTTATAGAGTCCAATAAATTCGCAGAAAATTACCCTATGTCGGTTTTCTATTTTACACCATAAAATATTATTTCTATAATATTTTAACATTATTTAACAGCAATTAAAAATTATTTAATTACCAAACACCTAGGTTTTAATCAACAGAAAAAATCCCAGAAAATTACAGAAAATTATAAAAAATCCAAATTTAAAAATTCTTGAAAAATCAGGGGGCTTACATGACGGCTGCAGCAGATCCAACTCGATGTGCTCACAAGGATATCATAGTATATCGGGGCCAATTCGATTCACTAAGGTTTAACGAGGTAAAACTTTTATAGTCTCTTATTTTTTATTTTTTTTCATACAGCCAATATGTTTATTATCTTATAATTTTTTTGACATAAAATAGGTAATTTTTTTACCGTACCGGCTTGGACAGTATCCTCTTGAGTTACAAACAACAAGCCTTTGGATTGAGTCTACATAGATTTTTTATAATATTCCACGATAACATCATGTATCATCCAGCTGATCGTGTTATGCGACAGTTCTGGATGATACAACACATTCTTGATGAGCCACCATGTTTCAATCATGGTAAAGGCAATGCAACTACCAGAGCACGCATATTGATTCTTGGGTTAAATTCTAGATTTGAGACACATAAGGTGGGACATTTGTCTCAAATGATGTCCTCTATTGATGATAGTAAGTTATTCTAAAATTTTAACAAATTTTAATTCAACAATTATAAGAAATCATATGCTCATAATTTGTAATGGTGCAGCCTACGACGATGATGCATATAGATCTTGGTGGGGAGCTCCTCTTATCAGCAACATAGCCTACCACTATGAGTACTTTCGATTCCAACATCGAGTCATAGATGATTATAGTCTCCGTGGCTATTATGATTATGTAGAAGGGCTGGTACGTTATTTTTATATGAAAATGTCTATCTCTGTAGTACTTATTTATGTCCTATACTGAATTCTATTTAATATTTTAGTTTCCAAATTTAAATATCGCATACCAAAATCATCTAGTGGGCGACCCGTTGCGCACAGCGGTTGGCAAATTTTTGGCTGCTATGCAACGAGGACCGACTCCTCCGAACTCTCCCTTACTTATTCCAGGATATTATCCTCAGGGTCTTGTTACACAACGACAAGCACGCCCCCTAGGAAGTATACCTCTGTTTGGTATCAGGATGATAGTCTGCCACTGTCACCACCCCATTTCCAGAGCCGGGTATTTTTTTTAGTTAATTGTGTAGTATTTATAATTAATTATATTTATATTTAATTAGTGGTTGTATTATTTTTCTATTGATTGTTTTAGGATTTTGGCTAGCCTGGACCCATGTCAGACCCTAGTGGACCCATGTCCGACCCAACCCACACCCTTGTGAGACTTATTTTTGGATTTAGAATATTTATTATATTTTAGTGGGTTAGTTGGAGAGATTAGGAGTTAGTTTGAGTGCTTTTGGAACCCTAAACCCAAAATCCAATTTGCATGACTTAAGGGGAGGGCATTTTGGTAATTTTCCATTCATGTAACCTACTTTTATGCTCATGGTCGGCCCCTTTTTGCTTATGGACAGCAGCCCCTCTTCTTCCCCTCTTCTTCATTCTATTTTCTTCTTCTTCTTCTCCATTCTCCACTCTTTCTTCTTCCTTCCTTCTTCCAACTTCAAGTAAGTGCTCCATTTTTTCTCTTTCTTCTTCTATTCTTCATGAATATGAATCCTAATCCTACACTTTTCCCTAACCTAGGTGGGTAGAGCTTAGATTTGGTGTTGGAGCTTGGATTGGAAGCTTGGAAGCTTGTTGTGGTGGATTTGGGGCTTTTTGGAGACTTTGGCTTGGTATTCCAACTGCCAAGAGGTAAACCCTGATTTTCTCCCTTGTAATTACTCTTATATAGTGTAGTTAGTAGTTTAGAACCTTCCTAGACCCTAAGGCTACCCGTGGGAGGAAGTTGGAACAAGTTTGGTTGTGTTTGGAGACTTTAACACTAGGTTTTGTGTCAATTTCGGGTGGAATCCGAAATTGGCCCAATTTTGGGTGTTGCCCTAGGTTAGACGAACCTAGGTAGACGTTGTCGGGTGTCTTGAGGGTTAGTACGTGTCTCCGTTCGGACACGTGAAGTCGTGTCGCAGAGAAACGGGCGTTTCGGACATTTTCGGAGTTTTCGTCGTCGCCGGTTCTAAGTGCGTGCGCGTTTTTGCCACGGGCCTAGAATCGACGGGGTAGTATTTTTTCTAGGATCTAGACATCGTTTAGAACCCGTGGGTAAATTTTGGGCTGATTTCGAGTTGGTTTGGTGTGCGTTTCAGGAGGTTTTCCGAATCGCACACTGCGTGTTCGTCGAAATGACCGAACGGCCATTTCGACTTGGTTTCGTAGTTTCTGGCTTGTGCGCGCGTTGGGTTAGCTTCGGGGAGTGTGTGCTAGAGTTCTCGGATTATATTTATATATATATATAGGTGTTTGTGTGTGTGTATATATATATATATATATATATATATATATATATATATATATATGTGTGTGTATGTACATATATTTGTGTAGGGGTTTGTGTATTAGTGTGGGTGCTTATGTCTATATATATATATATGTATATGTATGAGTACTAGTGTGTGTGTTTCTATATATATGTATAGTTGTATGTATATATATGTATATATGTGTGTGTGGTCGTGTGTGTGTGTGATTGTGTGTGCGTGTTTGTGTGTGTGTGGTCGAGCGGGAGGAGCTGCAGGCGTCGCAGCAGCGTAGAGCAGCGAGCGCAGCAGCAGTAGGCGCTCGTGGCGCCGCGGCAGCAGCTGCAGCGCGCTGTGCAGCAGCAGCAACAGCGCGTTTGCGGCGTTTGCGGCGCAGTTAACTTTCCCCCCTTTTCATGTGTATGAGTGTATATATATATATATATATATATGTTAGATAGTTAGCTATGGTTAGTGTTAGAGAGGGGGATAGTTGGGTATCTCAATATCTTGAGATACCCAAGGTATTGAGGGTAGTAAGGTAAGAGAGGTAAGATATTAAGGTAGCCTAATACTAAGTTTTATATAAATATATATATATATATATATATATATATAGTTAGATATATGTTATATATATATATTAGTATATAGTAGTATATATATATAGATAGATAGTTAGTTAGCTAGTGTTAGTAAGGGGTAAGGCTTGAGTATCTCAATACCTTGAGATACTCAAGTTATTGAGCGTCGAGGCAAGGTATTGAGTTTTAGCCTAGGATTGAGGTTAGACTTGCTTATATATATATATATATATATATATATATATATATATATATATATATATATATATATATATATATATATATATATATATATACGTGCTGGTATATATTTTAGAGGGTATAGACGGGGCGTATCGCGTAGGTTGAGATATCGGATACCGAGGGTATCCCGGTATCTCAAGGAGGCGAGTTTGAGGGTTTATTAGCTTAATGACCTAGTTTTGACCTAGAATTTCAGGGGCACCCTAGTTTGACCTAGAGTTGACCGTAGTTGACTCGGTTGACCGCCAAAGTCAACCTTTGACCTAGTTTTGATCTATAGTTGACTTTTTGGACCCAGAGTTGACTTTTGGACCCAGATTTTATCGGTTTGACCCGTTTGACCTAGAACGACCCTAGAAGTCTATTTTTAGTTATTTTATATCTGTTTAACTCATTAGAAACCCATTTAACCTTGCTTTTCGTAATAGGTCCTTGCGATACCAGTTCGGATCGCTAGTTGCTCAGGGCGTCGGGCAAGTACATTCTCTAATAGTTTTTATTATCTGATGATTATTATGATTCAGCTTCTAGTATAGTATCATCTGATTATTCTGGCACAACACGGGACACTGACTGGTATTTCTGGATTTATTTACTTGCGATACGTATATTTCATGTTTCTGGCCTCTATTCTGGAATCACTACTGGCATCACCTACAGGCATCACTACAGGCATCATTCATGTTTCTGGCTGGACTCATACTTGATTTACGTGTCGGGTCTTGGATTCACTTGTACTAGTTGGGGCGGGAAAATACTCGAGTAGACATGTAAACATACCCATCTGGAATTATCAGGAATCACTCCCTCTGGTCTAATCTGGAATGATAGCAGTCGCGCACCCAGTGTGTAGTGAGCCGTACTTACCCCTAGCCGTTTATATGTCGAAACAAGTATTTCAAAGACACCGAGTTCATTCTTTATAGTATGGACTCTCTTGTATTTCTTGCTGGTCTCACTTACATGTTTCTGGACTTGAATCGCTACAGGTATTTCATGCTGGACTCACTACACGTTCTTGTGGACAGACTTACTCATAGTTTAGATTTCTTACATCTTACAGTTATTACTATCTTGCTTCTGATATCCATGCATCTTTATCTTTATGCACCAGTGATATGTATATTTCCTTGTTTATACTTCATTTTCTTCACCTTGCTACTTGCTACAACTGTTTTATAGTTTTTATCATTTAACTGGAACTGCTGTTAGAGGTGTACTTGCTCCAGTCCTGATTGGACATATTTTTTTCAGAGTATCCGGAGGATTGGTGTCCGACTTTTTATGGACCTCAGTCTGTCGATGTCGCAGACAGGGACCCTCTAGTTTAGGAGTGATTTTCGGGTTGGTAGCCGGGATCACTAGGACCCTGTTGTTATTTTTATTAGCTTTTAGCACCGAATTTGTCTCCGGTTTTGGAGTGAGACCTTGTATTGTATATGATTCAGGATGTTGTATTATTATTATTGATGTTGTGGTTGTTTTAGTAGTTGTTGTTGGTTAGACTTTATAGTTGTTAGACTTCTTTGTTATCTTATCGTGCTTAGATTCGTGATTGAGTACATTGTGATTATCATTATGATATTGCTCCTCCGTTTGGAGTTGAGATCTTGACAGGGTTATATATTGATTGCGTGAGATTGTTAGCTAGATAGTTGACCTAGACAGCGTTCTACCGCCGATGCTGCGGCGTAGGCTGGACGTACCCACGACTCATGCCCAATTTTTCGGGTGCGGGTCGTGACAGCCACTGCAAGATGACGATGTCCCTCAGTGGACTGGTGCGGGCACTACTCAGTGGGCTTGTGAGGGCACTTCTCAGGCGATGGCTGGTGCGGGCACTACTCAGTGGGCTGGTGAGGGCACTTCTCAAGCGACGGTCGGTGCGGGCACTACTCAGTGGGTTGGTGAGGGCACTTCTCACTGGACAGACTGGGGCACTTCTCAGGCGACGGCCGATGCGGGCACTACTCAGTGGGCTGGTGCGGGCACTACTCAGTGGGCTGGTGAGGGCACTTCTCACTGGACAGACTTGGGCACTTCTCAGGCGACGGCCGGTGCGGGCACTACCTAGTGGGCCCATGAGGAAGATTCCCAGTGAGATAGCCTATTCGCCCCCGGAGTTACCAACTATACGCATATCTTGACAACTCCATCAACACCGATGCCATCTCAAGTGGAGGACAGTCAAGGAGGTGGTGATGATGCGGCCCTGGAGAATACAAGAGAAAAGAGGGACCGACCCAATCTAAGAGAGATTGATCGTCCGAACTATCAAAAATTAGCCAAGTGAGGTCGATGAAATTGTTATATCAGTATCAACTTTATTTGAATGTAACTTTATTCTATTTCAATAAAATTACATATTGTTCTCATAAAATAAAACTATTTAAAAATCTACGACAATGCCTTCATTCTCTTGGTTGGTTTGTACATCTCCTTCTATTGTATCCTAAACTATTGCAGTTACTACATCGAAGATCTCTTGAAGCTTGATCATTTGCTTTGATCCGGTTCTTCTTTGGTCTTTCCGTCTTGCGTCGTACATCTGGTACTCCAATGTGACATCTAACCATTATACTTTGGAGGTTGTAAGGGACTGGAATTGGCTCCAGGTGTGGCTCATATACGCTTCTTAATGCTTCCTTAGAGAAAATACCTGGTTAAAACTTTCGATGCTAATATTTTTAGACTTACACACATAACATGCATGTACACATGGAAGTAAAGTATGATACCACTTTAAACATGAACATAATTTTTTATCTAAATCTACAATATATGTTCTATTTATTTTACAATCTAATATTTCAAACAAATATCTAACTATATTCAACGTTTGCAGCCGATATTTTTTTATGATAAGAGTCATAGTTTGTAACATCTTCGGACAATAATCAATTTGAATTTTTTTAGCTTTTTGCCTGTTCTTGTCCTGAAGTGTTATAATTTTGGCTCAAATTCCATCAAGTAGTGTCGTTATTGGTTTATCACGTAAATTTTTTACCCAGTTATTGAAGCATTCAGCAAATATTCGACGTGTGAATACCTAATCTGGGATAAGGAGAATAAGCTGTTATCCAGTGGGAAAAAATACAAGTTTCATCATTTACTCCAACGAGCCAGTTGTAAACATCTATGTTTTTAGCTTTACTTTTTTCCAAACAATAGTTCGCATCTGTTTCATTATAGCATCTAGCAAGATAATCTAAACTATGTTGAAAATGTGAAAATCTGAAGACTTTTTTCAAATTTTGTTTAAAATATTGAATACAAAAAAATGAGACGATTCTGGAAAGATATCATGCATAGCCCTTATCAATCCTTTTTTTTATCTGATATAAAAGAAATTGTATTCCATGCATCAAAATATTTTTCAAAAGATGTTCTCAAACCGTTAAAAAACCAAGTCCAAGAATCAATATTTTCACTCTCAACAATAGCATAAGCAATTGGATATAATTGATAATTTGGATCATGAGCACAAGTAATAAATAAAATACCTTGATATCTAGAGGAAAGAAAAGTAGCATCAGTATTAATTACAGGTAAACATCTCTTTAAAAATCCATCAATGCATGTCTTAAAACAAATAAATTTTTTTTTAAATCTATTGTCTTCTGTAGTCTGTATAAAATATTGGCTACCTGGATTTGTCTCAATAATTCTAAAATCATACTCTTCAAGACTACTATATGCATCAATACAACTACCATTTATTTCGGATAGAGCAAATTACCAAGCTTTCCAAGCTTTATAATATTTAGTATATATTTTGTGTTCTCTATATATATCATGTACAATATGCGATGGACTATACAACTGCTTATCTCGAATTTTATCAATAATCTTATTTTTAACCCATACAATAGTAGCTAATGGATGAGAACCTGTTGTAAGTCCCCCTAAATAAGAATGTACTTTTTCTAGCGTAGTAATAACAAAACCTTCACCTTTACCACTTGTTTTAGCGTATACTATCCAATTACAACTTGAATCGTTATATTTATATACAATCCCACTAGCATTGTTTAAAGTAGCATGACAAGTAAAATAATGTGCAATTGCTATATCGCTAATAAAATATCTAAATTCAGAACGATTATCAAATTTTCTTCCAATGATTAATCCAAAAGTGCTAACACTATCAACATTGCCATCAAATTCATCATCTAAATTTTCAACTAAATCATCACTGTTTTCATCGTCGTTATTACCATCATCTACTATATGTTTTTGTTCAGTAAATAAAATAATTTGATGAGAAGAATTAGGAGCAGTATTAACTTGATTAGAAGCATGTATACTACTTACAATATTATTTTTATGTGGTGGTGAAGTTACATAAATATTAATGTACGTTGCTTGTATATTAACTTCTAGAATAATTTTTCATACTTGTTCACTAACTAACTTTATACAATTAGTTAAATAAATATGAGCCAATATAAATTTATAATCAATAGAACATTGCTCAACAATTTGATTACGTAAACTATCAAACGAAATATTTCGATCAATTAAAAAAAATCAGTTAAACCTTCTTCATAAAGTAACTCATTTAGCACACGTCCAACCGAACATAATATTGTTAGACTTTGATCCATGGCAAGAGAATGAGCATAGAGTGTGTGAGCTGAAGTAGCTTTTGTTGAGTAAGAGATGAACTTCTGTTGAGTGAGAAATGAATAGAAGAAAAAAAAATTGAAAGTATACGTGGGTTGAGTGAGCAGAAGAAGAGAATGAAAGAAATTTATAAATATGAGAAAAGAAAAGAGCCGTTGTAAAAATATGAAAGTTACAATATGAACATACCTAGAAAAAAAATCAGCCAAAAAATAATACAAAAAATCAACACAAATCAAACAAACACAAAAAATCAAACCAAATCAAACCCTAAACATAAAACCCAAAAATAAACCCAAACCAAACCAAACCAAAATAAACCGAAACCAACAAATTTTTGCCAACTAAGTTGGCAAAAATTTAGAAAGTTAAATTTTTTTTTTAAAGATTAACGGCATTATTTTTTTAATATTCTGTATTTTCGCCATCTCTGATGGCGATATGTATCAGAATTTCAAAAATATTAAAACTTCTATCGGTGTACTTAATTAATATAAAATTATTAGCGGAACCGTCAATTTTCTGTATATAATAGAAGGGGAAAGAAAATAGACTCAGAAATTTTGTTGTAGCCGTTTGAAATTTTTAGACATTGTATTGTACAGGATTGTCTCTGTCTTGTAAAAAAAGAAAAAAATGGAGTCGAACCCCACATTATTTAACCATATTCAAGGTGCATCACAGTGCTTTAACAATAATGTACGACCCCCCTCCCCCTCCCCCCCCCACTTTTAACGGAAATCGTCATTGACCGACGGTCAAAGCATTTGACCAAATATTTCTGACCAAAATGTCCATGTTCCCCTTCTCTCTCCTTCCCCTCTCCCCTCCTTTCTCCGGTCAACCAGAGGCAACGACGGAGCGAGCACGGGGAAGCTAGGGGGGCGGCCGTAGGGGAGCACGGCCGGCGCAGGGGAGTGCGGGGTCGGCCGCGGGGTAGCACGGGGGCGACCGGCACAGGGGAACGCGGGGCCGACAGCTGGGTAGCACGGGGGCGGCCTATTGGTAGCGCGGGGGCGGCCATGGGGGAGCGCGATCGACACTGGGGAGCAAGGAGGCGGCCGCGGGGTAGCACAGAGGTGGCCACGGGGGAGCGCGATAGGCGCGGGGGAGCGCAGGGTCGACCGCGGTGGAGCGCAGGGGCCTGTACGTGATGAGGGGCGGGGAAGAAGAAGAAGAAGAAGAAGGGGGTATTTTTGTCCAAAATTTTGGTCAAACACGTTGACCGTCGGTCAGTGACGATTTCCGTTAAAAATGAGAGGGTCGTACATTATGGTAAAACACTTGGTGCATCTTGAATATGGATAAATAATGTAGGTGTGACTCAAATTTTCTCAAAATAAATAAATAATAAGATTACAAACGTAAGTACTGATGGCATTAAAAAACGTTAGTTTATAAACGTCATTACTAATAACATGATCGGTGTAGAGGGCACGAGACGAACTCTCGAGATGAGACCCTCGTCGTATATAATATAAAAATAAATAAATAAATAAAAATTTGAAAAAAAAATTATCGCCTCCAAGAATTTAACTAATGACCTCTAGTTTAGAAAATCTAATATGATAACCATTATATCATAATTCTTTTAAGTTAAAAATGACATAGTATAACATGATTAAATATGTCTATGTTTGTGTGTTTTAGCTTGTGGGTCTAGGCTACACCCAACATGTCCTAAACTATGGGTGCCCCTTAGTAATAGTACATGCTAAAAACTAGGCACTCATTGAAAATAAATAAATATCGTTGTTGCAATTTTGATGTTGTGTTAACAATGTTAGCCTAAAGAAACCATAATGTAGGAGGTGTTAACAATGGTGTTGTGAGAAAAGACAATGTTTATTGGTCTTTTGTAACATTGGTAAACCATAATGTTGGCAGGGTCGTCCCAGATGGTTGGATTGTCCTATCCGAAATTAATTTTGGTTGTTCTTTGACTCTTATTATGGATCGGTCTTGGGAGGCACTTGCAACTCGGATCTCTTGTAGGATCACGTTGAGGCTTAAAAGTTGTCTAAGCATGGAGTCTTGTCAGACTTATCCATAAGTCGTCTTTAAATGTTGGTGTGGTAAAAAACCACAATGTTGGCCACGCCATTCTTACCGGCATTTCTTTAGACTTGTGAAAATTATTTGTTTGTGCTAACCATTTGGCGCAAGTATTAATGATATATTTTTTCTCTAAAACGTTATTATAAATGGTATTTATATCTAAAAATGATAGTATTAATGACTTTTATCCTCCTTAATAACTCCCGCTAACCATCCACACAGAAAAACTAACAAATAAAGGAAATAAAACGCCATTAGAAATGGTTTTTTTTCCTCTTGTTTCTATACGTTATTACATATGGCTTTTGTACCGTTAAACAAAAAAAATTTAAATTCTGATAAAAAGTATCAGCTGCTACAGTTTTCTTTTTCTTTTTCTAAAATGGACTTATTCAAAGAATTTAAAACATAATGTACTAATAAGTGGCATTCTAGTGGACATTTTGGCCTTTTTGTTCCTCTTGAGTGCCAATGTGAATTCGAATTATACTTATTTACGTTAATTTGCTATTTAGACACATATAAAATTATTATTAACGTGTATTATATGTGTATAAAAAATTTAAGGGCTAATTAGAGTTTAAACCATGAATTAAAAAAATGTTAAAAAATTTAAGGGCTAATTAGAGTTTAAACCATGAATTTTATACCAACTTAAAGTTTGAGCCATGATTTGTCCAATTGGAGAATTTAGATTCTGAATTTTTATTATTTGGTTTATTTTTTCCTTTATACTCTCACTCACATGCAAATAATGAAACATTTCTATAGACTAGGGAAGGGTAAGATGGTAAAAATTAAACAAAAAGTAAAAAATTTCGAGTCTAAACTCTCCAATTCGACATGTCAGAGCTTAAACTCTAAGCTGGTATAAAATTCAGGATCTAAACTCTAATTAGCCCAAAATTTAAATATGAAATTATTATAAATAATTTTGTTCCTAGGAATCGAACTCAAGCAAGCAAGAAAAAGACCTCCCAGCTTAACCACTTGAGTTAAAATTGTTTTGTTATAAATAAATAATATTAGGTAGTTAAATAATTAGTTATTTTTTAAAGAAATAGTTAGTGGAGTATTTATATACGGCTTAGACGGCTCAATTTTGATCCGTTTCTAAGTCTCATTATAGGAGTAGAGATAAATGTATTGCCTCCTTATTGTTTGATTGGAATTTCCTAAAGCAAATATATTGTAATGCTAATTACAAATAATGGAAGTATATGTCTGTCTTTTTCATGTTCACATTACGGTTAACATTGAGATAGAGTAATGTTATTCGTGTCTCCGAAGTGTCCCTCTAAACCATTACTTCTTATATGACAACTGACGTGGCATGTTAAATAGTATTCTATAGCATCTAACATAGCAGTTGACATGACAAATTTTAACCCAAAAATTTAATTATCGGGACTAATTTTAACTTTAATTTTAATTTTAATTTTAAAAATTGTCATATCAACTGTCATATTGACCGTTACGTTAGCTGTCACATAAGAAATAATGGTTTGGGAGGAAAATTTAGAAGGATGAATAGCATTATTTTATGAGATATTTATTTTAGGGTACTTCAATCTCTCGTTTTCTTGTTTTGCTTATTCTAAACTCAGTAAGGAGTACAAATTGAAAAATTACATGACCTAATTCTTAGTTAAATCTTTTCATGCTGAACAAGTGTTTAGGAAGTTCTATAAGGATGGAAATATCCTTGCAATAGTTATAGGCTGTTGATAAGGGCACTACACAATTTACTAAGGGCTAGTCCATTGAAAATTTTCCAAAAATTACAAGTTTGTCACTCCTCAAAGTTACTTAGGGCTAGCCCACACCAACCTATATAAGTAAAAATTATTTCTCTTCTTTGTTTTTCACCCTCACATGAACAAATCTCTCATTCTCTCAAGTCCAAAAATCTAAACTTAACTTTGGAATTTTATAGTTGTGATCCCAAGTGGAAGAAAATTCTGATTGGTGATTGTCCAACTAATATTCTTCCGGTATGTCTTCGATAACAAACGATGAATACGTTTTGCGATTGTCACAAAAATATTTAGTTTTATTTGACTATTGTAGGAGCGATGCATGAAATTATCTTCGATGAAGAAGTCGGATCATGCAATCCATTAAATATGTACTCCGGTCCTTCCGAAGAACATGTCGGTTGTTCCGAAGCACGTACGGTACGTAAAATGATAACCTATTTTGACAGTCATCGTGTAAGGACTGTATAAAAATCGACAGTCCTATATAACTATAGGACTGTCAATAATTCGACAGTCCTATATAAATATAGGACTGTTATAATTTTGACAGTCCTATATACTAAGTGGACGGTCAAAATAGTGACAGTCCTGAATCTTAAAGACTGTAATTTTTTTTACAGTCTACTCAATACATTAGTCTGTAAATATTATAATAATCCTAATTTGAACTGTCAATTATTTAAAGTTATTAATTTTTAGATTATTTTATATTGGTTATAGGACCAACCTCGTACAGATATTGTGGTACATCCTGCTATTTTCTCAACGTATATTCAATTTGCATCCCAGGAAGAAGCATTAGATTGATGCATAGAAGTTGGAATACGACATAACATAGTCATTGTCATTACAAGATCGATCAGATCTCGGCCGGACTGAAAATATGTAGAGCTGGGCTGCGAAAGAGGAGGTGTATTCATGCAGCATCGTAAAAAAAAGGGTATTATTGAAAGAAAAAAAATCCCAAGAAAAATGTTGGGACGAAAAAATATGGTTGTCCATTTAAGGTGTTGATTATAAAAGTAGAAGATGTGAAGTGGATAATCGAAGTTAAGAATGTAATACACAATCAACCTATTCCAGAGACACTTATGGGTCATGCCTACGTGGCACGGTTGAAGGAGGATGAGAGAAAGTTGGTTGAAGAACTGTTCCTTTCCGGAGTTGAACCTAAACAAATTTATTTTGCCAGACGACAAAAAGAAGATGGGAACAAGTCAACCATGAGGACGATCTATAATAGTTTGGCGAAAGCAAAATATAATAGCATGAAAGGAAAAATGGCGATGCAGCAAGTATTGAAGTTGCTTGGGGAGCATCACTACGTGGAGTACCATAGAAGACATCCACAAAATGATAAACTCCTTTCATTGTTTTGGGCTCATCCTGATGCACACACTTGGCTCAGTCCTTCGCAGACGTGTTGGCCCTTGATTGTACATACAAGACCAACAAGTTCAAGATGCCTCTTTTTTACATTGTTGGGTTTACGTCTACGGAAAAAATATTTTTAGTCGCTTTTTATTTTATGAAGAGTGAGACAGTAGAGGTTTACACTTGGGCATTGAGGAAACTACAATCCCTTTACACATGATACAAAGAGCCCTCTGTTTTTGTTACCGACAGATAATATACGCTGATAAATGCTATAGATATTGTATTTTCTCATGTGCATAGACTACTATGCACTTGGCATATAAATCGAAATATCCAAGCTCAATGCAAAAGAAAATTTAAAAATGTGGACGGTAAAATTGACATGCTTCGCTTTGAAAAATTCTACAGTGATTGGAGTCTTGTATGGCGAGCAAGTACTACAGACAGTTACGTTACAACATAGTACATGTTCAAACAAAAGTGGGAGACGAGTAACCCGACATGCATATCTTATATCAAAGATACTTGGCTAGAACCACATAAAGAATAATTTGTCTTAGCATGGACGAACATGGTAAAGCATTATGGCACAATCACTACGAACCGGGTAGAAGGATCACACTAAAGTTTAAAAAGATATCTACGATCATCGGTCGCTAATTTTGTCTCCGTTTGGCAATCGATTCATTTGATAATTATTTCCACGGTGAACGAGATTGTAGCATCATTTGAGATGAGACTCAATATTGCAAAGCATGAATACAAGCATGAACACCTCTTGGATGGTTTAATCTATGTAATATCTCATAAGGCCTTGGGCTTATTGTTTGAGAAGATTGGTAGGTCGAAGTTGGTTGGTTATGATCCCGAGGTTTGCGGTTGTTCATATCGACATTCACTCGGCCTTCCTTGTGCACATGAGATTAATGAATACCGTCGTCAATCTATACCTATTCCAATAGATATTGTTGATCAACGTTGGAGACAGCTGTCGATCATGCCGACGGTGGAAGTTTACGATAGTTTCTTTTTTTGCCACAAGTGAAACTCCTGCACACAAGGTGGTGTATCGCATCGGAACCAGAGAGAAGATCCATTGAGATTAAAATCCAAGAAATTGCAGTTCCGGCAACAATTCGATTGCAAGAGCCATCTGTTGTTCGAACTCCTAAGGGAAGACCACACTCAAGAATGAGTAGAGCAAAAAAAAGGAGATAGAGTCAACTAAAAGAGATACATCCTTATTTGAACATATTGAACGCAATTTACAGAAAGTTGATTCAAAGTCAGTTATCGAAAGTGTGGTATTTTTGCAAAAAAAGAGTAAGCTTACTATTCGAAGGGGAAAGAAACAGAAAATGAATGATGCAGTCACGGCGGATGGTTTAGATAACTTCTCTGATTCATATAGTCTATACATTCAAAATTTCCTACCTGAGATACGGGATTTTATTTGGTCTATTGTTGATATTCCTAAGGATGTCCATTGTGGATATCATGCACTCGCAAGACATCTTGGCTATTCAGTTGAAGCAGGATGCAGACAGGTTAGGGAAAAGCTGTACGAGGAGTTGGAGTCTCGTCTACCCTTCTATAGGGAGATACTATGCGAAGAAATTGTTGGAGATTTGTTGGCAAGCATACCTTGTACGAAAATAGTTATCGGACCAGACCATTACATGGATGTCCCGCCTGCTGCATATGTATTCTCTAATAAGTATAAGATACCTATTATAATTATCTCACAAGACATTAACAATACTTTCTTTCCAATGTGCGCTCCCCCGGTCGAACACAGACTATCCAATCTATGTTCGATAGTGCTTGTCGGACAACACTTTGTCATCCCAAGGTTGATTGGTAATTCTCCTATTCCTCCACCTTCTACACTTTGGTATAAACATGCACCGAAGGAAGCGATCGCATGGACGACACCCTACACGGATACAATTGCTGGCTATAAGAAGATGATAAAGATGGAGGATCCCAAAATCTTGCCGAATGACTACTTTGATATTCTAATCGATTGATACATCTTATACTTCTGTATCATTTTGTATATTGTGCAATAAGCCATGTATATTGAACTGTATATTGAACTCTGTGTTGTGCAATAAAAAAAATATAACTAGAACTGTATATTGAACTGTATATTTTACAATGAGTCATGTATGTTGTACAATGAGTCATGTATGTTTAACTTTGGTATCTTTTCCAACATTTATATAGATAGTTTTAACCCACTCTCTGTATAAAACTAGGACTGTCAAAATCTGGACAGTCCCACAAGCAAACAGGACTGTCAAAATTTTGACAGTCCTAGTTTTAACCCACTGTGATATATATAAAAGTAGGACTGTCAAAATTTTGACAGTCCTAGTTTTAACCCATTTTCTGCACATTTATATATAAAAGTAGGACTATCAAAATTTTGACAGTCCCACAAGCTATGTGGACTGTCAAAATTTTGACAATCCTAATTTTAACCCATTGTCTGCACCTATATATATATATATAAGTAGGACTGTCAAAATTTTGACAGTCCCACAAGCTATGAGGACTGTCAAAATTTTGACAGTTCTAATTTTAGGACTGTCAAAATTTTGACAGTCTCACAAGCTATGAGGACTGTCAAAATTTTGATAGTCCTAATTTTAATCCACTGGAAATTTTATATAAAACTAGGACTGTCAGAATTTTGACAGTCCCACAAGCTATGAGGACTGTCAAAATATTGACAGTCCTAATTTTAATCCACTTTCTCTGGAAATTTATATATAAAACTAGGACTGTCAGGATTTTGATAGTCCTGATAGCCATCAGGACTGTCTAGAATTTGACAGTCCTAGTTTTTAGCCACTGGCTCTGCACATTTATACATAAAAGTAGCTGTCTTGATAAACAAATAACCAAACACAAATAGTATGAAAGTTCTTCTTCAAATTTGACTGTATGAAAGTTCTTCTTCAAATATGTCTCCAAACATAAATAGTACGAAAGTTATACAACTTAAACATTTCTCGAAACAAAACATAACCAATCAAAATATTTCAACAAAACATAACCACTCAAAGTTTTTAAACTTAAGAGTATTACATGTCTCAAAACACAAATTATAGAAAAGTTTTACATGTCTTGAAACATGGCCTAAACTTCATGCCGCCTCTTTGTACGTTGCTCTATATTTTCCAAGAAAAAATTTTTTTCAGTGTTGTCGATTTGTTGTAGCTCGTCATTGATTTCCATATAATTCGTACCCTGTCAACTTACGAGGCTTCTTTCCAACTTTTTTACTTTCCTAGCCTATTCATGAGAATTAAAAAAATTTGTTAGGTTATAAACATTTACATATATCAAACTGAAAGTGAAGAAGTTGCCTCACCATCTTGACCAATGCAGTATACAAGACAGATTTGGCGGGAAGATCTGATGGTACACGCACAATATCGCCTCCGCGTTTGAACAACGTAGGTAGTCCGACACCAGCGTAATAGGCGAGTCAGTTGTCGCTATATTCCGTCATATTTACTGCTGCTTGTCATTCGATTTCTCTAATAACTTGACGTTGCCACTCAATGAAGAAGTCCGAGACCCAGTTGAACGTCGCAGGAATATAGTTTAGCGGTTTTGTATCTCGCGGAGCAGTTATCATTTTCAATGTGCGCTTCGGTACTGTTTGTACGTAGCCAAACTGACGGAGCACTCTATCAGGCATATAAGCCTCCTCGATTTTATGACAACTTATCAGACCGTGATCTAAAGCGACTGGTTGCAATGGACGACTAGTCTGTCGCAAATTGCGATATAGATCCCAGATAATCTGTAACACATAAAATTTAGCATAACGTCATTTATTATAACATAATTTAGTAAATTATTACCAAAAGTTAAAAAATTATGTCTCAATTCACCTATTCTATCATCATATCTTCGAGTGCATTCCGTAGGACGGCCAATGTGTATGGACGTTTGGTATCTTCCTTAGTTGGCTTTCATCTGCATATTCTAGGAAGGTGCTCGTCATACCTTTGGTTAAGTTTAGCCCGCTGCAGGGTTGGAAAGTGCTCGTATATCCATGCTTTCACGTAACCAAGTTAAAAAAAATATTAGTCTAAAAATTAACAACAATATTTTTTATTATGTATACAAGTTGATAAAGATATATCTATACATTGAGTAGAGTCTGGCATTCAGATATTATCTTGGAACCGACGCAGGATACGATATTAAGCTCGCGGTAAAGGTATGCTAGTATACCGCTATTCCAAGATATTTCTTCCACCGTGTCTATGTCGTCCAAATTCAGGAGATATTTGGCATGTATCGACGTTCCAGACTTATCCGTAATGCCGACAACTACTAAGATGAACTACATATATCCACGGGCCACATTATCGCTATTATCCACTTCGGGGTTCGGATCAACGAATGTCTCCTCCAAATATTTTAGAGGAAGTCCATACGACTTCTTGAATTCTCGAAGGGTGGTAAAACTAGTGGCATCAACTCTCAGACACCCTGATACATAATCTACGATATGGTCGTAAAAGTTGATGCTCGATTCGTCAAAAGTATGATTCATCATGACTCGACCATCAACCCTAAGTCCCAATATATGATGGACGTCATCAAGGGTAATCGTCAACTCCCTATTTGGTCGATGGAAAGTGTTGGTTTCTGGATGCCATCGTTCTATAAATGCTGATATAAGTGCATTATCTACCGTCGTATATGAGTAGTTACCCAAATATTATAAACCGGTGGGAATAATTTTAGCCTTCACATCGTCTTCCAATAATTCAAACCTCCATGTATTGCATTTTTTGCCGTGGTTGATCACCGTTAACATACGAGAACTCTCCTGAAAAGTCAATAATTGGATAAACTTATACCTATATATAAAATATAGTTATCTATAAATATTTGGATGAACTTAGAACTTACAACTATCTATAAAATTATCATAACATAATGTACTTACCGTATTGTTCCATATTTGGTATGCAATATGGTTCTCGATCGACGATAACATAGAGCAACCGTTTGGACGAGTCTCGACTGGACTATCTGGCTGTTGAGAAGGTCATGAACCATTAGTAGGCCGGTTTATGAGGGTTTGTGGGAGAGTCGCGATAGGACTATCTGCATGTTGAGAAGGTCCTGAACCATCAGTTGGCCGATTTTGGATATTTGGTATGTCCTCATCGGAGGAGGAAGAAGAACCATAAGTACTAGGAGTACTAGGAGCACGTCTCTTTGAACGAGTGACAGTCTTCTTCGTCAGTCGATGTTTTCTAACTTCAGGGCGTGCCTCGTGGTCGCGGATAGTTAGAGCTGGTTCAATAGTACGCTGAACATTGCGTTTCTTACGCATCGACGCAGTAGCGCATCTTCTTATGATATCTTCATCCTCAGTGCCCTTTCGAGGGTCGTGACTATAAGAAAAAAAAAATATTTTAACAGACTATAGAAATTTATTCAGGACTATAGAAATTTTTACAGTCCTATATGTATACAAGACTGCAAAAATTTCTACAGTCCTAAATTTATACAGGACTGTTAAAATTTCTACAGTCAAATTTTCTACAGTCCTTTATACATATAGGACTGTAAAAAAATTTCTACAGTCCACAATGTATATAGGACTGTAGAAATTTTTACAGTCCCGCATGGTTCTGTTACATACGTTCGACGGATGTCAAACTTGTATGACCTAAAATCGAGTACGAGACTCCAGAAAAATATCGAAACTATATCCGAAACTATATTCAGGACTTTTATGCCCTAATTTTAAGTTGGAAACATAATTTTTGGAAAAATTTAGAAATGCAATAGAAATTATTACAATTTTTGAAAAAAAATTCGAAATACAATAGAACAAGGAGAAGGAAGAATGGTACATTGATTCTTTCGAGAGTTTGGGAGCCATCGACAAGGAGGAGGAGGAAGAAATGGAGGAGGAGGTGTAGTGCCCCGCTCCGCATAGGCGCTATGTACAAGTGATATCGTCTTGCTTGCTCAAACGAAAGTCTTCTCGGAGAGTTCCCGACCGATTAATCAAAGTGAGTGGGCAGAACTGCATTCTCTGATTCTTGCACGACTTAATAATGAATATGAGTTTTTGAATGCTTGTTTGCTAAGAAGATTGTTTCATAAGAAGAATGATAGAACCGACTCAGCATGCTAATAAGAGAACTCACATAGCTTGTCATTGAAACGATTATGCTGCCTAACTAAGAGAATATGGATGCTTGTCCGAAATGAGATAGATCAATTGCTATGCTAAGAGAAAGATAGAAATATTGCATGCTTAGAAACACCGACACAGCTCAACCGAAACCTTGTCATGCTAAGAAGATCAGTAAATGAATCGTTTGAAATGTGCCCCTTGAATATGCTGAGAAGAGATAGACTTTTGCATGTTAGAAATGAATAATCGTGCTTGGCATAATATGTTTCGCTTGCCTGTTTTGCTATCGATCTGCTATATGTTATAAGTGTGAGAGAGAGTCTAATAGTCCGCCCTGATGTCCGGTCCTTCGGGATCTTGGGGTGTGTGCTATTAGACTGTTGAATAGATGTGTTGGCTTGAATGAATGAAAGAGAATAGTATAATAGTCCGCCCTAGCGTCCGGTCCTTCAGGATCTTCGGGGGTGTGCTATTAGATTGTTATATGCTTATGAATGTGAATGTTGCTTGTCATTGCATTGGTCTCGGACAACTTGTGCACAAGGTAATAGTCTCTCGATCGATTCCTAGGGCACTGGAAATCGGTCGGTCCGGAAGGGATTGTGAGAGCACATTGACATCCGGTCCTAGGGGATCTTGGGGGGTATTATTGTCCAATTAATGGGGAAACTCATGGACCGTCATATAGATAGGGCGCATGCTAGGTTTACCTTCTTGCATACCTGTCATTTGTGACACCAAAAGATGGATTCATAAGTTTATGCATATATGCAAATTGTGGCTAACTTGTGTGTCTGCTGCAGGAATAACCGTTCGGCTATGGGGTAAGAAATATGAATTTGTACATATAAGCCTGCTTGCTCATTAAATGTGCATCATAGAGTTTATCTGATAGTGTTGCATGCATTTGCATCGGTCGGACAATGGCTATTGGTGAAGAGCTGAACCTTGGTTACGGCTGCTATAACGGTAGTGATGTGCAACCCTGGTCACAGCTGCTAATAGCATCAGATAAAGGAGTCATTGGTTAGCTGGATTACCGCTACCAATCATGAGTTTCTCGGGGACCGACCTCTGATTGATAGTTCAACTTGTGTGCTTGAAAGAATGATAGTTCCTATATGCTACTTTGCCTTAGAGAGTTAGAATTGTGTTGAACAATACATGTTGCGCACTGCACAATAGAGCACTGCCCCGATCGTATTCTTATAAGTTTGAATATGCAAACTGTTTCAAAGTTATGTTTTCAAAAGATGTAATCTGACTATAGTTCTGAGCTGCATGAAATGAACCTAAGTAAAACTAGCAAGATCACTAGTAATGCAATATTTTGCCACATGATTACTTAGTGTGGGTTTCAGGGGATGTAGCTTCTGTTCAGTTGTTTATACTCACCAGTACTTGTATAAAGTGCTGACCCACCAACAGTTTGCTTGTTCTCAGGTGCTTGTTCGTTTGAGGAAGCGATAGCCGTGCCTCATCCCAAGGAATCGGGGCATGACAGGAGGGCTCCGACAAGAAAGGGAGGAGGGGGGAGGGCTCGGGTTTGGAGGGTTTGGGAAGAGAGTTTTATGTTTGGGCTAGTATGAGTAAACTTTTGGGCTAGTATGAGTAAACTTCATTCATTAATGGGCTAGCCCCAAGTAAACTGTGTAGTGCCCTTATCAACAGCCTAGTTATATAGAAAAGTTCACACAAAACATTTTCAAATGGCTCATAAGGTTTCAACTCTTGGTTTTGCAAAGCTCTCCATTGTTGTACTTACAGCCTTCCTCTTAATATCATGACTCTTCTCCAAAGATTTTGAGGGCTATTCATCACGGTTCTCACGTTCCAATCAAGTATTTCAACCAAGTTCGTGATAGGTGAGCGATCATTCAGAGGCTTGCCTGGCGATTAAGCGTCTTCTAAGGTGATCAAGTATCTTCTCTGAAGATCAAGCATATTCCTCTAGTGGATTGAGTTAGGTAAGTTCAGTTTTTGGACTTGATAATCATGGGATATATTCTTAATTTATGGGTGTATCCAATCTCTAGATTTAGTAAAGAGCAAATTAGTTATTCTTGATTCTTTAACTTTTCATATTAGCATGATTGATAAGGGGTAGATTGGATCTCATTTACGCTTAAATATTTTACTAGCTTCATGCAAGTATGATCATGCAATGATCTTGTTGGTGACAATTTCAAGCAGTAGATGATGCTACTTGGACTAATGAAAGCTGAAAAGAAGAAGAAAATTGCTCCTTCGACAATTAAAATATTGAGTAATGAACCATGTGGTGGGATACAGATCAAAGGGGTCAGTTTCCAATTTACATTTTGTTCTGTTATTTACTTCTTAGGCTGTGTTTGATTTGATTAGACTTTTTTTCCATAAAAAATATTTTTGTCATAAATTTTTTACCAATGTGTAGTGTTTGATTGCTTATTTTTCCATAGAATTATTTTCCAAAATTTTACTATTTTCTATATTTTTTTCAAAAGTTGTGGAAAAGAAAACAGGTCCGACCCATGAGAAATAAATTTCGTAAAAAATTTATCTCCTCTCTCTCTCTTTCAGTTTTGGGGATCGACTGTACTAGGAAGAGGTACTCCTCCCTCTCCCATCTTGATAGGTACCTACTTGGAGTGGTAGCTCAGTGAGTGAGTGGCTCAGGTGTTCAGTGGCTCAGTAGGGAGGAAGTGGCTCAACTCAGTTCTTTCCATGTTGCCAGTGTTGCCAAGGCCATGGTTGGCTCATGTTAGAGTATCAGTAATAGAGAGTCTTACATTAGAGTATCAGAGGCTCATAACAGAGTATCAGTAGCCATATTTCCCTTTTGTCATCATTGCCACGTGAGGTGCAACATCAGCAACTGATTTGTTATGCCAGCTTATCCCAAACGGTTACAGACACTGTGCTAGGTCACCCAAGTCGGTTACCCACTCCATGAGAAATGTAGCCTATAAATACTAATAAGGAGAAGAGTATTAGCAGCTGAATTGTCATTTTCTTGTTTCTTGTTTCTTGTTTTCTCAGTTCTTTTCTTCTTCTACCTCTGGATGTTCTGTACTTCTCCATTTTTCCTACAGCAATAAAACCCTAATTCCCCAACTTGTTCTTTCTTTCTCTATTATGCAAATTTTATCTACATCTCATGGCAAATTTGAGTATTTCTGCAACTAATCAAGGTCTTCTAGGTTGAGGACCTACCAATTTGGTATCAGAGCAGGCTGATCTCGTCGTAGATGGGGGAGAGGACCTCAACTCGAGTTTGTTGGCCCAATATTTAAGTTGAGTTTTTGAATATGACTAATTGATTAAGCTTTGCATTATGATAATCGATCAATCACTATAGTAAGCATTGTCCAGATATGCATTAATGTTTTAATATTTGCTTCTGTATATTGTTTTGTTGATCTAACATGCATCTGCATAAAGCAATAAGCAAGATAAGCATGGGCATATGCTATGAAGAAATGATGATGAGCCAAAGACGACGTTACACCAGAAGATGTCTCTGAACTGCCTACGACTTATCCGAAGACTCGCACCCGGGAATTCTGCTTCCCGGTCAGCAGATTGGGGTCGAGGGCAAAGCCCCCAAAAAGTATTCAGATTTTCAGAACTGTTTATCTTTGGACAACTGCCGTCAAGGAAAAATGTATCTTCCAGTCAGCAGACATTTTAGAAGATTGGCGTCATCAAATGCTCTTGATTTTCATATATAATTTGATATTTTATTAAGTCTAGGACTTATGTACATCGAGTCGCACTGGCATACCCTTAGGCTACTCAAATAAGCCAAAAACCTATCCACCCAAAATCGGACCAAACCAAACATGAACCAAGGCTAAGACCATTCTGAAATAGGCCAACTGAACTCTGGCCGAACTCAGACTGAACTCGGTCTACCTTAAATACATAATCTGGCTAGCTGTTTGTAATGCCCCGCTCCGCGTCGGTATTATGTATCAAGGTGAGTGGGCAGAACTTCGTTCTCTAATTCTTGCATGCCTTAATAATAATCTGAGTTTTTTGCTTGCAATATTTTCATAAGAGAATGATAGAACCTGCCTTGCATGTTAACGAACGAACTCACCTAGCTTGTCTTTGAAACGAACAAGTCTGCTTAACTAAAAGACCCTGAAACGCTTGTCTAAAAGTATGTATTTGCATGAACATGTTCACTATCACCTATGCTCCGAGAGAACCATATCGTGTGCCTGAATGTGTTCAAAGATAAGGCGGCTTGCCCCCGTAACAAGATTATAGTCTGATGGTTTATTTCGTCTGCATCCTAAAGTTTATTTGATAGTGTTTTTATGCATTCGCATCGGTCAGACAATGGCTATTGGTGGAGAGCTGAACTGCATGTGTTACGGCTGCTATAGAGATAGTGGAAAGCAACCATGAGTCATAGCTGCCATTAGCATCAGATAATGAGTCATTGGTATGCTAGACCAACAGCTGCCGATCCTGAGATACTCGGGGACCGCACTGCATATAGCTAGTTCATTGTGTTGGCTTGGATAGATGGACCGCCCCTAAGATATGCATTGTGTGTCTAGCTGTGCATTTGTCCCTAGAGTCTCACGAGACACGCTGTGCACACCCTGAAAAAGAACGAATGGCTTGTCTTGCTTATATTGCATATGGAACTCTATTTTCTAAAAATATTTCCAAAACAAGTAATATGACTCTGCTATCGAACTGCATGAAATGAACATAGGTAAAACTAGAAAGATCACTAGTAATATAATATTTTATAACATGATTACTTAGTGTTGGTTTTAGTGAATGCTTGATCAGTTCAGTTGTTTTATCTCATCAGTACTTATAAAAGTGCTGACCCACCAACAATTTACTTGCTTGCAGGTACTGGATCGTCCGAGGGAGCGATAGGCGTGCCCCATCCCCAAGACCCGAAAATTCTGATTTCGATTGCCTCTTGAATGCTATCGTATAAAGGGGCATAATGTATGGAACGATACATTTGCCTAAGAGAAACCCAAGTCACTCGATTTGCGCCGAATACTCAGTTGGCTAAATACATTGCATTACAACAATGTTCCTCCGCTGCTTACTAGATTGATGCGATGATAGCCAAACAAACTTAAACGATGAAGCCTTGTGTGGGCCCAACCCCAGGCTCATACGACATCACGTCCCGGTATCAAACGGTCCATTCCTTGCCCCGTCGGGAAAGCGTCGAGGCGTGGTGGTTCGCGTTCGGTCCCGGCGGGAGAGGCGATGGTCCGGGCGGACCTCGGGGCCGGGGCGTGATACTGTTAATCCCTGATTTTGTGGCCTCCAACGTTCGAAAATTTAAATATTCCATATCGAATTCTGGCCAAACTCGGTTTGAGAATACCCTATAAATAGAGTTGAATTTTCACATTCTTACTCACTCAACCATTCTCATTATTTCTATCCTATAGTGAGTAAATCCTCATAGCCTAAATATTCTTATCTCCAAGATTAACTCTCCAGCCTTCCAGTGCCAAGTGCGATCTCGGTTAGAAGTCTGTCAGAGTTGTAAGAGCTTGGCCCAGCAAGTTTTCTCTTTAGTTTGAAGTCGGCGTGCCCTTCGTATCAAACGCACGTATGAAGTCTTTCGAGCCTTCGGATCAAAGCTCGAGGTTGTAAAATGTTAGCAAGCCTTCGGATCAAAGCATGTGATTCACTATTGGTGATTATAGTGGATACAACTCCAAGCAAGAGTTCTCGTACCTGGACTAATCCTCTCATAGGAAAACCAGGATAAAATTTTGGTGTTTGCATTTGCTCTCTCTTACCCTCAATTGCTTTACATATATGCTTCACATATTTATTATTGTTGTTAGTAGATAATTATTTTCACTTAGCATTATTTTTTAATTTGGTAGATTATTTTGCCGCACTCTATTCACCCCTCTCTAGAGTTGCCATTACGGTCCTTCAATTGGTATCAGAGCTGGTACTCTCTTAATTGGTTTATGGTCCCAATTGCTCCTTCAATTGGTATCAGAGCTAGTTCTTTTGATATTGGCTTAACATCCTAAGCGACTTATGACAACAATTAGATCTATCCATACCAATAATAGTGAAAGCCAGTCCATAAATAGACCACTCATATTTGATGGTACTAAGTAGACGTACTGGAAGACACGTATGAGTTTCTATTTGAATTACTTGATTTTGATCTTTGGTCTGTTGTAATAGATGGACACAAGAAGCCACCTAGAATAGTTGTAGATGGCAACCTTGTAGAGAAACCCCATGATAAGTACACAAATACAGAGAAGAAACAAGCTAGTCTTGATGCTAGAGCTATTAATACTTTATTATGTGCTATAGGCATGACTAAATTTAACAGGGTATTAACATGTACCACTTCACATGAGCTTTGGAAGCTCCTTGAGATAATTCATGAAGGAACCACTCAAGTAAAGGAATAAAAAATTAGCAGATTGACGCAAGAATATGAGACATTCAAGATGAAGCCAAACGAGACCATCACTGAGATGTTCACAAGATTTTTTGACATCGTCAATCCTCTATCATCTCTTGGCAAGGAGTACAATAACTATAAAAGATTCGCAAGGTGATTCAGGGACTAACCAAGAATTGGAACCCCAAGTCCCTTCATCACTTCTTTGATTCGTTCCTTCAATCACATGTTCTCTTTCCTCTTCTTCGTTCTGATTTGATCAATTATGTGGAGACAAGAACCGGAGAAATCGGTCGCAACTCCGATCCGAGAAGTCTGCACAAATTCGAAATTAAACTTGAATTCTCGGGGAGTTGGAGTTCGAAGATGAATGATCTGATCGCTCCGCATTTGTTTGAGGTTCTGTGATCGAATTCAATCGACAACGATCCCTGGTGAGTCTTCTGCTTCGATTTTTCCTCTCTTCTTTTTTTATCTACCTATTCTCTTCAATTAGAAGTTCAAGAACTCATCTAAGCATTCATTTCACTATCCTGCGCTCTAGCTGTTCGATTTAATTCCTGAACCAGGGTTTTTTGTGTCGGGATTGAACTTTTGACTCTGCTTGTGAGCCGAATTGACTTGGTAAAGGTATATTTCTGATCCTTCTCCTCTTGATTTTAAAGACCATTTGAGTAGTTGCTGTGTTCGATCGACACATGAGCTTTTGTTGTGTCCTCTCAGGATTACGATAAGACACCGAGTTTTTGTCTTATATTCTAGATCGTTGTGTCGAGTGTTGGACACAGAGTGATGCCAGGGTTTACTTTGAATCTAACACAGGTTTCGGTCTCAGAGGGAAAATCCTAAACTTAGTAGGAAGGCAGGAATTAGAAGTTTCAAGTTGAATTGAATATGAAATGGGAACTCAACGGCTATGTTTGGATACGATAGCTAATTATGTTTTAACTGATTTAGGTTAAAATTTGAATTAATGGGAGTTTGGACCCAACTGAGCAATTGATAGTTGAGAAGTTATTAGGATTAAATCAAGAAATTAGTTAAAAAAATTGTTAGTTTAATAATCAAGAATTAGTTAAAAGAATTTGTTAAGGAATTGGTTAAAAACCTTAAAATCTTCTAGGGAAGCACTTTGAAATAAAATCTAATATTTTGATATTGATTTCATAGGAGGACTTTACGTTTCCCACTATCCTTTGCAAGGACCAAAATAAGTACATTTTCCCTCTCCATTTACGATTTTGCATTTCATATTGATTGTTGCACATAGTCATTAATTATTTATTGTCATGGACTGATGTTTATTGATTGACATTGATTGAGTCAGGAGAGGATACGAGTCATAGCATTTGGTTTACCATTAGCCGAAAGAACGATTGACTGCTAGCACTTTATGTGCCTTACGTCCAATTATTAATGACTGCTAACATTAATTAGTGTCTTACTATATAATTGACTGATAGCACTAATTAATGTCTTATTTATATTGGTTGGCTGCTAACATTAATTAGTGCCTTACTATGTAATTGACTGATAGCACTAATTAATGTTTGGTAGCACTTTCAGTGCCTTACTCGCATTAGCCCCCATATGCTGTGTTCAGTGTCAGATTGCATGTCATTCTTGTAGTGTAGTGCATGATTGTTCAGGTACATTTTGGTCCCTTGCCTATTTTCTGATTATCAAATATTATTTATTTATTGTATCATATTGTGAGTGGTTTGGGTTATGTGTTACTTTGCTCCAATCCTGACTAGATGTTGACATATTAGGCATAAAGGTTAACACCCGGCTCGGAGAAGGATCCATAAGACTTAGAATAGATTTTTTTTAAATGTAAAGATGTATTATTTATTTGGATGGATATACTTATGGAGGACTGTATATATAATATTGCCTTTAGTTTCACCGGATTTGTTCCCGGACATCACTTGTAAAAGACATAATAATGCAAATAGTGGAATTGTGGTGATTGTTAGTATCAGGGATTCGTTAGTATTGTTGTGATAAGAATAATTGATAAAATATAACTTTATGAAAACTAAGGTTTAGAACAAATGACTACCGCTGTCAACGACAGCGTAGGCTGGGTGTTCACGTCGGCGAATTCTGTTTTGACAACGCCGCCTTCGTTGACGTATTTTAAGCATTGGTGAATAGTGGATGGAATAATCATATACTCGTGTATCTACGGACGCTATAGCAGGACATTGTAGGATACCTCCACATCGATGACATAACAAGTCACTTATGTTCACCTATTTGGCACTTCAGACGAATCTTGCCTAGAGGATAGCTTCTTCCAGCGTTGAAGCCACTAATAGTGGTATTGGTGGCTGCTAGACGATGCATTATAATCCCTAAGGTCTGTAGCAAACTCTGTGGGATAATTCTGGGAGATGATCTGGGGTCGATATGCATCTGGTCCACCTTAATGGCTCTAATGTACCCTGTGTAATACATGGGATAATCGTGCCTATTATTCTTTAACAACATGTCCTGCTGAAAGAATGTGATATTCAAGATTGCCTCCATCACACTGTTGTAGTGAGGACATGCGACGGTATTCTCGACCGGTGGTTTGACTTGCCAAATAAGAGTAAGCATTTTGCAATGTCTCACTTAGAGCGTCATGGTCTTGGAGAGACGTAGGAGCTCGAAGAGAGAACTTTGCAGGAGTGTTGACCAGTTGTGCCCGTATGTCTAAGCTGTAGGGCCTCTCTAGCCCTTGAGTTGTGTCTTTCTGTAGAGGTTTATCATAGTGAGTTTTTTTCTGCTTTTGCTTGTCCACTGTCAGAAGCTGGGATGGACCTAAATCAGAGACATGAGGTTCAACAGTTGGAGGTGTACAATTGTCGGGCACATTATAGTCGCACTGGTAGGCTAGTCCTGACCTGGTTACCCTGATAGAGCTTCATCTATTGATGGAGAGACCGTGTGACAAGACTTGATCTTCTTTTCCTTGGACTTGGAGACATGAGGTGCTGTTGGTTGTGTCTTGTCTGGGACGAGGTCTGGACGAATCCACATGACCTCACCTCTTGGAGTAGTAAGGGGAACCAACCCGTATGCTTGGGCTGGAGGAAGGTTAACATTCCCATTATCGTCCTGGGTATAGGGATGATACCATCTTGGGCCTTTATTGCAGGAAAGGTGCCGAATTTGAGGGACACCATGTTTGTAGTGACCGTTTTATCTTCAAAGTCCAAGAGAGATTTGGAGTCGATCGGTCATTGTATGTGCCTTTTCAATACGTAGCAGTCTTGCGTGGAGTGGTGGACGTATTGGTGGTAGTGACAATACTTGGGATTGTCGACCTTGTCCGCTTCGTCGGGACGTCTAACATCAAGTAGTCGAAGCTTATTACCCTTCATCAAGACTTCGAAGATTTTCATGACATCATCATCGTCAAAGGAATAGGTCTTCTATACTTTTGGTGGCTCTGTTGGCTTAGTAACAAGTATGGTCAGACTTTTGGACACGTTGGCTGTCAGAGCTTGCTTTCCTTTACTGTCACGATTGTTGATGGCAGCGAAAGGACACTTTCCTTTGTCCTCAATACTAGGGGTTGGAATCCTAATAAGCGGGCATCTTTTACGCTCTTTTCGACAGCAGCGACACTTATGATAAATGTCGTCCAGTCACTGAACGGGCCATATATCATCCAAAGTCTAACTGATGGTAGAAGATTCTTTCTACACGTTTCCATCAGTGTGGACTCGGGGATGTCACGCCCCGGCCCCGCCCGGGCCGCCGCTCCGCCCTGCCCTGCCCCGTACGACCGGGATTCAACGAACCGGGCACGAATCACCGTGCCCCGGTGCGCCGGACGCGAATCACCGTGCCCGTCCCGCGGGCGCGAGGGAAGAAGGGAGCCAAGCGAATGGCCCGTTCGAGCTTTCGGGGGACGTGATGCCGCACGGGCCTGGGGTTGCGCCCGTGCAAGGCCAATCGTTTAAGTTGATAGTTGGCTATCATCGCATCAATCGAGTAAGCAGCGGAAAGGGACTTGTTGCAATGCAATGCATTAGCCAACTGAGTGTTCGGGACAATCGAGGCAACTTGGGTTTCCTTTAGCAAAGGCACACGTTCGTTCCATACATTATGCCCCCTTATACGATAGCATTCTCGGGGCAACAATCGAAACCAGGATTTCGGGTCTTCGGGACTGTGGCACGCCTATCGCTCCCTCGGACGATCCAGTACCTGCGAACAAGTAAACTGTTGGTGGGTCAGCACTTTATACAAGTACTGGTGAGATAAATCAACTGAACAGAAACAAGCATTCACTCAAACAGGCACTAAGTAATCATGTTATAAAACATTACATTACTAGTGATCTTTCTAGTTTTACCTAGGTTCGTTTCATGCAGTTCTAGCAGAGTCGATTTACTTGTTTAGAAACATGTTTGGAAACAAAGTTTCATATTGAATATGCAAGCAAGCAAACCGTTCATGTTTCAGGGTGTGCGCAGCGTGTCTCGTGCGACTCGAGGGTCTGATGCAAGGCTAGACACACGATGCACATTCTTAGGGGCAGTCACTATCCAAGCCAACACAATGACTTAGCTATATGCAGGGCGGTCCCCGAGTAACTCAGGATCGGTAGCGGTTAGTCCAGCATACCAATGACTCATTTATCTGATGCTAGAGGCAGCTGTGACTCATGGTTGCTTTGCACTATCATGGTAGCAGCCGGGACACATGCAGTTCAGCTCTCCACCAATAGCCATTGTCCGACCGCGTGCGAATGCATGGAACACTATCAAATAAACTCTAGTATGCAGACGAGACGAACCATCAGAATACACTCATTGTTGCGGGGCAATCTGACTTATCACTTGAACACGTTCAGGCACAGTATGGTTCTCTCGAAGCATAGACGATAGTGAACATATTCATGCACTCTAAACAGGCGATTCAGGATTCTCGTTAAGCAGGCATTGTTTCAAAGACAAGCTAGGTGAGTTCGTTTATTAACATGCAAGGCAGGTTCTATCATTCTCTTAAGAAAACATTGCAAGCAAAAACTCAGGTTATTATTAAGGCATGCAAGAATCAGAGAACGAAGTTCTGCCCACTCACCTTGATACATAACGCCGGCGCGGAGCGGGGCGTTACAGGGGATACCGGGAGGCAACTTCAATGATGCCTGTCGAAACCGTTTAATGTATTCTCGTGCATGTTCCCTATCCCTTTAGGTGATGTCCATTAGGGAGGACATAGTCATATCCATTCCGCATTCATAGAAGTGGGCGTGAAAGAGGGATTTCAAGTCCTCGAAGGATGAAATGCATTTATCCGGGTGGCTACAGAATAATTCAAACGCGACCCCGGATAGTGCTCCAATGAACAAGTTGGTGAGTAAGGCGTCATCCCGAGGTAAATGGTCTATCGTGGACTGGAAGCATCTCATGTATTGACGGGGTGATGTCTTTCCGTCAAATAGAGTTAGAGATAGTGGCTTGTATTTGGGAGGGTATACCACGTTATCCTATTCGGGAGGATAGGGCTGCCGGATCCCAAGCTTCTGGATCCTGTCTTGGTTATCTCGAGCGTTGACGCGGCACGCAGGTCCCTAAGAGTCTCCTGGATGTCGTCTGGCAGGAGAGCAGCAAAAGATCGATGTGCGGACTGGCTGCTTGCGATATGAGAAGCCGGATCAGGCGCGCCAAATTCTTCGTTGGTCCCCAGGTCCAAGTTTATTCGCCCCGGGGCTTGCGGCTGTGTCGGGAATAAGTTTTCTCAGAGTTCTAGCATGGTGTGAGTTAGAGTCTGTACTGAGGTGCTCAACGTCTGTATCATGGCTTCGAGTGCCTCAAGACATTGTTGGTTACTAGACTTTGCACCATGCTCATCTGCCATGTACACTGGCATTACGTGGAATGTGGTGGATGAGAAGGTGGACGCCTTATTTTCTGTCTCAGATGTCTGAGTCTCACTGTCCTCAGGAAGAGTGGGCATTGAAGGATTGCTACCCCCAGTCTCGATTACGGGTTCATCCTGGAAGGTATGGCTACCCCCTGTTAAGCTGTCATCCGTTCACGGGGATTCACTGTCCTCTTGGAAGGATGGGTTGGAGTGGAACACAGGAGAATTACTACCCCCAGCTCCGATTGCAGCCTCATTAAGGGAGGTATGGCTCTAGTGTCTAGTGGACCCACCTAAAGTTGTGGAGTTATCGGTATGACTCCCCAGGCCTTGACACATTTCTTATACGTGTTGTGAGTCTCATGTAGGGCACGGACTTGCGTATGTGGTTGGCCACCTGTACATGTAGGCGTATGACGGATAGGGAATAACTGCTATTAGCGATGCATGATAGAAGCAGTTATTAGTAGTCGAAGCATAGAATATTGTGGTATGAAGGTCCAATCCTTGTCCTTGTTTGGTTGTAAGGTTGGACTATTGTTCTAACGATAGACTATGAGTCAGAGTTACGACGCCTCGGCGTAGTAGCTAAGGCGTGTTGTGGATACGACATGCATAGATCATTGGGCGAGGATGACGACTAGTAGGCGTATGGGACACCCACCTCCTTTATATAGATACCACACTCGACGGAGTGATACAGATGTATATATATATATTGCAGATACCACGTTCTTTAGATGTTGGACGTCACTTGTTATTTTTGTAGATACCACACTCTATAGAACGTTGGACTTTATTATACAGATACCATGCTCCTCGGAGATGGACGTTATTATTGCAGAGCGCCCATGTTCTGGAAGCATATGTGGCATATACTAGTCAGTCACGACGATTGGTGAATTATGTCAGCATATGTCTAGCCTACACTTTCTCATACGCACTAAGTTGTCCTCAAATTGCATTCACTTAGATGGTTAGCACACCCCCATTTATTTATTTAGTATTTACTTTATGGCATGTATTTTTGTATCTTGTTACGTCCCTCTGAGGACCTGGATTCCTTCCAGGTTGTTTGTGCAGTTGCAGGATATTCGATATAGTAGAGTGTGGACGTCATTGCAGGTATATTTATATTTCCAGCTATTTCAGTCATGTATTACTTTTCATTTTATTTTGTTTTTATAGCCTAGTGTTTATAGACCTATGTGTTCTTCTGGTATATTCGAACGGATGTATTATTGGGCTGCAGACTGATGATGCGTATCATTCTTCCTTGGGATTACTTACCCTAGATTGAGATTTAGATTTAGTTGTTGTATATTGGAGATGGATTATTACTTGGATCACTTGACCATGGACAGCGTAAGTGCACTTCGTCGGGTCCATTAAATTGGAAAGCCCTACGGAGTCGTACCAGCTGGCCATTGCCACGTGTCTGGTCCCATAGATTTTGGGACTGGGGTGTGACAAACTTCTCAGTTACATATAAGACTATCTTGAACTATAGAGGCAAAATACACCTATCATCCCACTTGGTTGGAAGGATGCTTGCTGAAGCAATCTCTGGAGTCCGCAGGGATCTGAATGGCGCACGGGAACGCTGGGCATACGATGACTCATCCAATGGCCACTTCAACTTTTGGTCAGTATATGACCGGATCCACATGGCTCATCCATCCCTTCCACATGCAGAGTTCATATGGGCCAAAGGGCTTACAAACAAAATATAATTAAATATGCTCAAAACAGTTAACTAGACCATTACTTACATTACATAGGCTTTAGTACAATTGTAGGACAAGGTTGTAAACTTTGTCTGCACAATAAGGAATCATCATCTCACTTATTCTTCCTTTGTGATTTTACATGGGATATTTGGCAAGATCAATGTGTTAAACTGAACTTAGTGCCATGTACATCCAGAGAGTTGCAAGATCAGGTTGAGTATATTCAGAGTCAGCGAACTAGGAGAGCAGATGTCACGCCCCAGTCCCAAAATACGTAGGATTAGGAATACGTAACATGCCAGCTACGCATTCGACCAGACTCTGGTCCGATTCGAATACGTATAAGCTGTACTAGAAGGGTTACTATCTATAAATATCTATGCCTCAATCCACAATGAACGGAATATACAAGAATGAGCTACATGTGCTAAAGTCGGCCACCAGTAACCCATAAGCTCGAATAGACTCGAGAAAGGAATATGAGTCTATAAAACTAGGGTATATCAGCAGATGAATAAACAATATGAATAATAAGCAATACTCCGAAATAATGATATAAGTACCTGACACCAATTCCTGTATGACACAGCAACACACATCAGCAACTCCAGTCAGGCTCCACAATGGTCTATGCTGCAAAACTGGCAAGGGATCAGGTCCTCAGAGGGACGTAACAAGGTACAAGAAACAACATGCCAAGATAAATGCAGTATATGAAATATATTAATAGGGCAAACTATGTAACCATCTAAGTGATATGCAAATGAGAGCAACATTAGACTCAGGCTGAGACCACTACAAGCTTTGTGTCGGGGAGCCGGTAGCAGTAATACTATGTAGTTTTACTATGTAGTTACTATGTAGTTTACTATGTAGTAAAATATATATATATAATCAGCCTGTAGCCTATGTGTCTCTCCCCACCCAATGTAATCACACGTCTCATATCCATGACACGCAAGATCAAAACTAATGCATCAAGTCATAATAAGATCTAATATAATGTCTATGTCATGAAACCTGCAACCTACACAGAATCACCTTGAATATTTCAGGAAGATTCTGTCACATGAATAGTGTCAGGTGTCCTGGGTATAACGTACTTGATAAGGCAAGTACGAGAATGTAAAGGGTCACGATATCCATCTCTAGGTGACGTTACACAACTTCGCGTACGGTGTTGGCACCCGACTATAATCGGACGCTAAGTAAGTCATACGGTCCTAGGTTAAGCATGTACAACATATAAATAAGACAAGGAAATATGTAACAAGACTGCAATGTTGGCAAGGTACACTTGCTTGGGGTTCTGGCTCCAACTGTAGCTCTGGTCTCAGTGGAAATTGCAGGTACTGCTCTGGTTGCTGAAATAGACATCACCATCAGATTCAGAAAATATCAAATAGCTAGAAACGCCTGTCATTGAGTCCAATTTGGACACAGGGGCAAAAATGACAGTTCCTGGTCAAAGCGGGATCCACATGTGGGCCACTTTGCACCGAAAAATGTGTCAGAAGCAATAGTCTCCAAATACGTCTAACTTAGTGTCAACAAGTCCAGAACGATGATACGAACCCAACGGAACTTCCAGAATTGGATTCCGATGAGCCGATCCCAAAATTGCCCGTCAAGTAGAGCCGTGGGGCCCACGATAAGCGATTTTGTCAACGTTCTCAGAATCGAACCAAACTTGGGTCACAGGACCAGCGTATTACTACGAGTTCGATGGCATAAGTTTCATTTTAATCCGACGTATATACACAAAGTTACAACGAGTTCCAGAATAGGCCGATACGGGACGTTGTCGGCGGATACGCGTTGATTCTGGTGTGCACGCACATCCAAATCAACTTCTGCGAAATTCTGCACGACCGTATCAACGGCACGCACCTTTCGGTGAAGACCGCATGCGACCAAGTCGTCCCGTTTGGCGGAACGCACTCAGTTCCGAGGGAAAATATGGTGTTATTTTTCTGTTTTTGGATCGCGGTTCGCGATCGCCACAGGACGCGACACACCGAGCGGGTTGCACGGACATCGAGAGGGTTACACAGTCTACGCGTCACAATAGACAAAACTAAAAACGGGGCAGCGAGGAGAGAGAACGGGTTACCTGAACAGGGCTCCGTGGAATGGGATTTCTTCGTGTCCGCGAGGCGATACGACTCACTGCGACACAGTGTCAGGGCTGTGTCCGATCTAGGGTTAGGGTTTCGATCTTCTCGCCGGAGGAGGGCTGCGCTGGCCGGGGCTGGATCGTCAGGCGAAGGTGCTGCTGCCGGAGGGCACGGTGGAGGTGGAGGCGAGCTTGCCGGAGCTGCTGCGGGGTCAGGCTGGGCACGGCGCTGGAGTGAGGGCGGTGACGAGGTCGTTCGACGGCTCTCGGGTCGACCAGATGCGGGCGGCTCAGGCGAATGGAGAGGGACTGCTGCTGGTGGTGGAGGGTCGGGCTCGAGGGTGCTGCGGGGACTCCGGTTGTTGGCCGGCGAGGACGGAAGAGAATGGAGTGGAGGCGGTGGTCGGGAATCGGGTTGTCGGAGGCGTTGGGTTGGTTTAAATAGGGTTAGAGGGAGGAGGACGGCCGCTGGGGGTTGAGGGAGGTGAAGTGGAAGCGGCTCGGGCGTTGGCGGAGCTGAACCGACGGGTCGCCGGCGGCCACGGCGGCGGAAACGGCCGCCGGGAGGAGAAAAGTCGGGAGAAGAAGAGTTGGGGGTTAGGGTTTGCAACGGGTTAACGGGTCCGGGTCGGGTTCAATTCGGATCCGACCCGACCCGTTAAGTATAGGGTTCGGTTCGGGTAAACCGGTCCGGTTTGGGTTGGTTGGTTCAATTGAACCGGGTTTAATCTAGGGTTTATTTTAAACTTAGTTTTTAGGTCTTTAAAAATGCTTCCGGGGTCCAATAAATTTCCGAAAAATTATCCTATGTCTAATTTTTCATTTTACACCAGAAAATATTATTTTCATAATATTTTAATATTATTTAACATCATTTAAAAATTACATCATTTAAAAAGTATTTAATTATAAAATACCTTAGTTTTAATTACAGAAAAATCCCAAAAAATTCCAGAAAATTGTGAAAAATCCATTTAAAAAAAATTCCTGAAAAATCAGGGGGTTTACAGCAGAGCCCGGTGGTACATGCAAGCGCGCGTCAGGTTGTCGGTTAGTGTCTGACACGTATGAAAAGAAAGGAATACACATTTTTTTGAAAAGATGATTACTACCTAAATTGACATCATGCATAATATTGAGTATGATGTTAGCTGTATGTTATAAAAGAGAGATGGAGTTGTAAAATTTTACTATCAATAAAATTATATATTTTTCATATATATATATATATATATATATATATATATATATATATATAACTAAACTTACCAGTTATTTACCAGCTAACAACAACAAATAAATTGTTTTAAAGTAACTAGTATATATGCACGTGTCATGCACATATTTCATTCTATTTGGGAAGAGCAAACAATAAGTTTTTCATTTTTTACTACTTGGGAAGAGCAAAATCCTCTAATTTTTTTTACATCTTAGGAAGTGCAAAGAACAATTTTCTTTAATTTTTTTCACACGTAATTACCTAACTACTCATGTTAAATTCAATGAACAATTTTAAATAGTATACATATATAAGGATATTTTAGGAAGAAATACTTATACGGTGAAGCTTCAACTTTTTCTATTGAGTTAATTGTCCAAATGGTGCCTGAGGAATGTTGTGGTCGCTGTTTTGGTGATTGAATTTATTTTATTTTATTTGGTACCTAAGCTTTGCATGCTGGTTTAAAGAGTGTCTGAACTATATTCTGTTGGTGCTTTTGGATAAAACTATTAAAAATGGACATGTGATGGTCACGTACATTTTTTTTTCAGAATTTGATTATCAAGTTTTTGTTGTTAGACTATCATTTTCAGAAGAATATTGGTGTTCGAAGAAATTCTACATAAACAAATGGCTTTTGTCGAGTACAAATTACGACTGTATAATCAAGCATAGCCGACGTAGCAGCTGGTCAGGACAAAAAATTCTGAAAAAGATATGTAACCTTCACATGTCCATTTTTAACTATTTTTATCTAAAAGTACAGTTTAGTACTCTTAAAACCAACAAGTAAAACTTAGATACTAAATTAACAAAAAAAAAAAAAATTTACCCTAAACGACAACCACAATATATTCGAGGCACTATTTGAAAAATTAACTCTTTTCCTATTATACAGCAGTATAGATTTTAGAGGGCTTGATAACCCCACCAAAACGCATCCGAAGTTTTATCGCCTTTCCTCTACTTGCCCTCTATCCCCTAATCCAAACCCAAAACCCTCTCCCTGACTCAATGGATGCCCTGAGGGTATGGAAGGGGACCACCCATCTCCTCCACTTCGCCTCCATCGGCAGAAGAATGGCCATGGCCAAGTCGACCTCAAGAATCATCTGCTCCTCCTCTTCCTCCATCTCAAAACCATCAATCGCCGATCGCCGCCGCCGGAGTTCCTCCTCATCTTCCTCCACCTCCGACCGAGACTCCATCCGCGCCATCCGTCTCAAGAAGGCACGCCTCCCCTTCCTCCCCTCCTCTCGCTCAAATTGGAAACAAATATACTGACACGGCACAATTAGGACACGGCGTCAGAGTATATTTTGGAATGCCCGTTTTTGTGTCCGATACGTGTCCAACACGAAGCTTTATGGACACAGCATGACTTTCCTAGTCAATTGGTCTTAAGATTTCAAAAAGAACGTTTTTTTTACCCCTATTTTTGCAAGTGCAATTGACCGTTTGATTTTGAATGATGAAAGTTAATACTTTTGAATTGTAAGCTTAATTTGATGAATGCAGGTAAGATATATAATTGAACTTCAGTTCACTAAGAATTTTTATCGGATACTTCCTTTTGTGGTCTTACTTTCAAATTTGGAGCAATTTTAGTACTTCAAATGGTGCAATTTTAGTACTTCAAATGGTGTTAGCAGTTTAATTTTGTTGTACTATAACTACGTAAGTGGCAACCACAAATAGAACCTTACTGCACAATGGCAAGGAGTAGGGGTGAGCATTCGGTTAATTCGGTTCCAACCGAACCGAATAACCGAAAACCGAATTGGACCAAAAACCGAATAAGAAAAATCCAAACCAAACCGAAATGGCCCATAACCAAACCAAACCGAACCGAATTAAATCGGTTTGGTTTTTATTCGATTTTTCAGTTTATTTGCACTTTTCTTTGTTTATATATATATATATATATATATATATATATATATATATATATATATATATATATATATATATATATATATATATTAACTAACTTTTCTTATTCGGTTTTCGGTTTTGGACGAAAACCGAAACCCAAAACCGAATAAGAAAATTTAGTATTTTCAAAACTGAAACCTAACCGATTTTTTTTAAAACCGAACCGAAACTCTTATTCAGTTCGGTTCGATTTTCGGTCCAAAACCGAATAATGCTCACCCCTAGCAAGGAGTATTTAGAGGTTTGATTGTTAGTGTTGTCGGGGAGATGAGGCACACACACCTTTAATGGACGAACCAGTTCGTGTTTGTAAAATTAAAGCATGATATGTGGTGACACATCAATGCAACTGCACCATTACTGCAGTATTTGCGGTGTTCCTATTGCCTCGTAAAAGCACTATTTAGGAATATGTCACTTGAATAGTTCTTTCTGTTGCAACCTTGAGTGAAGGATTCAGTTTTTCTTACCACTGAAAATGATACGACTGCGTGAAGACACGTTTACCAGCTTGAAAGAGAGGTGAGTGTTCTATATGTTTTCTTTTAAGCTATCTTACTTCATTGCCAGGTGGATGAGTTAAGGAGCAAGGGACATGAACCTTATGCCTACAAGTGGGACAGAAGTCATACAGCAAAGCATCTCCAAGAGATTTATAGTCATTTGGGGAACGGTGAAGAGTGTAAGGAGGATTCAGTTTCGGTTGCAGGAAGAATTGTCGCTCGTAGAGCATTTGGTAAACTTGCATTCTTGACTGTAAGGGATGATTCAGGAACAATACAGGTTTGTCTTATTCTCTATATACATGTATAATTTCCTTGAGTGTGGGTCGGGTGGGGTTGGGTGTGTGTGTGGATTTTGGAAACATATTATGGGAATTCATGTTGTTCTCTGCCATTTATTATTCAATATAATTAAAAATAGAACACAATATTATTATAATAATTTGTTTTTTTTTGATAGAAAAGGTGAGTGAGTAACTCCCCCATGCTTCACTAAATAGTGATTTAATGAAACCTCAAAATATTACAGACCTATCTAAGAGCATAACAAGTCCTAAGTACAAGAAAGAGCAAAAGATTCAACCACACCACAAAACTTAGAACCAAACATTGACGATACAACTGCATCACAAAAAACCAGAACCAAGCAACACCATCCTTCTAAATATCACTCCTCTCAGCTCCCCCTTCTCTTGGATATATGAGTTGCCCTTGTCTTGGATTTCTTGGCTCTGTTTCTTGGGTCCTGCCCAAAACTTGTTGGATAAAATATTGGATGTAAGTTGAAAAATGGTGTTATGTTTTCTATTAGAAGTCCTATTGTTTCTTTCAAGCCAAACCCCTAAATGTATGGCCACTGCCATGATGACACATGGCCACATATCACTCTGTTTGACTCTCTTCTCCTCTAAAGCCCTCATAAAGATTTCACTGGGCCAGTATGACCGCTAATTCCCAGATGCGCTTTACGAGCCTCCCAAATTGGGTTAACCACTCTTCAATTTAGTTACATCCACACCACCGTTTTCCTATGAGTATTACAAAATATACACTTGCTTGCACCCACCCAGTTATTAGCCAAATTGTCTTTGCTCAAAATACTATATTTACAGGTTTGTGAACCTTATCAGAGCCCTAATAGACCAAAGTACATCAGTGTATTCTGCTTGAATTCCCCATTCTTGATGTT
>JAYESA010000011.1:160671469-160772908 GCA_036927795.1 Iris macrosiphon | reverse complement strand
TTTATTGATGCAATATTTCATATATAAGTCTGTGTGACACCAGTTCGGATACCGTTTCACATCATTTGCTCTGGACTACAGGCGAGTACATCTCTTTGTTATTTTTTATTTCATGATAGTGTATATATCACTTGTTCTTGAACTGCGTACTTGATACTGACACTTGGTTACACGGACTGGTACTATATGGATCCCGTCAGAAGATGTTATCCCTTACCGTGTTCAACGGGTACTCATTCACATGTATTTCATCATGTGCATCGGGTATTAATTTTTATGTACTTCATGTGAATCCACTATTTCGTGTGCTAGTGTGACTATATCGTATTCATGTGCGTAACGTGTCGTGATTGGATCCATGAGTATTGGTTGGGGAGGGAGAGTAGAAGTTGGTTATGTGATCAAGCCCTATTTATCTCATGTGTATATCGATTATACACCTCACGTATAATCGAGTTACCTATTTACCTCATGTGCAACCTAAGCCGATCACATAACGAACTTGCGCTCTAAACCACATAGCTAGTATCCATGTTCTTCTACTTGCAGTTTATTCCCATATTACCAGTATTTACTTTCCAGTTCTTTATTGTGAATATTTGCCTGTTCTCACCTGCATTTTTATTTCTTAAATACTTGTGCATCTTGTATCATTTTCTATTATTCGTCATATATGCTTTACCATCTATTTGGAGTTGCTTTCAGAGTTTTGTACTTCACTCCTTTCCTGATTGGATATATTTTTTCAGATGATTGGTTAGAGGAGCTGTGTCCCACTTATTACGGCCCGCGGGATGGTGAACCTGACCTTTTTCTTCTAGATCTGAACCCGACCTAAAGAAGCTGGAATCATCATCGGTAAATTAAGCACTTGAAGTAAATTAAGCACTTGAAGTAACACAAATTATAACTGCACTATTTTTTCATGTAGTACCATCATCTGGCATAATTTTAAATATATGGTTACAAGTTGCTCCCCATAATATAGTTGCATATCTCCATAATCTATTGCTGAACTCCAAATTATGGCATACAATGCACGTTCCACATCTTCTTCTTTTTAAGTTTACGGCATACATTGTATGTTATCTTTTGTATAAAAAAATTATGGAATACAATGCACGTCGTAAATAATCTAATAAATTTATACTATTTAAAAAAAACAAACAGTCTTATTAATATATTTTTATACTTAATTATCTAACCAGTAGTAAACATAAAATAAGAAATATTACGAAGAATAGCTTTTCTTATTATACAGGATTCTAGATAGTTAACATTACAGCACTTTGTCTTGTCACACTGGAGTGAGGATGAACAAGATTAAATCATTCGAGGGGGGTAGGAGGTGACACGGAGAAATGATGGCAGTAAAGCGGAGGTGGCTCGCACTGTAGTAGGTGGTCTGCTGCCGACTCTACCACAAAAGCTTTCTAGACTTCACATCTATGGAAAAATAGAGATTGCATTAATTCAAGTCATATAGAATTTATACTTTTCTGCACCTGATCTAAAATATTAGAACATTCACAGTGGAAGAAATTTTAATGTTATATTTTGATTTAAAAAAAAATTTGTGGTATTTTAAAGCATATCATAGTTTCTTTATATTAATGGTTAGGTCTACCAAAAAATAATTAAACAGAAAAAAAAAAATAAAGATAAAAAATATAGAAGAAATTTTTTACCAAATAAAAAAAATTAAAGAAAAAAAAAGGAAGGAAAAAGAAAAAATTAATTTAGAATATTTATTTAGAGTGTATCATTTTGTGCCAATATTAGAGCATCCACAGTGGAAGAGATTTTAAGTGCTACACTTTGACTCTAGTCAAATTTTGTAGCACTTGAAAGCTGCAGTTGACACATGTACATACTTGAAATTTTCTACAATTCACGAGACATCCCATATTTGGAGCGTGTTCTACCTCCTCTATATTAATTGTCGGGTCCACCAAATGTAACTAAACATGAAAGAAAAATAAAGAGAAAAAAGAGAGAAAATCTTACCAAATAGAGAAGAAAAATAAAAGAAAAAAAAGGAAGAAAAAGAGAAAATTAATTTAGAGTATTTATTTGGAGTGTATTATTGTGTGTCAATATCATGGGAACACTCCAAAAGTAATAAATTTACACAATTTTTAATAATTTGGAGTATGTGTTTGGAGTGTCCTCACTGTGGATGCTCTTAGTATATGTGGTTGCAGATGAATGTCACGTATTCGAATAAAACAAATTATGACAAAAATTGTAACAAATTGTAGGGATTTTTAAAATTGAGTTTTTATCCTACTTGATATTGACGGTTTCTATCTCTCCTAATTTTGGTAAAATGTTTTTTTAGAAAAATCGTCTTCCAATGGTGGTATATATTCCAATTTTTATCATAGATGACGTTGATGTAGGATGAAAATTTTCTATGAGGTCTCATAGAAAATTTTTCATCTCTCAAGACAATTAGGTCATCTTCAATAGAAAATTTTAAATTTGTGTTTCTATCCTAATTGGTATTGTAATTTAAGAAAATTTCTATTCTAGTTGGTAAAGTTTCTACATAAAAATTGCACGTACAAAAAAAAATTCAATAATTTTTTATTTCTATTCTAGATGTCACAAAATAAAATAATCAATTTAATGATGGTGGGCCCAATATTAATTGTTATGATAGATGGATAATTTATATGAGAGTTTCTACATGTAGAAACCCTGGTCTCGTTTGATTCGCGGAAAGGAAATCAATTCCTTGCTCTTTCTTTTCCTTTGAAAAATTACACAATTTCCATCAATATTTATTTCCTTTGTTTGTAAATGTTAAGAAAATTGGAAGAAAAAGTGAATACTTTAAAGGTGAAAAAGTGAATCCTTGGTTGGATGGAGGGAACCACTTTTTCCTCTAATTTTCTTTTCATTGGAAATCACTTTTCTTTTCTCCTCAATTCCTTAGGCACCAAAATATAGGAAAGTAATGACTTTTCTTTCCCAATTCCATGATTTCGCGAACCAAACGAGACCAATAGAAATTCTTTATTCTACATTAATGTCATGTAGGATAGAAATTATGGTTGTGAGAGTTTTTTTCAAAAAAAGATTTTTAGCATAGAAATAGAAAAAATAGAAATCCGCATTGGGGATGGCCTTATTATTGGACAATACATCATTAATTTAATTATTTCATTTTTTGACTCGTAGAATAGAAATGAAAAACTATTAGATAGTGTTTTTTTTCCGTCCAACCCATTATACACCTTGAGGCCTAAGTATACTAATTAAGCCATAGAAAGTAAACTCACCTCCATATCATGGTGTGTCATGGGCCGGTCTGCGGTCCGAGTCAACCGGATTTGACCGGGTCCCGTTCGGGCCGGTCTCAACCCGAGAGGAGCGATGGGCAAGACCGGCACGGTCCGGTCAAAAAAAATCTCGACCCAGCCCGGACCCATGACCCGGTCAGGGGAGGATCGGGCCGAACCGGTCTGGGTCCGGGCCAGTCCGGCCCGATTAAATTTTTTTTTTAACTTTCTTTTGTTATATCATTTTTATGATATAACTTATATTTTAATAAATTTAAGTTAAAATTTATATGTTATTTGTTACTAAGTTATTTTTTTATAATTTAAAATTTATAAGTTATATGTTTGAATTTTTTTTTATATAACTTTAACTATAAATTTATTTGAAATTTATAAGTTATAAGTTTAGTATAATTTGAAATTTATAAATTTATTTGTTAGAAAATTTATTTAATTTATTTATATCAATATTTATATAACTTTAAGTATAAATTAAAATCTAAATATTTATAAGTTGAATTTTATTTAAATTTTTTTTGGAATAACTTATAAAAAAATTATAAATCTATAACTTTAAATTTAAAGAAGTTATTTATATAGACATAAAGAAGTTAAATGTAAACAACTAACATTAAGTAAGAAAAAGCTGAATTTTTTTATTAATGACATTAAATTATAAATGTATTATAAAATTAAGTAACAAAAAAATAGAAACTTGTAAATGATTTTTATTTGCATAAAGCTTGTAAAAAAATGAACAAGTTTTTTAAAAAAAATTTCGTCGTCCGTCTTTCGTTGAAGTTTGTTGTCCAACTCCTCCTTCAATAGCGCAATTGTAAACCCCCTGATTTTTCAGGATTTTAAAAATCAATTTTCGAAATTTTTCTGAAATTTTTCACTAATTTAAATCAAGGTATTCAGGTTATAAATAATTTTAAATATTTTTATTAAATATTAAAATATTATAAAAATAATATTTTTGGGTGTAAAATAAAATATTAGACATAGAGTAATTTTTCTGGAATTTATTGGACCCCGAAAATATTTTTAAAGACCTAAAAAACTAAGTTATTTATTAAACCAAAATAAATCCGGTATATTTCTGACCCAGACCAACCCGAACCGGACCGGACCCGGTCTAGCTGAACCGGGCCCAACCCTAGCGGGTCGGATCCGGGCCTATTAGCCGACCCGTACCCACGACCCGTACCCTATTGGATCGGGTCGGATCCGAACCCAGAATCCGACCCGACCCACTACCGACCCGCTACTGTAGCCGCTACAGTAGCATCCCCAATTTCCGCGGCCGTTCCCTTCCCTACTCCACTGTTTCTCTCCGCCGCCGGCGGTTACGCCCCCGACCTCGCGGCAGTTTCGGCTCCCCCGCTCCCCGCGCCTCTCCACCTCCCCTCAACGGCCACCGCCTCCTCCTATAAAACCCCGAGCCTCCGCCACTGTCTCCGCCATCATCCCCACTCACCACCACTGTCGTCTCCACCATCGCCAGCCCTGGCCGACTTTGCCCCTCCGTCTTCAGCCACCGAACCACTCTCCCCGCCAGCATCCCAGCCGCAATCCTCCACCCGAGCCCGACGATCAGAGCCCCAGTCGCCTCCGCCTGACCCGCCCCCGTCTCCTCGCCGGCAACAACAGCAGCGGCCCACCTCGGCCTGTGCTCCACCAGCGTCGCCTCCAGCTCCGGGACCGAGCCGACGAGACGACGACCCCGACGTGCCGCCACCTCCTCCGCCGTGCCAGCTCCGACAGCTCCCCAGGCGAGTAAACCCTAGCCCCGCCGCTGTGTCGCGAAGTCTCGCGAGATCAAATTTTCAGTCTTTTCGGAGCCCTGTTCAGGTGACCATTTTTCTCTCCTCGCTGTCCCGTTTCCCATTTCGTTTACTGTGACCCGAACCCTGTGTGACCCTCTTGATGCCCGTGCAACCCGCTCGGTGTGTCGCGTACTGTGGCGATCGCGAACTGCGATAAAAAATCAGGAAAATAACACCCTATTTTTTCCCGGAACTGAGTGCGCCCCGCCAAACGGGACGACTTGGTCGTGTGCGGACTTCACCGAAAGGTGTGCGCCGTTGATACGGACGTGTGGAATTTTGCGGAAGTTGATTTGGATGTGCGTGCACACCGGAATCAACGCGTATCCGTCGACAACGCCCCGTATCGACCCTGTTCTGGAACTCATTGTAACTTCGTGTACGCACGTCGTATCGAAACGAAACTTATGCCATTGGACTCGTAGCAATACGCTGGTCCTGTGACCCAAGTTTTGTTCGATTATGAGAACGTTGACAAAATCGCATTTCGTGGGCCCCGCGGCTCCACTTGACGGGTGATTTTGTGATCGGCTCACCGGAATCCAGTTCTGGAAATTTTGTTGGGTTCGTATCATCGTTCTGGACTTGTTTTCACTAAGTTTGACGATTTTGGAGAACATTGTCTCTGGCACATTTTTTGGTGTGAAGCGGCCCACATGTGGACCCCGCTTTGACCAGAAACTGTCATTTTTGCCCATGTTTCCAAATTGGACTCAAGGACAGGCATTTCTAGCTATTTAATGTCTTCTGAATCTAATGGTGATGTTTATTTCAGCAACCGGAGGAGTACCTACAGATCCTGCTGATACCAGAGCAACAGTTAGAGTCAGAACCCCAAGCAAGTGTACCTTGCCAAACTTGCAGTACCTGCTTCATATTGTATTCTTAATTTATTCATATGTTGTATATGCTTAACCTAGGACCGTGTGACATTACTTAGCGTCCGAATAATATTCGGGTGTTAACATTGTACGCAGAGTTGTGTGATGTCACCTAGACATGGATATCGAGATACTATACATTTTCGTGCTTGCATTATCAAGTACGTCATACCCAGGACACCTGACACTATTCATGAGACAGAATCTTCCTGAGATATTCATGGTGATTCTGTATAGGATACAGGTTTATGACATATACTTTATACATACTTAGATCTCATTATGACTTATTGCATCAGTTAGAGGTCATGATCCTGCGTGACATGGACATGAGACGTCGTGGACATGAGACGTGTGATTACATTGGGTGGGAAGAGTATTACCATATCAAAGGCTGATTATATTATATATATTGTTATCTGGAGGTGCTTTGGCACATATACTGGAGTCGTGATACTACTTGCTTTGGCATATACTGGAGTCGTAATACTAATGCTGCTATGGGTTTTCCCGACACAGAGCCTATAGTAGTCTCAGCCTGATTATGATTAATGCTCTCATATTGCATATCACATATATGGTTATATAGTTTACCCTATTGATTCATTTATTGCTGCACTGCATTTATTTTGGCTTGAGTTATTTTGTACCTTGCTATGTCCCCTGAGGACCTGGATCCGGATTATGTCCCCAGGATTAGCAGACGAGATCGGTCCCGAGGTATACGGGACAGGAGCATTAGCAGGAGCAGGAACAGGAGCAGGCACTGGAGCAGTACCAGAACCAGAAGACGAGTGATCTCCGAGGATATCTTCTGAGTATATGTATTATCCATACTCAGTATATGTTGTTGTTATCTTATTTCTTGACTATTGTACCAGACTCATTATTGGGTTGTTCCCCGAATTATTTACTTGTGATGTGATGATGATTATATTTCACTTTGTTGATATTGATGTATTCATTTCTGTGGATGAGATTAGTAGACCCTTATTGTAGTATTACAGCTTAAGTACATCCTGATGGGTCTATTAAATTGGGTTTGCCCATCGGTGTGTGCTGCTGGCCATTGTCACGTGTCTAGTCCCTCGATATTTTGGGATTGGGGCGTGACAGCTATCCATAGTAAGAGATTCAAAGTCCAGCTAAGAGATATCGGCACTTTCATCTCTTGAGTCTTGACTTCTTTGTTCAGTAAGGGTCCAATCTTGAACGCAGACACAAGCTTCCAAAATATCTGAAAGCAACCGACTCCTCTTCTGGTTTAGCATCCTTGATCCTGCACTAAAACAAGATTCTGATGCTACCGTAGACACCGGGACAATTAGAATATCGCGTGCTATAGAAGAAAGTACATGATATATTTTTTCATCTCTTCTGCCATTCTAAAATTGAGTAATAAGATGAAGAGTTATCTTCATCTTCTTCGTAAGAATTTAGATATAAGGGCAATACTTGCGTAGGTTGGGAAGATTATTTTTGTTTCTTCCTTTGCAGTACACTTTTAGCATATGATAATTTAGACATAAAACCAGAACTACTACCTTGAACGGTTGTACCAGATCGGGTGGATACAACTCTTTCTTCATATAAAACAATTAAACTATCTAAAACATTCATAATTTCAACTTTCAAACTACCTACGTCAACTCCCATATATTCTTGAAAACCGTCTAATAAAATATATACACCATCTAATTTAATCTTAGGATAAAAACCGAACAATATAGAAGAGGTATATTACCCCAATATTTTTTAAATTTTGCCTCCATTTTGGCAACAACATAATCAAAACCAGGGACATTTCTATATTTACAACATAAATGTGTAACAACCTATTTTTTTAAAAAAAATGAATTTTTGAAATTTTCTGTGATTTTTAATTAATTATTATAAATATCCTTCAGAGATTAATATTTTTATGCATTAAATTAAGTATTAAAATATTATAAAAATTATATTTTTGGGTGTATAATTAATTATTGGATGTTGTGCAATTTTTTGGAATTTATTGTGCTCAAAAACTATTTTTAAATAGCAAAAAATATTATTTTTGATTGAACCAGAGTAAACCGGATTGAACCAAACCGAACCCAACCCAACCCAAGCTGAACCCAACTGCCCTAACGGATCGGGTCTGGACCCGACCCGCCTACCCGACCCGCACCACTGCTACAGTGGCTCACCCGAATTTCCCCAACCCCCACGATTCCCCGCTCCCGTCGACTCCGTGGCCAACTGCCCTGACTCCTCCTCGACGCCCCACGACCCCCGCCCCGACTCCGCCACCGCCACCCCCACTATCTCCCCCCCCCCGCTCGGCCTCCCCTCTCCCTATTTAAATCCCAAACCACCGCCACCGCCTTCACCACCATCATCCACCTCCATCGTCACCCCACCGGCCGACTCCCACAACCGCCGACTTTCCCGACTCCGACGATGACCCTCCTCCGCGAGCCCGACCTCCGGCGACCAGCACCGACGAGCACAGCAGTCCCAGCAACTGCCGCTACCGCCGCCGTGCCCCACCGCGCCGCCTCCTTTCACAACAGCAAACTGCAACAAGGAACCCGTCTTCCCGCTCGCATAACTTTCTGTACATAGATCCAAATTTTGTTCTGTCAAATCCTATGCGTAGACCTCATGACCCTCTCAAACTCCGTGTAATTCATTCGGGGTATCGCGTCCTATGTCGGTCGCAGACCACGACGCAAAAACAGGAAAAAACAACATATTCTGGAATTCAGGAAACCGTCCCGAACTCACAAGTTCAAGGCCGATTTACTCCCAACCTGTTTGTTATTTATAAATTCTGTTTAAACAGTTAATTAGACAACATAACCGAGATTAGAATCCTATAATTAGTTTATTTTAATTACTTGCATGCTGTATTTTATTCGCGGGTGAAATCGACCAAAAACTTGGTTTTTAAACCCTGAATTTTTTTCGAAACTGGGTGCGTTCCGCTAAACGAGACAACTTGGTCGCATGCAAATTTTACCGAAAGGTGCGCATCGTCAATGTGGACGTGTGAGATTTCGTGAAAGTTGATTTGGATGTGCGTGCACATCAGAATCAACGCGTATCCGTCGAAAATGTCCCGTATCGGGCCTATTCTGAAACTTGTTATAACTTCGTGTGTGCTTATCGTTTCGCAACGAAACTTATGTCATTGGATTCGTAGCATTACGCTGGTCCTGTGATCCAAGTTTGGTTCAATTCTGAGAACGTTGATAAAATCCCGTATCGTGGGCCCTACGCCTCCACTTGACGGGCGATTTTGTGACCGGCTCATCGGAATTCACTTTTGGACATTCCGTTGGGTTCGTATTATCGTTCTGAACTTGTAGACACTAATTTTGACGAATTTGGAGAACTTTATCTCTGGCACATTTTTCGGTGCGAAGTGGGCCACATGTGGACTCCGCTTTGACCAAAAACTGTTAATTTTGCCCCTGTGTCCAAATTAAACTTACGGATAGACAATTTTAGCTATTTTATGTCTTCTAAGGGTGATGGTAACGTTTTTTTCAGCATCCGGAGGCGTACCTGAAAATTCCACATACACCGGAGCAACTTAAGGAGTTCAAACCCTAGGCAAGTGTACCTTGCCAACTTGCAGTGATTTCTATTATAGTATTTGCTTGAGTTCTTTATATACATATATATATATATATATATATATACTCTTGAGATATACCTGTTCAACCTAGGACCGTGAGACGTTGCTTAACGTCCGAATAATATTCGGGTGTCGACGCCGTACGCGAAGTCGTGTAACGTCATTTAGAGAGTTGATTCTACGATCCTATATTTTCGTGCTTGTTTTATCAAGTATGTCATACCATAGGACACTTGACACTGTTCATGAGACAGAATCTTTCCTGAGTTATTCAAGGTAATTCTATATAGGTTACAGGATTCGTGACATAGATCTTACATATGCATAGCTATCATTATGACTCGTTGCATTAGTTAGAAGTCATGATCTTGCGTGTTATGGACATGAGACGTGTGATTAGATTGGCTGGGGAGAGACACACAGGCTACAGGCTGATTATATATATATATATATATATATATATATATATTTATTTATTATTGCGGTGCCGTAGCCACTACAGAGCTAGGCCCACTACATGATATCACTGCTACCGGCTTCCTGACACAGAGCTTGTAGTGGTCTCAGCCTGAGTACTAGTGATGCTCTCACTTGCATATCACATAGCTGGTTACATAGTTTGCCCGGTGGATATTTATTTTTATATACTGTATTTATTTTGGCATGTTATTTCTTGTACCTTGTTACGTCCCTCTGAGGACCTGGTCCCTTGCCAGTTTTGCAGCATTGACCGTTGTGGAGCCTGCCTGAAGTTGCTGATGTGTGTTGCTTTGTCTTGCAGGAATTGGTGCCAGGTACTTATATCATTTCTTCCGGACTCCTGGTTATTATTCATATTATTTATTCATCTGCTGATATAGCCTAGTTTTATAGACTCATATTCCTTTCTCGAGTCTATTCGAGCTTATGTGTTACTGGCGGCCGACTTTAGTGCATGTAGCTCATTCTTGTATATTCTGTTCATTGTGGATTGAGGCATAGATATTTATATTTACTTGATTATATAGATAGTGAACATTCCAATACAGCTTATACGTATTCGAATCAGACCAGAGTCTGGTCGAATGCGCAGCTAGCATGTTACGTATTCCTAGTCCTACATATTTTGGCACTAGGGCGTGACAAAATGAGACATGTTAAGAATTTTTGTTAAAGCTAAAGAAGAAGTTAGATAATAAACTCCAGATAGAATACATGTAGAATTATAAAATAATTCTAAAAATTCAAAAATAGAAGTAGCAATTAACCAATCATTCTCAGTTACTTGATAATCAAAACTAGGATTAGTATTGCAATAATGTTTAATAACATCTTTAAACTTAATAGAAGATTGCAACATTAAATAAGTAAAATTTTATCTATGTGGTGCATCCTTAACAAATCGTCTAAAAGTAACACCATATTGTGTTCATAAAATTTTAAAAGCTTGTTGTCTACTTGAAGAAGAGTTCTATGTAAACATGATCTAAGATTTTCTAAATTTAGTTGAAAGAATTTAAGACATTCTTGTACAATCAAATTAATAATATGACAAGCACATCTAATATAAAAAAAGTCTACCTTCTAACATAGGCGTAAATTGTGTTTTCAAAACATTAATAGAAGTTGTGTTACAACTAGCATTATAAAAAAAAAAATCAAAAATATTTTATTGTGAATATCATATTCACGCACAAATTGCATTATAGTGCCACTGATTACAGTGCCAGTATGTGAAAATTATAAAGGTCTTAGACAAATGATGCATTTTTGTAACATCCATCTTGGATCTATATAATGTGCCGTGATACAAATATAAGCATAATTTTGCTTAGTAGTCCATATATCAGAAGTTAAAGCTATTTTACTAACATGCATAAAACTTTCTTTCAAAGCAGCCTTATCTTTTTTTAAAAAATTCATAGCCTCTGTTCTAGCAGTAGATCTAAAAACTTTAATAAAATAAGGATTAAGGGTATTACTTGCATATTTATAATAGAAATCACTCTCACCAAATGTAAATGGTTATTTCTCACATATCATATATCTTGCTAACTCAGTCTTGTTACGAGTATCATAATAAGTGAAGTTACCTAAAGAAGATTCTTGACCACCGGTACTTAGCTGTGTTTGTGTAGCCTGCAGTGTGTCTTTGCCATAACAACTTTCGTAGTATCTTTTTAAAGTGATCGTACCATCTTTTTTTTATTTGTAAATTCGCTTACATTTCTTACATTTTGCAGCTTTAGGTATTGGTTTTTGATCTTTTGGATCTAAAACTGGTGCGCCCTCACTATCAGTGACAAATATTTTTGTATAATATTTCCATAAAAAAATTATTTTCTATTGACAATATTTGTAGCCGTGGTCATACAACTAACTTCAATAGGTGATATTTGTGTCGGTGGCACAGAATCAGGAATATGAATATTTTCAAACATATTATTATAATTATCATAATTTTTATAATGTTATTTTGAACCTTGTCCATCCATATTTAAAAAAAATATTTTTTCAAAAAATATTAGAGCTAAATTAATTTCTTCTCTATCAAGAGAGAAAGAGAGAGAGGGGAAAAAAATCTTAAATCAGAAAAAAATGTAATATTAAAGTTACTTGTAACGTCTGCTAAAGCTTCCAAAAGAAATCGCAAAAAAATTGTTAAGAGGAAAGAAGTTGGACTCCAGTAATTGCTTTGCTTCTAAACTTTGTAATGACCTTGCTTCTAAACTTTGTAAGAGAGGGAAGAAATTTTGTAAGAAGGAAGAAATTTTATTGTTTTTATTTTTCATGAATTATGGACTATTTATAGAATTTTTGGGGGCCAAATGACCCTAAATACCCTAAAAAAGAGTTGTTATAATGGGTATTTTGGTCATTTTTAGCATAATGACCAAAATACGCCTAAAATGGTCAAAAACTGCTACTAAATCGGGAGTATTTTGGTAAAAATATCCCCAAAAGGTTATATTCTAAAAAAAAATCATCTGAACTGGGCCGTCCGAATTTAACTCGGCCCGAACGGAGGGTTGACTGGGCCGGACAGGGCTTGCGGGTCGGATCCTCCGACCCATCCCGGACCCGTGGGGGAGTGGGCTTGTCACGCCCCAGTCCCAAAATATCGAGGGACTAGACACGTGGCAATGGCCAACAACACACACCGATGGACAAACCCAATTTAATGGATCCATCGGGGCATACTTAAGCTGTAAAACAATAATTAGGGTATACTAATCTCACCCACAGAATGAATATATCAATATCAACAAAAGGAATATAAACATCAACATCATGTCACAAGTAATTAAATCGAGGAACAACCCGATAATCAAGTCTGATACAATTATCTTTTAAACAAGAATGTAAATAACAACACAGACTGAGTATGGAAGAATCATATACTCAGAAAAATCCATGGCAATCATCTAGTCCTCGGTTTCTGGTTCTGCTCCAATGTATGCACCTGATCCTGCTTCTGCTCCTACTAATGCTCCTGTCCTGTATATCTCAGGGTGGATCTCCTCTGCTAATCCTGGGGACATAATCCGGATCCAGGTCCTCAGGGAACATAGTAAGGTACAAAAATAACTCATGCCAAAATAAATAAAGCAGTGCAGCAATAAATGAAGCAATAGGGTAAACTATATAACCAGGCTAAGTGAAATACAAGATGAGAGCAGCACTAGAACTCAGGCTGAAACCACTACAAGCTCTGTGTTTGGAAGCCGGTAGCAGTAATAACACGTAGTGGGCCAAGTTCGGGTTTAGAGTCTTGAGCACCGCAATAATAGGGGTTATATATATATATATGATCAGCCTGTAGCCTGTGTGTCTCTCCCCACCAAATATAATCACACGTCTCATGTCCATGACACGCAAGATCAAAACTAATGCAGTAAGTCATAATAAGATCTAAGAATATAATGTCTATGTCATAATCCTGCAACCTACACAGAATCACCTTGAATATGTCAGAAAGATTCTGTCACATGAATAGTGTCAGGTGTTCTGGGTATAACGTACTTGATAAAACAAGTACGAGAGTATAAAGGGTCACGAATGTCCATCTTTAGATGACGTACACAACTTCGCGTACGGTGTTGGCACCCGACTATTAATCGGACGCTAAGTAAGTCACACGGTCCTAGGTTTAAGCATGTACAACAATTATAATTAAGTCAAAGTAAATAACAGAACTGCAAGTTGGCAAGGTACACTTGCTTGGAACTCCAAGCTGATAATACAAAGAACCTGCTCTCGAATCCACGCTCGTGCGATCCCAAGAGCCTAAATATATAATATTATAAAATTAGTCACTATGACATGGTTCACTAAGCATACACAAGAGTACAACTACTCTACATCATTAATCATAAGACAATTAGGCTCTAATTTAATCAAGGATACAACTTATACAATGCCATCAATTATTTAGAGTCTAAAATAATTAGGGGTTCTAACAAAGTAGGTTGGCTAAGGTTCACTAGTCAAGGACCAAGAAAGTGTGTAAACACCAAGCCTACTAGTCACTTAACATCATCAAGTCTCATAAACATGGTTATAACAAAGGTTCATGTAGGTACTAGGTGTTCTCACACTAGATTTCCATATACAACATATCATCAACCTTGGTATTCACTAATTGTCAAACTATGTTAACCAACCTAGGGTTAGTTTTGTCTATTAAAACATGCACATGAGCATTAACAATAGGTCAAGTTAGGGTCATCACAAACAATCACATACTGTATTTCTCAAGTATATCCATTCATCCAACTATATACAACTCTCGTTCTACTATAAAATATCAAGTATACATAGACAAGTCAAATCTGAATTTATAATAAGATCATGGCATATACCTTATTTTTTTCTTGTATTTGTCATGAAACATGTGCACAAGCACTACTATAACTAGTGAACAACCTTAGCATGACATCTTCTACATTCCAACATAGTATTTATAAACAATAAAACTAGCTATCACAAAACCTAGGCAAAATGCACTACTAGTTGCACAATATTTAATCATGTCTCAACCATGCATTTATTTATATATAACACCCTAAACAAAATTTATATATTCTGAAATTTAGTGACAATTAGAGTAAAAATTATATTTTGCAAGTGGTTGCTTGGGTTTTAGATCATGGCAAAGTGAATAGGACAACAAGTGCATAAATAACATTCAAGTCTAGACATGAGAAGTAATAAATGTTCTTGGTATAAGATCATAAAAAATATGAATACAAAGTTAGTGAAATTTAATAGAGATATAAAGTACATGTAGAAAGGGTTGAGTAGGAGGAGTTGGAGCTCTTACCAAAGTGAAATGGGAAGGCAAAAGAGGGTTGTGCACTGCTTGCACAAATCTGTCTAGATTTGGACATTTCGTCTCGTAGCTACTGTTCGGGGCTTCAAAACATTTTTCCAAGTACTTTGCGGATTAGAGAGATTATGAGAGAGGTAGAGGATGAAGATAGGGTGGTTGTTGAAGGAGTTTTAGTGCTGAAAGTGATGGCAACAAGGTGTTGAAGTGGTGCTATTGCTGGCGGGTTCAGCAGGGTATCTTCGTTTTGTAAGGAGTGTTTGGGAGAGTTGTAGGATGATTTAGCTGCTTAGTTATAAATAAAACTTGTTAATAAGATATAGTAGAAGGATATTTGGGTTCTATAGTGGTGATTTGGAGGCTATGGAGGTGGTGGAGTGGACTAAGAAGAGGATACACTGAATTCGGATTCAGCCTGGACACCTCTGATAGAGGGCTGTTTTGAGAAACTTAGAGTGAATTTTGATGAAAGGTTTGTGAAGAGAAAGTGATAAGGACAGGGAGATGAAGACAAAATTTGAGAGAAATATACTTACTGTGGAGGGAGATAGGGCCGGATTGGTGGGGGTATTGCTGAATTAAGATTCAGCCTGGGCAGGGTTGGATGGATGGAGGTGTGGAGGGAGATAGAGAAGGAATTTGGAGATGGTTTGTGAATAGAAAATGTGAGGAAGAGAGTTAGGAATAAGTTAGCTTCAGGTGATTTGAATGGGGGAGGTGAAGAGAGGGGGGTTATGGACAGGCTAGCGGGGAGGGGAAGGGTTTGGAGTTACCAATGGGATAAGGAAAGGTCACAAGTTATAACCCTTTTCCTTTCACATTCCACCATAATGATTTAATAAATCCATGGCTGTCCAAAACTGAAATGATGTTTAATATGGATGGTCAAACCTAGCTTAGTCAACCTAGGTTAAGTCCAACTACTTCTAGTTGGGTCAGGTTCGGGTCGTTGCGGTTTAGTTTGACTAGGTTGGTCCGATTCACTAAGAAATTGGTCATTTATGACTATTGAGGGTAGGTAGCACATAGAGGTTCAATAGAGTGGGATACATGTATCATGTGTGTCTTAGACCTAGTATAGATCATGATCATACATATAAAATTTGTTTGGAGATAATGGCTAATGTTGTGCTCCTAAAAATTAAAGTTACGGAAAATATTTTTAAAGGATACTTTTGTTTACTGAATCCAAATTAATAATAAAAATAATAATTTTAAATATTATATTAAATTAAAATAGCTAAATCTCTGGGTGAGGGGGTTTACAATCTATCCCCCTTAAGATGATTGCGTCCTCGCAATCAAAGAATAACCGGTCAACAGAGATGACACGGTTGCAAATATTGTTCGAAGCACATCACAATCAAGGAGAATCAAGGTTTTAAGAAGAACACGTAGGGAAAATTATTTTCCTAAGCGATAAAAGTTATGCAATTTTTCGAATGAAGGAAATCTAGAAAATTACAATTTTAGAAAACCAGGTTATCCTTTATAAAAATATATTAGACTAACAATTATAAAACATTCTAGGTTATCACTAGGTTAACAATTATTAGCAAGTTAAAACGGTCAGGTTAAGTCTAAGGTCACGAACCAGCAAGCACGAACTAAAGCAAATCTAGAAACAGATAACTACGAATCACTTACGCGCATTAGCTACTCCATGAGTCTACGCGTTCTCCAAGGTCATCGCCAGAGCTGGTTCGCATCCTTGCAGATGATTCCTCTGCTGCTGTTGAGCCTGCTGGCAGAGTGCTGCTTGTGGTGCCAGGGGTGGTCTCGGCTGATACCTTTTGTCCAAAAGTTTAATCCCTCACCAAACTCAAGAGCAAACATAATTGATTACAATGAAACAACTCACCCAACATTATGATTATCTCCCTGAACGAATAAGATGACTCTACATTAACAAATCGTCTATTCCAACTGTCACGAATGACGAATCCTAAAAGTAAAGTAAAGGCCTTATCTTAGAATTGTCTGGACTCTTGTTTATATGGGTAACTTAAATTATGGCATACATCGTAAATAACCTAATAAGTTATATATGAAATCACTTTCATGGTCCCTAAACGAAATCACTTTCATGGTCGCTAACTGGTCGTTGTAGCAACTTATTAGCGATGAAATCTTGACGACAACAAATATTCTAGTGACGTCTCATTTTCGTCGCTATTTCGTCACTGAGAAAATAGCGACGAAAATAAGCACTATAGCGACGGATATTTTCGTCGCTAATTCCTGTATTTTTGTAGTGGAATAACCAGAATATGAGACTACATTGACATTTTGAAAAGAAGTTACAAGCTGAATATGCTCAACCCTTTGTCCAAAAGTTCAATCCACTCACCAAACTCAAGAGCAAACATAATTGATTACAATGAAACAACTCACCCAACATTATGATTATCTCCCTGAACGAATAAGATGACTCTACATTAACAAATCGTCTATTCCAACTGTCTCGACTGACGAATCCTAAAAGTAAAGTAAAGGCCTTATCTTAGAATTGTCGACTTGCACTCACCCCCCCCCCCACACACAACCACTCCCCCACCACACCCACCTTAAGGTTCAAAAAAATTACTAAAAATAGCCCTAGCACTAATTCTGGTCGTCTAGATTTGATCACATAGTTTTTATTAATATTGTCTGAGCACACGTCTGAACCGAAGTCCGACAGGCAGTATACCACTGGTGTACCACCAGACACATACATTATAAGCTCTGAGATGAACTCGTCGATTCGGTATACTACTAGTATACTGTGGTATAGCGGATATACCATTGATGCTATTTTTGTTCAGTTCGAGTCCGGTTCAGCTACCGATCCTCTGTTGTCTTTGCTGTAACTCTTGTTGACGCTTCACGACGTTCAGACTATCTTTCAAGATATCTCGAATAGAGACTTGACTCCAACACGGAGAGGCAGAACTCTTGCAGCCATTTGATCCATCCATCCATTTTTTTTTAAAATATAATATTTCTGCTAGTTTTTCTTTAAAAAAAAATTGAAAATCAAATTTTTTTTCCTTTTTAGATCGGATTTTGGAGGAACCGAGGATCTGCAGCATTTTGGGACTGCAGCCGAAGGTGGTCAAGGATGAATATTTAATGAAAACTTTGATTTTTATTCACTGATTTTCTATACTACCGTTTCTCACGTCTCTATAGTGTAAATTCAAATCAATGTCGATCTCCTTGGTCATATAATATGCAGGGAGAATCAATGTGACATCTTGAACAGCTGTCAACTACAATATAATATGCAGTATTATTAATTATTATGAAAACAAACAAAACAATTAGCTAGGATGTTGGCGAGAAAGTACTCTTCTTAATTATTAAAGATCTGGACCTTGTCTAATTAAATGTGAAGTCTCCATGCATTGCATGCTTATCCTGTCCTGTCTGAAGTAATATAAACAAAGAATAAGTGCTCATACAGATGAGATCTCGATCAATTAATTTGTCAAAATTTTATTGATTTATTGAAGATGAAGGTGGAGGCTGAGTGGAAGGGAAGAGCTAGGAGTGCATGTGACATGAGTCTACTTGACAAACTTAACATAAGCTACATGGGAGGAATTAGAAACCTTGGGCAGAGTCCCAATGAACGGAGCCAACCAGCACTTGGACTCGAGCTCCCAGTAGAAGAAGCCCAAACACTTGCAGTCCGAGCTGCACCTCTTCTTGCACTCTTCCACGTTCATGTCTCTCCCTCTCCCACCATAACTAGTCAAGAAGTTCTCCACTCCTACCAGCTTGTAGTAATCCACATTACTAATACTAGTACAAATGCATGCTTGTCTTGTTGTATGTTGCCTTATTTTCATCATCGGCTTACCTTCGGACCCGAGCTCTCGGGAAGTCCCTTACGATCTCACTCATCGACTTACCTTCGGGCCCGAGCTAACATGAATGTTTGTGTTTATACAAATGCATGCTTTTCTGGTTGTATGTTGCCTTATTTTTATCCAAACCCCGGAAGACTACTAAGTAGTCGTTCCGTGCATGAATGAACCTGAAAGTATCCGGGACCGTTAGGTCACCAAGGCGGCCCCGAACCAGGGGAAATGCATCAAGGAAAACTGTTCCCTGAACGAGAAGTCAAGCAAATCAAGTAACACAGCTCGTGGAGCAATACTCGTTCAGAGCAAGAATCAATGTTCAAGTATCTCGTGTACTCGTGTTCTCGTGTATCTTGTAAAATTTGGATGGACCCTGACCTGCATGTCGCGGACAACTCGGAAACGAGGTCTTAGTTCTGCGGACGGTCGCTGGGGCACTGGCACCGATCCGATCATGGCGGAACTCGTGTGTAGTCATCGTGTACAGGAAGGGATGGCTTGCAGCGCATCGTGTACTCCCGTTGCATGCTATCCTTGTCCTTGACTACGTCCTTTATGGCTATGCCAGCGACTCGTGTTCATATACATAAGTCATCCTCGCTTAACGGCTACCCGCGTGCGAGTCATTGCACCACATCGAGAATAACTGTGCACTTGAAATGTGGTCTCGTTCATGACTCTCGTGTTTGCATATGCTATAACTTGATTTTCATTATGAATGCCCCTGAATGTTTATACGTGCCCGTGCTTGAAATTAACATTGGTTTACCTTGGACAGGGAAGGCTAAATGGTAAGTTGGTGAGTCTCGCTGTGTTTCCTCTCATGTCGCAGGACGCACTGCCACACGAGTTAGGCTATTCAAATCTTGCATAAAACTGATCCTAAGGCAACTAGAAAGACAGCTTAATAGTTGGTGCACAGAACCTATATTACGTGTTTGGATTTGTCGAACGGGCGAGTAGTCTCCCCACCAGTGCATTCAATGTACTGAGAATCCACTAGTTCGTTTGCAGGGTGCGGAAGAACCTCATTCGGTGCGGATGCCTCCTTCGTGCGTGCTAAGGCCAGGAGTCCACTCTGAAGCCTTGAGGCGCTGCGTCCGGAACTGAAGCATATATACAAGACATAATGTTGGAAAGTAGTCTGAACATCGCCTGTACAATCATTCCACAATTGTAGCCACTTGGCACGCTTTTACTGTTTCAGAGAGAGATCTGAGCGACTTGTAATATCGGCCAAGCGCCGCCTGTAACACATATTTATATCAATAAAATAGTTGCTTTACTTCAACTTGTGTTATTCATTGCTTCCGCTATATTGTCGACTCAGTGAACTTGTTACCGATAGCCTATCCGTTCATGATTTTGCTGCACTCGGACAATCTGTGCGACTCTGTGGCTTATAACTCTTACCGCCAGCCAATGAATTACGGTCTTGGACGGGCGTGACACACTCATGCGGCATCACGCCCGGATGGGTCAAAGCGATCGTTCCGCGGGAGCGCTGACACGGTGATTCTCTCCTAGCGGGAACGGTCAATTTGCCTGCGGGAGATCGGGGCATGACATGTTGGTATCAGAGCTTAGCTTATACGCCTTTGAACTTCGTTTCGATTGTCTCAGTTTTGAAAGCTCGTTTGTGGGTTATGTGCACGCTATCTCTCAATGCCTCAATGGAATATTCCAAACAATAAGTATAAATACTTTCAAAAAGTGCATTAGATTGTTGTAATTGCTAGTATAAAATTGTAATGCTTGGGCCTTTGTGCCGACCTGTGCAGACCCTTGAGAGTATCGCTAGTAGCTTGTCCGATTTCACTATCTCTAAGTTTGGCTGAATGCATCTGTTCGAGGGACGCCAAGAACTTGTGCACGATCCAAGACTCAAGAAAATGTGAAACTCGAGTGCTAAGAGTTCGCTATCGCCGAGTTGGTGAAATGCATGTATTAGAGGGGCACTTCGAGTATGTGTACGATCCACACTCGCGATATGCTGATCTCGAATGCTTGTGCAAGTGAATATCCAAATAAACAAGTACAACGACTTGTATAAGTTTGCCTCAGCCTTGTATCGTTAAATCAAAATTGATTGAAACGTACTGCTTGTCCTCAGTAAGTCTCGAGGACGAGACTTTTTCTGAGTTGGGTAGGATGTAACACCCCATTCCGCTCAAGCGGACTGCCGATTCAAAACGGCATAAGTGCAATATCCCGACCTGCTTTGCTCAGGCGAGAACACTCGTTTGAGGCAAAGAATATCCAGACTTGTCCCTGCAGGATTCCAGCTTAGGCTTTCAGAGGCTCGCTTGACGTATCGCTCAACCGAGGTAAATCATCGCTAAGGTGGGTGGCTACGGTGAACTTGTCTTTGCTTAGCCAACACACATAAAATCTAGAATGATACATGCTAGTCGCTAGGTGAATCACCCCCTGCATGCTAATAAAAATCCAACACACCTAGCTAAGGAAATAATCCCAACTTGATTGCTTATGCTAGAACAAGGAAATAAAACATTGCTTATATTCAGACCCTTTGCATGCCACCTTGCCTTGTGCAACTTGACTCCGCTATGTTTCAAGTAGAACGATATACATGTATCCTTAGTGCACTGTTTATTTGTTCACACAGCACGACCCTAGAACGTGTCACTCGGGAAGTCCCTTACGATCTCACTCATCGGCTTACCTTCGGGCCCGAGCTAACATGAATGTTTGTGTTTATACAAATGCATGCTTGTCTGCTTGTATGTTGCCTTATTTTCAGCCAAACCCCGGAAGACTACTAAGTAGTCGTTCCGTGCATGAATGAACCTGAAAGTATCCGGGACCGTTAGGTCACCAAGGCGGCCCCGAACCAGGGGAAATGCATCAAGGCAAACTGTTCCCTGAACGAGAAGTCAAGCAAATCAAGTAACACATCTCGTGGAGCAATACTTGTTCAGAGCAAGAATCAATATTCAAGTATCTCGTGTACTCTTGTTCTCGTGTATCTCGTAAAATTTGGATGGACCCTGACCTGCATGTCACGGACAACCCGGAAATGAGGTCTTAGTTCTGCGGACGGTCGCTGGGGCACTGGCACCGATCCGATCCGGGCGGAACTCGTGTGTAGTTATCGTGTACAGGAAGGGATGGCTTGCAACACATCGTGTACTCTCGTTGTATGCTATCATTGTCCTTGACTACGTCCTTTATGGCTATGCCGGCGACTTGTGTTCATATACATAAGTCATCCTCGCTTAGCGGCTATCCGCGTGCGAGTCATTGCATCGCATCGAGAATAACTGTGCACTCGAAATGTGGTCCCGTTTATGACTCTCGTATTTGCATATGCTATAACTTGATTTTCATTATGAATGCCCCTGAATGTTTATACGTGCCCGTGCTTGAAATTAACATTGGTTTGCCTTGGACAGGGAAGGCTAAATGGTAAGTTGGTGAGTCTGGCCGTGTTTTCTCTCATGTCGCACGGCGCACTGTCACACAAGTTAGGCTATTCAAATCTTGCATGAAACTGATCCTAAGACAACTAGAAAGACAGCTTAATAGTTGGTGCACGGAACCTATATTACGTGTTTGGATTTGTCGAGCGGGCGAGTAGCCTCCCCACCAGTGCATTCAATGTACTGATAATCCATCAGTTCGTTTGCAGGGTGCGGGAGAACCTCGTTCGGTGCGGATGCCTCCTTCATGCGTGCTAAGGCCAGGAGTCCACTCTGAAGCCTTGAGGTGCTGTGTCCGGAACTGAAGCAGGTATACAAGACATTATGTTGGAACATAGCCTGAACATCGCCTTTACAATCATTCCACAATTGTAGCCACTTGGCACGCTTTTACTGTTTCAGAGAGAGAGATCTGAGAGACTTGTAATCTCGGCCAAGCGCCGCCTGTAACACATATTTATATCAATAAAAGAGTTGCTTTACTTAAACTTGTGTTATTCATTGCTTCCGCTATATTGTCGACTCAGTCAACTTGTTACTGATCGCCTATGCGTTCATGATTCTGCTGCACTCGAACAATCTGTACGACTCTGTGGCTTAGAACTCTTACCGCCAGCCAATGAATCATGGCCTTGCATGGGCGTGGCTCACGCTCGTGCGGCATCACGTCCGGATGGGTCAAAGCGATCGTTCCGCGGGAGCGCTGGCACGGTGATTCTCGCCTAGCGGGAATGACCGATTTGCCTGCGGGAGATCGGGGAGTGACAGTGCCCTGTTGTAAGATACGTGCGCTGAAGCACCTGAGTCCATCAGCCAAGAGTTGTCATCGCAGGAGAGGTTCATAACTACCTCATTACCTACAATGACCACGTCGCCTTCATGTGTCGATGCCGCCGCTGTAGTGTTCTCACTTTGCTTCCCCTTGTCACCCTTCTTCTCTCTCTTCCAAGTGAAACAGTTTTGCTTGATGTGGCCCTTCTTTCCACAATAGTAACACTTCGAGTCCTCGTACCGACCCATGGACCTTCTCCTGCTTTTGTCTCTGCCGCCGCCTGGACCCCTGCTTTTATCCCTTCTGCGGCTCTCTGAAACAAGCGTCTCTAAGTGGGATGTGGATGAAGTGCCCTGAGAAGATCTCCACTTCTCTTCATTCAGTACCCCGCTCTTGGCAAACTCCAGACTGACTACGCCTTCCAGAGCAGAAGCTATCATAGACACTCGTACGGTCTCCCACAAGTCTGGCAATGTACAAAATAGCCATAGTCCCTGAACCTCATCGTCGAACTTGACTCCCATCGAGGATAGCTGGTCAACCAAGCCCTGGAACTCACTCAAGTGATCTGTAATAGATGTCCCATCTTTGTACCGCAGACCCATCATCATCCGGATCAGGAACAATTTATTTACTCCGGTCTTCTTTGCATACAAAGATTCCAGCATATCCCACAGTGTCCTCGCGTCCACAATACTGACAATGTGGTTGTACACGTTCTCGTCTACGAACTGCCTGATGTACCCACACACCTATATATGCTCAAAATTTTAGTCCTCTTCGGATTTGTCACTGGGCCTCTCGGAAGCAAATATCGGCAGATGCAGCTTCTTGACAAATAGTAGATCCTTCATCTTGCTCCTCTAGTAATGATAGCTGGTACCGTTCAGGGTTACCATGCGCATCGGCTTCTTGTCCATCTCTCCTCCCTATTTTGCCTGTCAACTCCTGACAACCTTCTGAAATTCCAGAATCTGGCTCTGATACCACTTTGTTGGGAACGAAAATGCGGAAACCGTTTCCCAAACCAGAGAGTATCTCCGATCGTCCCATGGTTTTTTCCGCAAGGATTTTCGACGTCAAAAATCTTTGTGTCTGCGATTTGTGTTTGGCGTTTTTGGTTTATACGTTTTGTTCGGTTCTTTCGCAGGTACTCTCTGATTTGAAAAACGGTTTTTGCACTTTCGTTTTCAACAAAACAATTAGCTAGGATGTTGGCGAGAAAGTACTCTTCTTAATTATTAAAGATCTGGACTATATCTAATTAAATGTGAAGTCTCCATGCATTGCATGCTTATCCTGTCCTGTCTGAAGTAATGTAAACAAAGAATAAGTGCTCATACAGATGAGATCTCGATCAATTAATTTGTCAAAAAATTATTGATTTATTCAAGATGAAGGTGGAGGCTGAGTGGAAGGGAAGAGCTAGGAGTGCATGTGACATGAGTCTACTTGACAAACTTAACATAAGCTACATGGGAGGAATTAGAAACCTTGAGCAGAGTCCCAATGAACGGAGCCAACCAGCACTTGGACTCGAGCTCCCAGGAGAAGAAGCCCAAACACTTGCAGTCCGAGCTGCACCTCTTCTTGCACTCTTCCACGTTCATGTCTCTCCCTCTCCCACCATAGCTAGTCAAGAAGTTCTCCACTCCTACCAGCTTGTAGTAATCCACATTACTAGTACTAGTTCTAGTACTAGTGTCGCACTTCCCCAGCTTCGGTGTAGAGCAACTCTCGCTCCATCCCAACAACCCTTGCTTTGTTGGGCACGCAACGCACATTTCGTTAATCTGATCATCATCACACAAGCCGAACCCTCCGCACTTGCTCGGCAGCATGCATCCACTCACCCGTCCAATCTCATCAGAGAAGTAGGCAAACGTCTTCTCCCATGCTCCGTAGTCCACCGGGTCATAGAACGTGTACACAACTAGATTGCCATCTTCTTCAATTCGGAGGAACGACAATGTGGCGTTGTATTTAGGCCTGGCAAGCACTGCAGTGCCCAGGGAAGGGCTGATCACTAGACCCAGCTCATACGCGTAAGCACCGGTGGCCCAGCCGCTGTCCGTCTGTGGCTCGCATGTGAAAGCGATCGACGTTACTTTCTTCGGAGATTCGGCCAGCCTTCCGTAGAGAAGAGGCTTGGAGCCGCTCACGTTGTTGATGTACATTGCCAGTCCTTGAGACTCCAGCACGACAGAGTAGGCTCCTCCGTTCCTGCTGAGGAGCTTGGTCGGTCCACCGCTGGCGGCACGGAGGGACTGGCCCACAAGTAGAGTGTCGGTGGGGTGGTCGAAGCTCTGCCAGACGAACTTGCCCTTGCTGTCGTAGAGTACGATGTTGCCAGTGGGGAGAATTTCGAGACTGACGACGCCCTTGTTGGCAGTGTCGGTGGACCATACCATCTTTCCGTCGGGGTTGGCCAGGACTAGGTTTCCGTCGGGGCGGAGGGAGAAGGTGGCGTTGTCGCGGACGGGTGCGAAGGGGTTAGCCCGCCATACCCAGCGGAAGTAGGACTCGGAGTGGAGCGTGGCCATGCGGAGGGCTAAGTAGAACTCGTCCGGGGTGGTGTTGTAGAAGCACATTTGGAAAGGGGAGGAGTATGGCGGAAGGGCGCGGTAGTCCGCACCGTTCTCGGTGATGTAAGGGCCCAACTCGCCTTCGTTAACATACGTGAAGGTTTCGACTTGGACTTGGGCTTGGGCTTGTGATAGGGACAAGAGGAAGAGGAAGAGGAAGAGTGCGAGAGATGATGGAAGAAGAGTACTCGCCATAGCTAGCTATTCTAGTGTACGTGTCCTTGTGTATTCCTTCTTGTATGTTTATTTATAGGAGCTATGAACCAGTGGAGAGATTTTTTTTATTTGGTCTGATCTGTATAGTATTATTGCTCGTGTTTATCCATGGACCATGCATGATGCACAGCAATTGATATGATATGTAGACTTAATTTGACGGATATTCAAACATACAAGCTGGCCATCATCCCTACCACTAGGACAGTTCTTTTTTATATTCATATTGGAATGATATGATACAAGCCGCCATCACTGATCCCGCTGGGAGATGGCTTTTGCCATCCTGTAAACATGAAGCACGTTATGTATTGAATAGTATTTTTCCAATTAACTTATTTTTTATTTATCAAAGTAACGAAGATAATATATTTTACTATACTAACCCGATTTTCTACCAAATCTAATTTTCTACAAAACCTGAGAGCATCTCCAACCTTGATGTGAGTTTGAAAAAAATGATTGTCACACATGAATCACAATTTCTTATTTCAAAAATTATTCTAATGTTTGTTTTGAAGTTGACATGGCAATGTCGTGATAAATATAATATGAAGTTGGCTGTCTAGATCAAGGGACTTCACATTGACTTTTTTTTACATCAACAATAATGAATACAAATATTTATATAAAAAAAGGAACAAGTGGAAAAGTTATCTTGGAAGTTGAAAAAAATAGATTTCATTTTCTCAATACTTTTGCATTGGAGAACACTTTTCTATCTCATTGTCTTGTGTGAATATAATTTTGCCACATAGGAAAGACATTGTCTTGTGCCTCATGCCACATAGGAATCACAATACAAAACAAGACAATAGGGTTGGAGATGCTCTTAGGTAGGAATTAAGATTTCGAATGAGTTTATACATAGCAGTAATTCTACAGTCCTCTTTTTGTTTGTTTTAAATACTTTGAATTACATACATAGCTGTAATCTTGACTGATGAAAGATGATAAAAATTTCGGACTGTAGAAATTTTCTACAGTCCTTGAAGTATTCAGTACTTTAAAAAATTTATATAGTCCTGCCAACATATAGGTCTTTAGAAATTTTTCACAGTCATGATTCTTTCCAGCTGCGACTGTGACAAATTTACTTCAAAACCCTAAAATGGGTTCTAAACTTCAAAAATTCATCCAAAGTTTTTCTTAAAATGGGATGTGAAGAAGCTTTGGGTGCCATCTCAGAAAATGATTGATGTTTGGGATTGGAGAAGGTGGAGAAGGAAGAAGTTAACGATTTTGAAGTGAAGGAAATAGAGAAATAATTTTGAAGAGAGTGTGAAAATTATAATGTTTGGGTTTAAGGGTATATTTAGGGTGTTGGATTTGGGGTTGGGGTTGGAGGTTGGGAGGGGCAACCCCTAGTAAGAAAATGGTTATCCCGAATAAAAATTTCTCTAAACTGGGCTAGTCCCGAATAAGTTTTGAAGTGCCCCAATAAAAACTCTTTTATCTTCTTTCTTGTACCTCTAAAAAGAAAGTCAAAAATGCAACATCCTTAATTTGCATCCTAATCTTTTTTGCTTAAGCAATAGACTATATCAAAATAGAAAATTAATTTTATTTAAAGCTTAGAACTTTAACAAAATTAATGTGGCAGTAAGAATTAATTACTTTTTTAGAAAGAGTGGAAAAAGGAAGAAAACATCATTCAGATTAGCATTTTCTTAACAAATAGTGAATATTAGTCTTTGACTTTACTTCCACATTGGATAGATCCAATAATGAGAGGCTGACTCTATTTGTACTTACTTATCAATGAATGAATATATGATGTTGAGCCATATTACTTTTCAACGTGGTATCAGAGCAAAAACCCTAACCTTACTTGCCATGCTCCAGTCCCAAATATGTCGGATCAGGTATACTCAATCATGCCAGCTGGTATGTATATGACAATATATATGAAAACCATAATACACACGTACGCTGTGTAATGATACATCTGAGAACAGTAATATATATCATGGTTATGGTCATACTATATCTCATCCACAGATAATAAATCAAAGCGACTAATCAAAAGATCGAAAGTATCAAGTCTAAAATAATCCAAAAGAATAAATAGTCGGGTAGAGAAATCCAATGCCAAACAACTATATTAAAACTAAAAAAAAGAGTGGAGTCCGACCTCCAATATAAAATAGTCCATTAAATAAGTCTGAAAAATAACTAAAGAAGAAATCAAATAAACTTTGATAGCGCAGACTCATCATCACCAAGAGTAGTGTCTGGTCCAGGTCCGTACTCAAGATGTTGTAGCTCAGCTATACATAGAGAGATCAATAGGTCCTAGTGGGACATAACAAGATACAGAAAAATATGCCACATATTGAAATCATGATATAAAAGGTCTCCTAACCGTCGATGTGAATACAATTGAGGACGACTTTTCATGCATGGGATCTCCTAAAAAAAAAATGCACAGCGCACTAGTTGTAATGACCGGTTCCGCTCAAGCGGAGAGCCGATTCAAATGGCGCAAGTGCAACGACCCGACCCGTCTTGCTTTGCGAGAAGACTCGCTTGAGGCGACTTGGCCCTTCAGGAGTTCAGACTTAGACTTTCAAAGACGCATTCGGAGTATCGCTCGACCGAGACGAATCATCGATAAGTTAGGTGGCTACGATAAACCTGTCTTTGCTTAGCCTGCACACTTAAAAATATGGACGATACATGCTAGTCGCTAGGTGAATCACACCTTGCATGCTAATAAAGAATAAAATGCACCTAGCTAAGGGAATAATCCCATCTTGTATTACTTGTGTTAGAACGTGGAAATAAAACTTGGCTTATAATTGGACCCTCACATACTACCTTAGCTTTGTGTAAGCAGACTACGCTAATACTTTGAGTAGATCATTATATACTCTTCGTAGTACACTGCTTCACTTGTTTATACTGCTCACCTTATAAACTATGTCGTCCGATATGTCCTTGTACAATTTTACACCTCGCACTACCCTTTAGATCCGTGCTAGCGTAAAGACTTATGTTCTAAAGTAGACTATACCACAAGTTTTCTTATGCTTATTTTTTAATACTATTTCAATACTTGCTTGCCTTACATGCTAACTAGTACGCGCTTGTTGGTTTCAATGCTTGTCACATAATTTTATGCTACAATCAAATAACACGATTCAAGTCTTGCATTTATCTACTTCATCGAAAGACTATCTAATAGTTGTTCCGTGCAAGTATGAACCTGAAAGTATTCGGGACCATTGGGTCGCCAAGGTATTTCTCGAACTAGGGGATTACATCAAGTCAAGTTAAACTATGAACGAGAATCATGTCAAGGAAGCAAAAAATCACAGCTCGTGGAGCAATATTCGTTCAGAACAAGAATCAAGAATTATCATGTCATATCGTGAATTTGGATGACCCAAGACTTGCATGTTCCGGACAACTTGTGCACAAGGTATATTCAATCTGTTCCTGCGCACGGTCTCCGGGGCACTATGGCCGATCTGATCCGGACGGAACATCGTGTTAGTCTTCGTGTTCGGGCATGATGGCATGTTGCACCTTATGTACCTTTCGTTGCACGTTATTCTTGCTCAAAGACTAAGTAGTCTCATGTTCGGGCAGGATGACATGTGACACCTCATGTTCTTTAAGTCGCATACCATTCTCGTTCAAGACTACAACTCGTCCTTTATGGCTATGCCAGCGACTCCTGTTCATATAGATAAGTTATCCTCGCTTAGCGACAATCCGCGTGCGAGTCATTGCATCGCATCTAGAATCTGGAATATTGAATGGATATGAGTAATAGACATCTGTGCACACTTGTACATAATTGAACACTTGAACATTTTCTGTAAGTGTCACGTCCCAGTCCCAAAGTACGTAGGACTAGGAATACCTAACACGCCTAGTCGTATGTATATGAACTCCAATATATGGAAACCATATACACACGTACGCTGTACATGAATATTCAATCCATCAGTGGTAATATACTGTCATAACAAGTCACACAAAACCTATATCTCATCCACAGCACAAATAATCAGTAGGAATAAAGAGCTGAATAATAACTGAATATCCAAAATGAGTATCAAGTTTGATAGTCGGGTGGAAACTAATCCACTATAAAACGACTATACTGAAGTAGCAACAAAATCTCTAAACAGTGGCAATAAATCACAGATACTCTTAGGGTAAGACCTCCTCAGTCAGGTACGTAGTGTCAGGTCCAGGTCCGTACTCTTGTGGGTACTCCTGCTCGTCCATATCTGGAAAGGAACCAAGTCCTCAGAGGGACGTAACAAGATACATATAAATATGCCAATAAAGTACTGAAATATAAACATCCAATGGGTCGCCTAACCGTCTAAGTGAATGCAATTTGAGAACAACTTTCCAACATGTGGGCTATCTGGCCATGGGATTGGCATGACTCTCTCGGAGAATCAGGGGCCTAAAAGCATGTCGTCTTTTGAATGACATAGGCCGCCTGTAAATATATAGTGGTCATCATCACCTGTTTCTCCGGTGGAGAATCCGGGCGTACAGGAGAAAAGTGCAAAGAAGCCCAAACGCCTTACTTATTGTTCTCCCCATCCCATGCTCTAATCATGCCACATCCATGACACGATAAAACCTCTAAATAACTGCCAGGTCTACTAGCATACAAAGTTTCTATCAGCAGTCATCCCTTAACGCACGGCTCATACGTACAGGCGGCCAACCCAATACGTAGTCCGAAATCTATATGAGACTCACAACTCGTGTAACAACTGTGTCACGGCCAATGAACCTAATGATGTTCCATAATAGTGGGGTGGTCTCATAAACAAGGTCCAATGCAAATACATAAATAAAAATAGAATCAGGCATCATATGGAATATAAATAATAGTACGATGGCAAGGTATACTTGCCGAGCAAGAATTTCGTATAGTGCAGACGTCCACAACAGTGTTTAGGTTTAGGTGTAAGAAGTGGGATTAGATTTTTAGGAGAGTCGTAATATATATAGAAGAAGAGAGGCGGTGGAAAAACTTAGTGTTTAAGAAATTACTGCTGTTGCTGTTGCTTCCTTTCATTGGTTTAGGTTTCGGTTGAGGGGTGTTTAGTAATAATAGTGATAAGAGCGGTGGAATGGGAGGCTCACACGTGCGAAAAGGAAAAAGGAAAGTCGGTCTGCTACTGCTGCTGTTGTTGATATTTACGCGCGAAGAAGGAAAGGTATACGCGGGGGTGAGCTACTGCTGATTTCTTTCTTCTTTTGCTTTGTTTTGGTTTACGCGGGGGTGGTTAACGGTTTGCAGGTTTGGGTTTTGGGTTTGAATCTAATAGGAATTCTATTTTCTATTCTTTTCTTTTTCTTATTCCTTTTTCTTATTTAATTATATCTATATATACATACATATCTATACATAGAAAAATATGAAAATTATATTGGTGCATACGGTTAAGCTAACAACTGTCCAAGGGTCTCCTACATGGAATAAATTATGAAAGATTTATAATGGCTCCATAAATCCCCTAGATGCACAAACACCTCAAATAAAAATTAAATAAAATCTATTCCCTCTATTTAGCTCATAATTACTAATTAAATAAAATAATTAATTAATAATAAAAATACGATTTTCAAAATTAGGGGTTTTACATTCTACCCAACTTATAAAAATTTTGTCCTCGAAATTAAAACTAAGCCACGGTAGAAAGTCAAGAATGGTATAAGATATAAATTAACAAAGTAAATTTATACCTTGGTTAATGAATAGGTTCGAAAAACATTGGCGCATGTCATCCTCGCGCTCCCAAGTAGATTCTCCTGGCGCTCCATGCTTCCATGCTACGCGGACCAAGGGAATAGACTGGTTCCTCAATACTTTCTCTCGACGATCGAGGATTCCTACGGGTTGCTCTTGATATGACAAGCTCTGCCCAATGGTGATCTCCTAATGGTCGAGAATATGACTGCTTTCTGCCACATATCGCCTGAGTTGCGACACATGAAATACGTCATGTACTCCCTCAAGTGAAGGTGGTAGCGCAAGTCGATACGCCACTTCTCTCACTCTCTCTAGCACGTCAAATGGTCCAATATACCTTGGACTTAACTTGCCGCGCCCTCCGAATCGAATGGTGCCTCTGGTAGGTGATATCCTTAAGAAAATATGATCGCCCTCTTTAAACTCTAAGGGACGACGATGAATGTCTGCCCATTGTTTCTGCCTGTCTTGCGCTGCTCGCAAGTGTCCTTGTATCTTCTTAACTGTCTCAACGGTATTGATCACTAATTCTGGTCCCAGAATCTGACGTTCTCCTACGTCACTCCAACACACAGGAGACCTATACTTCCTTCCATACAATGCTTCGAATGGAGCCATCTGGATGCTCGCCTGATAGCTATTGTTGTAAGAAAACTCTACAAGGTATAGGTGGTCCTCCCATGATCCTCCAAAGTCTAACATACAAGCCCTCAACATATCCTCCAATGTCTGAATAGTATGTTCTGACTGCCCATCTATTTGCGGGTGATAAGATGTACTGAATTTCAGACGAGTTCCAAGACTCTCTTGCATGCTCCTCCAAAAGTGTGATGTAAAGCGCGAATCCCTGTCTGATACAATACTGACTGGTATACCATGCAATCTTACGATCTGCCTTATATATAAGTCAGCCAAAGCTTTTGTAGATTGGCCAACTCTAAAAGGCAAAAAATGGGCTGACTTGGTGAGTCGGTCCACTATTACCCATACTGTATCTCTTCCACTGGAACTTTTGGAAAAACCCGTGACGAGGTCCATAGTGATGTGCTCCCACTTCCACTCTGAAATCGGAAGTGGTTGCAATAACCCTGCTGTTCTCTGGTGCTCCGCCTTTACTTGCTGACATACCAAACATTTAGCTACAAAGCGAGCTATCTCTCTTTTCATTCCATGCCACCAAAAGTGCTGTCGTAAATCACGATACATCTTGGTGCCTCCAGGATGAATAGAATATATCGAACTATGAGCTTCTGTCATTAGCTCCTGTCGAATCTCTCCATTTGGAACATAAAGACGATCACCACATCGTAATGTCCCATCATTATGAATGCGCAGTCCTGTCAGCTCTCCGGCCTCTGTTCTTTCTTTTAATCTTCTGAATCTGGTGTCTGTAGGCAATCCTGCCTTGATTCTTTCTACTAGTGATGATTGTATTTGTAAGTTGGCTAGTATCCCATCTGCTCTGGGCAAAATCAATTCAATGCCAAGTCCTTGCAAGTCCTTCAATAATTTCCTTTGTGCTGTCAAGAAATAAGCTGCTGGTTTTTGGCTTAACGCGTCTGCTACAACGTTAGCCTTGCCTGGGTGATAATGTAGCTCTATCTCGAAATCTTTCATCAACTCGAGCCATCGAAGTTGCCTCATATTTAACTCCTTCTGTGTGAAGACATACTTGAGGCTTTTGTGGTCTGTATAGATTTTCACTCGTTCCCCATATAAGTAATGTCTCAATAGCTTTAGAGCAAATACAACGGCTGCAAGTTCCAAGTCATGAGTTGGATAATTCTTCTCATGTATTCGTAATTGTCTAGATGCATATGCAACCACCTTGCCATGCTGCATCAATACGCATCCCAAACCTTTCTCTGATGCGTCACTGTAGATCACATAGCCTCCTGATCCTGATAGAATAGCCAATATTGGTGTTGTAGTCAATCGCTTCTTCAATTCCTCGAAAGCGGCTTGACACTCGTTGGTCCATATGAACTCTTGATCTTTGCAAGTCAACCAAGTCATAGGTGTTGCTATCCTGGAGAAGTTCTCCATGAACCGTCGGTAATATCCCGGAAGTCCAAGGAAACTTCTCACCTCTGCTGCTGATTTAGGAACAGGCCATGTCTCGACTGCCGAGATCTTTTCTGGATCAACATAAATACCATCTCTGGTAACAACATGTCCAAGAAACAAAACTTTGTCCAAGAAGAACTCACATTTACTGAGCTTTGCATATAACTGCTCTTTCCTCAAGGTTTCTAGAACGATCCGCAGGTGCTTCTCGTGCTCCTCGTGGCTCTTTGAATAGACAAGTATATCATCTATGAAGACGACCACGAATTAGTCTAAATACTGATGGAAGACTCGATTCATTAAGTCCATAAAGATAGCTGGAGCATTGGTCAATCCAAATGGCATGACCAGAAACTCGTAGTGCCCATATCTTGTCCGGAATGCGGTCTTTGGGATGTCTTCCTTCCTTACTTTCACCTGGTGATATCCCGATCTCAAATCTATCTTTGAGAACATCTTGGCTCCACTAAGCTGATCAAATAGGTCATCAACTTCTTTGGTACAAACAACACTGGTGCTCCCCAGGGTGATGCACTTGGTCGGATGAAAATCTTTCTCTTCTAGTTCCTTCAATTGTGTCTTCAGTTCATCCATCTCCTTCTTAGTCAGTCTATAAACATGTGATGCTATGGATGCTGCTTCTGGTGTTAATTTAATCGAAAACTCTATGTCTCTATCTGGGGGTAGTCCTGGTAATTCTTCTGGAAAGACGTCTTGAAATTCTGAAATAACGGGATGATAGACAACATCGTCCATTACGAGCTGCATACCATCAAGGATTTCTGTGGATCCTCGTGCAAACTCAAGTTCAGGCTAGTCTGGTACCTTAAAAAGAATGCTTCCTCTAAAATAATCGAAGAAAGCATGGTACTTGCTCAGCCAGTCCATTCCGAGTACAATATCAAAAGTTGGTATAGGAAGGACTAAGAGTCGGGTGTTCATCTCTCTGCCACGTATCACTATAGGACATGATCTACAAATTCTACTAATAGGTAGAACTCCTCCTCCGGTAAGAATTCTAATACAACTAGGTAAAGATGTGGAGGCAATGTTGTGTTTGGCAATAAAACTAGATAATATAAATAAGTGGGTGGCTCCCGTATCAAACAATGTCACAGCAGGAAAAGTAAAAGCAAGAGTGATACCTGCTATGACATCAATCTCCTGATTCATGTCATCCACTTTCATTTTAAAAGCTTGTCCGTTCCTCTGTGGTTGTCCCTGTCTGGCTCTCGCGAATTGATCCTCCTGTGCAGGTAGCGGTAGTCCTCGTTGAATTCCCTCTGCTACTGGAGGTCGAGGTGCTCTTGGTCTTGTCATTTGCTGAGCTGGTTTCGGTGCTGGAAGCGCTAGCCTCTGTTCTGGCGGTGGAAGTGTCGATGCTTGTTGCATAGGACAGTCTTTCATCATATGCTGTCCGAAACCATATCTCATATACTGTCCCAAACGGATCCGACAGTCCCTTGAGATGTGCCCGCGTCTCCCATAATAATTGTATTGGGATTTCTTTGGGATCTGGTACGGTCCTGTTCGGTGCTGGTACTACTGTTGCTGAGCTAAAGGACGTTTGATAGGTCCTCCTTGTTGTGTCCTTGCCGGTCCTTGTTGTGTCCTCAGCTGACCTCATTTTCCTTTGCTGATGGTTTCTTGTAATCTGGCTTCTGTTAGTAATTCGGCATAAGAGATCCGGGACTGTGAGCTTGTGTAATATTGGAGCTCCTGAGTTAGTCCACGATGAAACCTCTTAGCCTTGGCCAAGTCATATGGTATCAGAGCAGCGCCATATTTGCTAAGGCGACTAAACTCAGCATCATACTCGTCCACTGTTCTGTTCCCCTGCTCCAGGTGGAGAAACTGATCGTACAATTCATCTCTGACGGTGTCCGGGAAGTACTTCCTTTCAAAGCACTCCAGGAACTGCTCCCATATCTGGTATGTACCCAGCTGGCGTTCCATAGATTCCTACCAGTGATGAGCATTACCATCTAGAAGCGTCCTTACACCTGTCATCTATAGGTCTGCAGGTAACTGTGATGCCTCTAATAACTTTCGAGTATGAGTGATCCAGTTGGTAGTTTCCTCTGGGCTCTCAATGCCTTTGTACGGCCTTGGACCCATCTGTATAAAGTTCTTTACTGAACCAACTCTAGCTCGAGGTACTGGAGCTAGTGCTTGAGCTGGTACAGTAGTCTTTGCAGCCATCCTTTCAAGTGCTGCTAGGAACTCTTGTCTCTGTTCTGCTGCTTGCTGTCTCTGTTCTTGTATCATCATCTGGAAGAATTGGAACAGTTGTGCCTGGCCATCCTGCGGTGTCGATGATACTGGAAGGTTCCCATTAGGTGGAACGGGAAGATCAGATGGAACTGGATTGTGAATCTGTCCATCTGGTCCTGGAAGTCTAGGAATTGTTGAGGTCCCTCATTGAGTCTGACCATTGATGTAAACCCCCTAATTTTTCAGGAATTTTTAAAATAGATTTTTCACAATTTTCTGTAATTTTCTGGGATTTTTAACTAATTAAAACTAAGGTATTTGTAATTAAATAATTTTTTAAATATTGTTAATTAATTATGAAAATAATATTTTTGGGTGTAAAGTGAAAAACTAGACATAGGGTAATTTTTTGGGAATTTATTGGACTCCAAAAATATTTTTAAAGCCCTAAAAACCAAGTTAAAATTAAACCAAAATAAACCCTGAATTAAAACCGGTTTATTTCAAAATAAATCAAACCGACCCAAACCGAACCAAGGGGAACCAAACCGAACCCACTCTTAACGGGTCGGGTCGGATCCGAAATGAACCCGACCCGGACCCGTTAACCCGGCCAAAACCCTAAATCCTAATCCTATCTCTTCTACTGTTCCGGCGCTATAAAATCCCCTTGATCTACCCGCTCCGCCGGCCGAAACCCTAATCCCCTCGCCGTCCCTGACCCGCAGCGCCCCGCTCCGACCGCCCTTGCCCTAGCTGCACCGCCTTCCTCCCCCAGAACCCCTCCGCCTGACCAGAACCTCTCCCCTAGCCGCCCTAGCCGTTGACGAAACTCCTCCCTCCCGACGAACCCCCACAGCCCTTGACCACCACTCGTCGTCCTCCGCCCGTCCCCGACCCGCAGCGCCCCGCTCGACCCGAACCCCGGCCGCCCAGTCCCGTATTCCTCCTCAGCCTAGACCGAGCAGCAGCCGCTGCCCTCCCCGCGGTGCCTCCACCTCGCTGTCTTCGCTCCGGCGGCGCTGTCCTCCTCCGACGAAGCCCTGAGCCGCCACGGCGAAGCTCCGGCGAGTCTCCGCCTGAACTCTAACCCGGACACGGCAGAACCCGGACACGAAGAAATCCCGTTCTGCGTAGCCCCGTTCAGGTAACCCGTTCTCTCTCCTCGTTGCTCTATTTTCCGTTCCATCAGTTGTGACGTGTAGACTGTGTGACCCTCTCGATGACCGTGCAACCCGCTCGGTGCGTCGCGTCCTGTGGCGATCGCGAACCGCGATCCAAAAACAGGAAAAATAATACCTTATTTTCCCTTGGAACTGAGTGCGTTCCGCCAAACGGGACGACTTGGTCACGCGCGGTCTTCACCTAAAGGTGCGCACCGTTGATACGGACGTGCGAGATTTCACAGAAGTTGATTTGGATGTCCGTGCACACCGGAATCAACGCGTATCCGCTGACAACGCCCCGTATCCGCCCGTTCTAGAATAAGTCGTAACTTTGTATACACACGTCGGATCGAAACGAAACTTGTGCCATCGGAATCGTAGCAATACGCTGGTCCTGTGACCCAAGTTTGGTTCGATTCTGAGAACGTTGACAAAATCACGTATCGTGGGCCCCGCGGCTCCACTTGACGGGCGATTTTGTGATCGGCTCATCGGAATCAAATTCTGGAAGTTCCGTTGGGTTCGTATCATCGTTTTGGACCTGTTGACACTAAGTTTGACGAATTTGGAGACCATTGGTTCTCACACGTTTTTTGGTGCAAAGCGGCCCACATGTGGACCCCACTTTGACCAGAAACTGTGATTTTTGCCCTTGTGTCCAAATTGAACTCAAGGACAGGCGTTTTTAGCTATTTGATATTTTCTGAATCTGATGGTGATGCTTATTACAGCTTTTAGACGAGTACCTGCAGAATCTACTGATACAGGGACAATTTTTGGTATTCAAACCCCAAGCAAGTGTACCTTGCCAAACTTTGCAGTTTTGTTACATATTTTCTTGATTCATTATATTGTTGTACATGCTTAACCTAGGACTGTGTGACTTTACTTAGCGTCCGATTAATAGTCGGGTGCCAACACCGTACGCGGAGTTGTGTAACGTCATCTAGAGATGGATATCGTGACCCTTTACATTCTCGTACTTGTCTTATCAAGTACATCATAACCCAGGACACTTGGCACTATTCATGAGACAGAATCTTCCTGAGATATTCATGGTGATTCTGTGTAGGTTGCAGGATTTTGACATAGATATTATATTCATAGATACACTACCAGAATAAGTCAAATTAGCGACGTCAAAAAATGTCGCTAAATAACAAAAAAACGTCGCTAAGTTGATTTAGCGACGTAATTAGCGACGTTATAAAGTTGTCGGAAAAAATCAAGTCGCCAAAAAAAAACGTCGATAAACGTCGCTATACCGACGTTTTTTAGCAACTTTAATGTGTCGCAAAATTTTGCGACGTTTAGCGACGCCGTGTCACTAAATAGCGACGTTCTGTAAAGTCGCTAAACGTCGCTAATTAGCGACTTTTATTGCGATGTTACACTGACGTCTTTAATGACCTGGCAATACTGCCATGTCAGCAGTTGGCGACGTATAGCGACGTCATTAGCGACGTCATTAGCGACGTATTTAGCGACGTATTTACAGCATCGCTAATTAGCGACGTATTTAGCGACTTAATTTAACGTCGCCAAATGTCGCTAAACGTCGCTAAAACCGTCGCTAATTTTAAAATAAAAATAAAAAAATAGTATCCAGATTGGTGATTCCCTGCAGTTCTAGTCCTCCTCCTCCTCCATCTCCTCTTCTTGACACCACAAGAACCACCCTTCTTCGACTCCTCCATCTCCACTATATAATCCAATTAAATTAAAGATCACAAGAAGCATTGTTGAAGTATCATTCCAATTAAATGTGGATATGCAAGATAACTATATAATCTAATTAAATTAACTAAAAAATTAAATACCACAAGAAGAATCATACATCATGCCTATTGTTGAAGTATCAATAATTCATAATATACAATCGCATCATGCCTATGGGTGACCACCGGCACGCTTCAAGGATAACAACTCCTCATACTCGTCCCGTGGAATCGTCACCGATGTCGATGGAGAAGGCAGTAACATCGGTGGAGGCCGTGCCCGCTCAAGTCTGCGAGTCACTGGTTGTAAGAATCCATGGTAGATAACAGTCTCGTACTGCTATCACCCATTGAATCCTGCATCCTCGTCAGCTTCTCGCCCATCGATAGGTGTGACGCCTGCAGCTCCATGATATTGCGGTCATTGGAGGCTCTAATATCATTTGTCAAATCCCGTAGCTCCGTCATGCTGCGATCGAGTATATCCAATCGTGCGATGAGCATCGGATCGTCCGCCTGCGGCTGGGACCGGGGCTGCTCCTCCATACTTCGCAGCAACTCGTCACGGAGAGACGCAATCTGACGGTCAACGGCCTCCTGGACTCTGGCCGACGACTGCGAGGGGTGTGTGGAATGCGCAGCTGTCGCGGAGGCCCTAGATGACTGCGTCGCAACCAGGGCGCCATAGGAGCCCGTACCGTAATACGTACCCCTCTGGAGACCACCAGCTGCGGTCACCCACAGGTCGTCCGCCGACGGAGATGGAGCGGGCTGCGACGAAGTACCAGCCTCTCCAGGTGTAGGTGCACTAGCAGTCGCCCGCTCACGCAGCCGAAGATACTCGGCCTAGAAAAGGTTTGGATACTCGATAATTGTCTAAGTTATATTAAAATAAACACAAAGTAAAGTAATACTTACATAGGTCTGTGAGGCCCTCTCATCAATGAGATTTCCGTCCTTGCGATGGGTGGCCAAGAAGACGGTCACCATGTTTGCATCCTCCCCCCTCTGTACCTGTTAAAAATATATTATTTATTACTAAACTTAAATATTTTTTCCAAGTACCATTTTATGGTACTTATATTAAAATAATATATTTTAAAAGAAAAAATATACCAGTCGACGGAAATGTTCCGTCATCGGAATCGAGCCACCACACCACTTGGCAGCATTCTGCCTAGCCGCCTTGGCCTTCTTAGACCTTTCCTTGTAGCTCGGATCGTCGAATCTAGCCCTCATCGCAGTCCACTGCTCAGGCGTGATCCAACCTTGGATCGGTTTTCCAGCACGATCACGAGCCTTCTGGTCATCCAGAGCATCTCGGATAAGCTTGGCGGCAACGGTAGGAAAGAGCCGCTCGATCAACTCGGCCCGGTGCGGAGGATAAAAATATGTTTGCTACAATAAATAATTCATTAAGTTAGCATCACGAATAAGTTATATAATATGCATAAATTAGAGGATTTATTTAATATACTTTTACCTGGAAGTGCGCAAACCAGAACGCCTTCCTCTCCTCCGGAGCCTCAGAGTAGTTGATCCAGGGGCCACCGTAGTTGTTCCTCAGAAATTGGCCCAGGCGTCTCTGAACCGACGATGGACGATATCTATACAGAGATAATAATTTAGATTACTAAAAAAGTAAATATACGATGAATAAAGAGAAACACAAATATAAACTAAACCATCTAATTGACTTACTTTATACCGTCGGCCTAAATCTCTGTCCTCGTCTCCTCCGGAGGTGCGCATGGAGGATCTTGCTGATGCTGGGACACCGTGGGCACGACCTCCTCGACATGCTCATCTGTCCCCATGGTTCCGTCAGCAGGAGGAACGCTGGACGAGGGTGTACTATCACGCCAGGAACTACTCGTCCCAACAGTCGGAGATGTGAGGGATCGATATACTGGAGTACTGGACGACGATGATCCGGAACCAAGAGTAGGCAGTACTGGAGTACTCTGTCTACCTCGGGACCTGCCGAATCCTTCGTGTCGTCCTGTCATATCTGATAACAATATATGATGAATATAGAGAAACACAAATATATACTACATTCTACAGTCGAAATATGATAGATATCTCAAAGCATTATACAGTCAAAATATAATACATATATTTGTTACTGGGTACATCTACTTTGTCAATTTTCCAACATTGATCTATATTCTACAGTCATAATATAGTTACATTCTACATGCAATATTTTTTATTTTCAATCATCTTCAGAAAATTCATCTTGTTCGCCTTCGTCGTCCTGCTCTTCCTCTTCCTCGTCTTCACTTTCATCTACTTCGTCGTCCTCTTCGAATAATTCTACATCTTCTACATTATTACTCGTGTAATGAGTAACTTCCGTTGAGTCAACATCTACAATATTTGTTACAAGAGGTAGATCGTCCTCCTGATAAGCTATTTCGTCAATGTCAAAAGTATTTCTAGCTTTAGTCTTGCATACTGCCCACCAATCCGACCTCGCTGTCCCCCGTCTAGGATAAGTTGTGAAGTACACGAGCTGAGCCTGACTTGATAGGACAAATGGTTCGTAGCCTTGATATCTACGCTTGTAGTTTATATCCACAAGGCCATGCTTGTCAATTTTCCAACCTTGATCTTGAATCGGATTGAACCATTCACACCTGAATAGCACGATATTAGAAGATTCTGTGCCATAATTATATGTCAACTCCACAATCTCTCGTAAGATGCCAAAAAAATCATTGCCCGGATTGACGTCTTTGTAGTTTGAAGATTTGATACAAAAACTACTATTTTTCGTGGAATCAAGATCCAGAAAGCTGTCTCTGATAGGAGCATTTGTTGACTTGAACCTGAACCCATTCACACAGAAACTTGGCCATATTTTTACGGCAGTAATTGGCCCCTTGGCTAGAGTCCTAATAGATTCAGTCTCGGGTGATATTAGACGATCGACCTAAATACCAAAGTAGCGATGGTTAGTTATTTGTTTTGCAAGTGCAGAAATAAAAAATAATTATCAAGTATCTTACATATGCGCTCAACCAAGAAGAAAAATGGCATCTCATATCTTTTTCTACTTCTTCGTCTGTTATGTAGGGTCTAACCGACCTCAACTCATCATTATATGTGCTGAAAAACAATGATACAACTGCTGATTAGTAGCATAATAGTATCTTATACTATTACATTGAGATGATGTAAACGTGGACTTATTAATTACTTACCCCTCTAGCTTCTCCACTTCATCCTCGTTGCAATTGAGTAATATATACAATTGAGCAGCCCTTAGCTCATCGTCATTCAAATATCTCTTCTTCATTTTTCCTGAAGGCTTTCCGGATGCATTGAATACTTTGAGTATTGCATCATTAGATTCCTGATATGCGTCATCGTTTCTGGGAGCTTTCATCCTATTTGTAGCAACATGCGGTTTGAAATACGTCGAGCAAAAGTTTGTAATCTCCTCGAGAACATAAGCTTCACAAATAGATCCTTCAACCCGTGCCTTATTTTTCATCTTTCTCTTTAGGTGATTCAGATGACGCTCGAAGGGGTACATCCACCGATAACCGACAGGACCACCAACACGTGCCTCATAGGAAAGATGAATTGGCAAATGCTCCATAGAGTCAAAGAATCCTGGAGGAAACACCTTCTCAAGATTACATAGTGTTACCGCAATGTCCCTCTCTTGCTTTTCTAGACGATCGACGAGCAACTTAGTACAACAAAGATCTCTGAAGAATATGCTCAGCTCTGTCAATGGGTCCCAAACGACCTGCGGTAAGAATTCCCGAAATGCAATCGGAATTAACCTCTCCATGAATACATGACAATCGTGGCTCTACATACCTACTAGTTTATTCTCCTTGAGGTCGACACATCTTCTCAAGTTCGACACGTACCCGTCTGGAAACTTTAGACCCTGAATCCACCTACAAAGTCTACCTTTATCCTCTTTATCCAGTGAGAAAACTGACTTAGGTTGCTTTAATTTTCCATTCCCCTCCTCTATCAGATGCAATGCAGGACGTCTACATATGTCTTCTAAGTCCAACCTGGCCTTCGGATTATCTTTCGTCTTCCCCTTTACATCCATTACAGTATTAATTATGTTATCAAACACATTCTTCTCGATATGCATGACATCAAGGTTATGTCTGATCAGATTGGTGCTCCAATATGGCAGATCCTAGAATATACTCCTCTTCGTCCAGTTATGGGTGCGACCAAATCTGTCACACTTGTACCCCTTAGCAGGCTCTTCGATAGCACTTGGTAAATCTTTTACCTCTTCCCATATCGTGCATCCGGGCCACCTTGGCGGTGGATTGGCCTTCTCCACAACTCCCGCACGAAAAGTATTCCGATTCCTCCGGTAGGGATGATCCTTCGGCAAAAATTGTCGATGACAATCGAAGAAGCACGGTTTGCCTCCGTGTTTCAAATGGAAAGCCTGAGAACGGTCCATGCAATACGGACATGAGAGACGACCATGGGTGCTCCATCCCGATAACATTCCATAGGCCGGAAAGTCGTTGATGGTCCACATAAGTGCTGTCCTCATCTGAAAATTCTGCTTTCTAGATAGATCGTACGTGTTGGCACCTACTTCCCACAGCTGATTCAACTCATCTATCAAAGACTGTAAGTACACATCGATGTTCCTCTTCGGATTGTTCAGACCCGGGATAATAACGGTTAGGAACATATACGGAGTCTTCATGCACATCCAAGGCGGTAGATTGTACGGAGTGACGATCACAGGCCAACACGAATACTGGGAGCCCGAAAGTCCGAATGGGGTAATACCGTCAGAGCAGAGCCCCAATCTGATATTACGCGCTTCCTCGACAAAATGCGGATACTCTCGATCAAAGTGATTCCATGCTTCTCCATCGGATGGATGATCCAATACTCCTTCGATCTGTTTTCGTCTGTGCCAACTCATGTTTTCTGCAGTCTCCTTAACCATAAACAACTGCTGCAACCGCGGCGTCAAAGGCAAGTAGTGCATCGAATCGGTAGGCTTCCTTGCACCGACAGACTTTCCTCTAACAGTGGCCTTGTAGCGATCAGCACCACAGAATCTGCACGCATCTTCATCCTTGTCGTCTTTGTAGTACAACATGCACCCGTTGCGACATGCATCAATTTTCTCGTATCCCATCCAAAGCGATCTCACCATCCTCTTAGATCGATAGAAGTCTTTAGGCAACTTTGCACCCTCGGACAAGATCTCTATAATCAAATCGAGCAGTCGATTATAGCATTCTTGCGACATGTTAAAATCGGACTTGATGCTCAATAATCTTGTAACCACCTCCAACGGTGAATGATCCTCACAACCAGGATATAGTGGAGTCCTTGCATTCTCAAGCAACTCCATAAACTTTGCAGCATCGGCATTCGGTGCCTCCTCAGCTGCATCATAATTGTCCGGATTGAAACTAGGTCCCGCCGCATCATAATTGTCAGGATTGAAACTAGGTCCCACCGCATCATAATTGTCAGGATTGAAACTAGGCCCCGCCGCATCATAAACCATGTTCACCAACCCGTCGTCGTAAGCATCGTGGTCTTGGACATCCATATACGGCTCCACATAGGGCTCCGACTCCGATGCTAGAGATACAAGTTCTCCGTGCGCGGTCCACTGATAGTAATTCGGCGTAAAGTCCTTCGAGTATAAATGATATGTAACTTCCACTTCTGGATGATATTTCCTGTTGCGACATCTTACACACGGACACTTAATTTTGGTACCGTCCATGTACTGAGGGAACGCCTTGGCGAACTGCAGGAACTACTGTACACCCTCAATGAATTTATCCCGCACACCGCACATTTACATCCACGAACGATGACGCAGATAGTAATTTATATCCATTTCTAGATACTTCTGCAAAATTGACAGTATGTATTATAGAAATCATTACATGCAAAATTAACCATACTATAAAAATGTCAGTGTCCGTTATGGGAAAAGCAGTATATATATATATATATATATATATATATATATATATATATATATATATATATATATATATATATATATATATAACATTACCCAAATACCCAAATATCCAACTCACACACTTGCATAATACTACCTAAAGCTAATCATTTTATGAAAACCAAGCTTTACATAGAGCAATAGGCCCTATGGTGATTGTACTTCACTTTCTTTTCTAATCCACTTTATTTAATTTAAATGTGTAAATATTTTATCCTTATGCGATGCGACTAATTGAGCTTTTTCACGGGTGAGGGAGCCTTAGATAAAGTACCATGCTGCTTCATTTGCTAGAAAAATGTTTAGTGTGTCGCTGTGTGCTTGTCTGTTGTAAAGCTTGGTTTTCATAAACACAACGGAAAAGTATCACTGCATACTTCTTCTAGTGCACTGTACACTGATACACACATACACTCTAACCCTAACCCAAACTGGCATACTGCTACTAAGCAGTGCTCACTGCTGCTGTTACCTCTCTCGTCGACTTGGGCCAGTCGGCCCTAACCCTAACCCTAACCCTAACCCCACGTCAAAAAACCTAACCCTAACCCTAACCCTAGGTCCTGATCAGTGTGTCAGTGTGTGTGTGCCGTGTCTGTGTCAGTGTGTGTGTGTGTCAATGTCACATGTGTCCTGTGAGAGAGAGAGAGAGAGAGAGAGAGAGAGAGAGAGAGAGAGAGTAGGGTTTACCGGAGTAGTCGCGGTGGAGAGCCGGTCGACGGAGAGGGGGAGGGGAATTTTTTCTTTTCGAAATTTCAACAGGTTGGGGAAAAATAAAACTGTGCTCCAATTAACCAAATTTTAGCGACGTTTAGCGACGTCCAATAAATACGTCGCTAAATTAAATTTTAGCGACGTCAAGGACGTCGCTAAACACGTTGCTAAATATTTTTAATATAAAGGTCGCTATATACGTCGCTAAACGTCGCTAAATTAGACATATTAGCGACGTTTAGCGACCTTAATTGAACTTATAGCGACTTTTATTTTAAAATCTTAATAAAAGTCGCTAAACGTCGCTAAATGTCGCCATTTAGCGACGTCTAGCGACGTTTTTATAAGGAGTCGCTAGTTTATACATTATTAGCGACGTTTATTTGGACATCGCTAAAGTACGTCGCTAATCCCGCTTTTTCTAGTAGTGATACTATATGACTTGTTGTATTAGCTATGATCTCGCGTGACATGGACATGAGACGTTATGGACATGAGACGTGTAGTTACATTAGGTGGGGAGAGACACACAGGCTATAGGCTGATTTTATATATATGGTGCCACTACATAGTAAACTACATAGCATAACTACATAGTATAACTGCTACCGGCTCCCCGATACAGCTTGTAGTGGTCTCAGCCTGAGTACTAGTGATGCTCTCACTTGCATTTCACATAGATGGTTACATATTTACCCTATTTATTTTATTTACTATTGCACTGCATTTATTTTGGCTTGTAATATCTTGTACCTTGTTATGTCTCCTGAGGACCTGGATCCGAATTATGTCCCCAGGATTAGCAGACGATTTCTATCCCGAGGTTTACGGGACAGCAGCAGCAGCAGCAGCAGGAGTTGATACAGGAGCTGTACCAATTTTCGAGGACGAGGTGTTGGCTGAAGTCTTTTCCTGAGTATCTGTATTTCATACTCAGTATCTACTTTATTCAGACATTTATGTTTTGGTCTGTTGAACCATTGTATCAGATTTATATCGGGTTGTTCCCCGAAGTACTTTGATGAGACTGGTTATTGATTTTCATTTTTTATTGCTGTTGATCATATTTATCTTCTGTGGATGAGATTAGTTGTGACATATTGTAGTAGACTTTATTTTACAGCTTAAGTACGCCCCGATGGATCCATTAAATTGGGTTTGTCCATCGGTGTGTGCTGTTGGCCATTACCACGTGTCTAGTCCCTCGATATTTTGGGACTGGGGCGTGACATGATTTTTGTGGTGGCCCATGCTGGTCAAGAGCATATTGTTTCGATTACGTTGCTGTACCGAGCAAGCCTGCACCTAGGATTAGAGTATAGGATCTCATCCACAACTGACTATGACTCATCCTCCTTCCAATCCATTCCGTTGAATAATTGCATCCTGCTTGATTCATGTGCCTTCTCATTAGTTCCTTGAGTGTAGCCTTGTCCTAGAATATAGAAGTCCCTGTTGATATAATGATAAGTAGGGTAACCTTCCTATTAAGAATACAGCTAGTATATTGACACACCTCTAAGTAGAACGCTTAATGAACCCTAGCATCCCTCACCTATAGAATAATTTACCATTATTTCTTGTTATAGTCATGAATGACCTAAGAGTAGTATAGGCACTGCTAAGAGCTAGTTAGAGATTTGACCCTAATGTTTGACCCCAGTCTTGAGGAACCAATAGAAATCCGAGATCGAATGTTAGGACTGAACCTAATGTGCATAGTGAGATAGTGTTAGGATATAGGTTCTTGTCGTGATAATAGCAGACAGTACCTCAGGAAGCCCAGAGCAACGAGTATGACATTCCCCATAAGATCATACCTCAAACACGGAGAATTGCTCGCCACCTTCCCCTTAGGAAACCATGATATTATCTTCAGCCCCTATTTTAATTTCATATCTTGTCCCCCTGCAACCTTACCGTTCGCTAATTGTGCGACGACTAAATTATGATTCTTCTTTTCTTCATCATTTAACTCGTGCCACATAACTCCTATGATTGAAAGCCAAGTGATCTTATTCTATGTTAGGTTATACAATTTGCTAGTGTTATAGTTTGGTAATTTGAACTTTGAATTTTGTGCGTGGTAGTTAGGATTTGATAGTTTGAGTTGTTCCCTTAGATTGTGAGCTGATTATTCTTACTTTTAAATCACGTAACATGTACCCCACCTTAGTATAGATTATATCCTCTTTTCCCTTGAAGACCAGTAACTCCTCCATTCATACTATTGATACTTGTATTCTAGGAACACTATGATTAAGACTTAAGATGACCATTACTTACATGATACAATAGGAGACCCTAATAAGTACTAAGATCCGTTCCTCGTATAGCCCAATAAGGGTTGTACTTTATTTAGTAGAACCTTATTAATTTATAGGATCCCCTTTAGACTATCACAGTACTAGTTTATTATTATTTCTAAGTATGGTAGTATGCCTCGCAACATAGTATCACATAGCCCTATTGACCCATTGATGAAGTATAATAGGATGACACAACTTTAGATTTGCGTAAGAAGATAGTGTTTATTCAGACTATAGAAATTATAGGTCCATGCCCCTATATTTGGTCAACTAGCGACTTAGATAAGGAGTAGTATGACAACTAGAGAGACTGTAGAATCTTATTTTTGTTTTGTTTGTGAACTTGAACTATTTTGTAATTGCTCTTATCAAAATCTAGCGTACTTATATTTTCTACTACCTCGACTTATGTTGCTGTTACAGCCTAGTTTTGCAAGCTCAGTCTTTTATCAAGCTTGTTCATGACATATGTATTAGTGGACGCGTACACTAATACATTTTCAGAATCAGTGTACTACGGTCTGATCAACCATAGTACGCTTGGTTCGCCCTTCATATAACTACTTTACGTGGATTGAGATATATAGTGATTAGTAGACGAATGTACTTGCCCTCTAGATATGTCTGAGCATATCGTATCCGTTACATAACTGTACCGATGCGAGCGTGTGAATAGGAATTGCCCAAAATAGGAATTCAGTCCACAACTGCCTTGACAATTCCCATTGAATTCTTTAAACGTCTTGATCCCCATACTTATAATCTATTACCTCCCATTGAACTCTTTATTATTGTTTTCCGTCTTCCCTTATTTCGGAAAAATGAAACCTCGTGCCTAGCATAAGTTGATACACGGATAGTGTTAGAGGTACCCTATGGGCCAAATACATTAATTAATGATTATTTTGTAACCGAGGGCATATCCCATGTAATATATTTGGTGTTAAAACTTCTGAGGATTGAGTAACAGGAATAAGTATAATTTGAGGAATCGACTGCAAGAACGCGGACAAGCCCTGGCGATGACCTTGGAGAACGCGCAGACTCATGGAGTAGCTAATGCGCGTAAGTGATTCGTAGCTATCTCGTCTAGTATTGCTTTAGTTCGTGTATGTTGATTCATGACCTAGCCTTAACCTAGTAATTTTGAACTTGCTAATAATTGATAACCTAGTGATAACCTAATATGTTTTAAAGTGGTAACCTAGTTTTTCTAAACTGTAGTTTTCTAGAATTCCTTCTGAAAATTGCATAACTTCCATTTCTTAGGGAAGGGATTCCCTGTGTGTTCTTCATGAAACCCTCATCCTTGATCGTGCTGTGCTTCGAACAATGTTTGCAACCGTGTCATCTCTGTTGACCAGTTATTCTTTGATTGCGAGAATGCAATCCTCAAGGGGGGTAGATTGTAAATCCCCTGATTTTTCAGGAATTTTTAAAAGGGATTTTCACAATTTTTTGTAATTTTCTGGGATTTGTAACTAATTAAAACTAAGGTATTTATAATTAAATGATTTTTTAAATATTGTTAATTAAGTATAAAAATAATATTTTTGGGTGTAAAGTAAAAAACTAGACATAGGGTAATTTTTCGGGAATTTATTGGACTCCGAAAACATTTTTAAAGCCCTAAAAACCAAGTTAAAATTAAACCAAAATAAACCCTGAATTAAAACCGGTTTATTTTAAAATAAACTAAACCGACCCAAACCGAACCAAGGGGAACCAAACCGAACCGAACCCACTCTTAACGGGTCGGATCCGAAATGAACCCGACCCGGACCCGTTAACCCGGCCGAAATCCTAAATTCTAATCCTATCTCTTCTACTATTCTTGTAAATCCCCTGATTTTTTTCAAGATTTTTAAACTGGACTTTTCAGAATTTTTTGGGAATTTTCGGGAATTTTTACTAATTAAAAACCAGGGTATTTTGGCATTAAATAAAATTAAATATTTTTAAAATATATTAAAATATTATGAAAATAATATTTTATGGTGTAAAATAAAAAACTGGACTTAGGGTAATTTTCTGGGAATTTATCGGCTCCCCTATCATCTCCGCCTCCCAGAACCTCCCTCCCTCGAGCTCCCCAAGCCGCCTCCACCAGCGAACCGCGACCGCCTCCCGCAGCATCCCGCGGCACCGGCCGACCAAGCAGAGCCCCTCGCCATGCCGCCCTAGTCTCGCCGACAGACTCGTCGCCACCGCCCCGCTGCCCAGCCCGCCTCGCCAGCGCCGCCATCTCCTCCCCTTTCCTCCTCCTTCCTCCTCGACCCAGCAGCTAGCAGCAGCAAGCTCCGCCGCCCGCTCACCGTCCGGTCGCCTGCACCGCCTCCCAGCTCGCCGTTGACTCCCCCTCGACCGCCTTCTCCGCTGCCCGGCCTCCCTCCGGATCGCCTCTGGCCGCCGTAGCTCCGGCCAGCATCCCCAAACCCCAACCCTAGGGCAGACACATGTCGGACACGTGTCGGATACGAAGAATATGCTGTTTCTCGAGCCCTGTTCAGGTACCTGTATCTTTCTCCTCGTAGCTCTGATTTCTATTATGTCAGTTGCATCGCGTAGCCTGTATGACCCCCTCGGTGCCCGTGCAACCCGCTCGGGGCATCGCGTCATGTGGTGATCGCGAACCGCGATCCAAAAACAGGAAAACCAAACGGGATGACTTAGTCACATGCGGTCTTCACCGATACGTGCGCGTCGTTGATACGAACGTGCGGGATTTTGAGAAGTTGATTCGGATGTGCGTGCACACCGGAATCAACGCGTATCCGCGGACACCGCCCCATATCCGACCTTTCTGGTTTTTGCTGTAACTTAGTGTACACACGTCGGATCGAGACGAAACTTGAGCCATCGGACTTGTAGCAATACGCTGGTCCTGTGAGCCAAGTTTGGTTCGATTCTGAGAACGTTGACAAAATCGCGTGTCGTGGGCCCCACATGCTCTACTTGACGGACGATTTTGTGATCGGCTCATCGGAATCCAATTCTGAAAGTTTCGTTGGGTTCGTATCATCGTTCCTGACCTGTTGACACTAAGTTGGACTAATTTTGAGACCTTTGACCCTGACACATTTTTCGGTGCAAAGCGACCCATATCTGGACCCCGCCATAACCCAAAAATGTTATTTTTGTCCTTGTCTCCAAATTGGACTCAAGGACAGGCGTTTCTAGCTGATTAATATTTTTTGGATCTGATGGTGATGTCTATTTCAGCAACCGGAGTACTGCCTGTAAATTCTGCTGTAGTCAGAGCCACAATTGGAGCCGAAACCCCAGGCAAGTGTACCTTGCCATTCTCTGCAGTTTTTGCTACTTATTTCCTTGATGTATATACTTGTTGTACATGCTCCAACCTAGGACCGTGTGACTTACTTAGCGTCCGATTATAGTCGGGTGCCAACTTCGTACGCGGAGTTGTGTAACGTCACATAGACATGGATACCGAGACCCTATACTTCTCGTGCTTGCATTATCAAATACGTTTTACCCAGGACACCTGACACTATTTATGATACATAATCGTCCTGAGATATTCATGATGATTCTGTATAGGATACAATTTTCATGACTTATTTCTTTGCTTAGATATTATATGACTGGATGCATTAGTTATGATCCTGTATGGCATGGACATGAGACATCGTGGACATGAGATACATGATTATATTGGGTGGGGAGAGTCACACAAACTACAGGTTGATTATATATTATGCAGGCGTTTTAGTCTCACTACGAGCTAGACAACCACATGATATCTCTGTTACCGGCTCTCCGACACAGAGCTTGTAGTGGTTTCAGCCTGAGTTCTAGTGCTACTCTTATCTTGCATATCACTTAGATGGTTATATAGTCTACCTTATTGTTTCATTTATTTTCTGCACTGCATTATTATGGCTTGAGCTTTCTTGTACCTTGCTATGTCCCCTGAGGACCTGGATTCGGATTATGTCCCCAGGATTAGCAGACGAGTTCGACCCAGAGTTATACAGGACAGGAGCATTAGTAGGAGCAGAAGCAAGAACAGGAGCAGACACTGGAGCAGTACCAGATCTATTAGACGAGTGATCTCTTCGGGTATCTTTTGAGTATATACTGTCTCCATACTCAGTATTTTCTGTAGTTATCTTTATTCTTGTATCTTGATAGTTGTATCAGACCTGTATCGGGCTTGTTCCCCGATTTATTTACTTGAGACTTGATGTTGATGTTTATATTCCTTTTGTTGATATTTGATTTATTCATTTTCTGTGGATGAGATTAGTATTAGTAGACCCTGATTATTGTTGTAATACAGCTTAAGTATGCCCCGATGGATCCATTAAATTGGGTTTGTCCATCGGTGCGTGCTGCTGGCCATTATCACGTGTCTAGTCCCTTGATATTTTGGGACTAGGGCATGACATAGTTTTTGTGGTGGCCCATGCAGGTCCACGACTAAATTGTTCTGTTTCAACTTAGGGACCGAACATGCCTGCAATAAGAATAGGATAAGTTTCAGGATCTCATCCACTTGCTTGAAACATTCTTGATATCCATATCTGATTCGAATCAATTTCTTGAATTGCATCCTGCCTTGTTCCTGTGCGCCTCTTATTGTTTATTTTGGTTGCAGGGTTATGGATTCACGAGCGAACGACGAGACTCCCATAAAATTACCACGAGATGCTGTGGTAACCAACGAAGATGAAGTAACACTAGTGGGTGGAGGACAATCAGCTCAACAACATGCCTCGAGAATCCATCACGATGACATTCCACCATCAACGCAATTTACTCCACCAATGCCCGTAATTCCACCAGGGCAGGCCATGGACGGGCATCAGATATTACAAATGATCTACGCAATGATGCAAGCTCAACAACAAATTCAACAAGAGGCTCTGCGTCATGAGGCAGAGAACTTGAGGAGCGGCATAGTGATCGCACTAGAGCAGGCAGATTTACCAGCACGACGGCCAACGACGGGTTCTATCGCCGATTTTCGCCAGCTGAAGCCTCGTACCTTCTCAGGAAAAGAAGACCCCACAGAAGTTCATGAATGGCTCACCAACACTCAACATCAATTAGAAGCAGCTGAGATTCCACGAGAACGTTGGATGACTGCAGTCAGAATGTAATTGACAGACAATGCTTATCACTGGTGGCTATCTGAAGAGACCCGACTTGGACCAGACCGAGCCAATTGGGAAGAATTCTCTAGACTCTTTCTGGAGATGTACATTCCAACCATTGCTCGATCAGAACTTCGGGACAAGTTCAATCGCCTCACTCAAGACAGTATGACAGTAGAAGAGTACAACGCTGAGTTCATTCGTCTAAGTCGCTTCGCTCCAACATTGATCCCGGCAGAAGAAGAGAAGGCTAAAAAGTTTTTCGATGGACTCAACTTCGAGTTACAGAAACTGATTGGATCAGTTGCACCTACATCTTATCCGGACGTCCTTACTGCCGCAAGACGCATGGAGCGCGTCATCAGGAGATAGAGCAGTCTGAAGCGGCCATCCACATCAGCACCAGCCGGAGCACCACAAGAAGAAGTTGCAAAAATACCTCACATACACCAGCCACCAGAAGTAGCGAGGCCATAAAGAGATCGAGTGCAGACGAAAAAGGAGATTATGTTTAGTTTACGGATCCAGTCAGCATTTAGTGAAGGATTGTCCCGATCGTCGAGAAAGAGCACCAAAGGTTAACCAGCAAGATTTACCAGTACCTAGGCTAGTCAATCCAGCATTGCGAGCATCGCAAACGGAAGTTGAAAGAGTTCTACCACCAGCTCCAGGAGGGTATCAGCCGAGGCCACCTTAGATACCCCAGGCACTGCTCTTCTAGCAGGCTCAGCAGCAGTAGAGGAATCGATTACAAGGACGCGGACAAGCCCTGACGATGACTTTGGAGAACGCACAGAATCAAGGAGTAGCTAATGCGCGTAAGTGATTCGTAGCTATCGTTTCTAGTATTGCTTTAGTTCGTGCCTGCTGGTTCGTGACCTTGGACTTAACCTGACCATTTTAAATTGTTGATAATCTATTGTTAACCTAGTAATTTTGAACTTGTTAAATAACCTAGAATGTTTTATAATTGTTAACCTAAAATATTTTTACCTGATTTTCTAAAATTGTAATTTTCTAAATTTTCTTCATCCGGAAAATTTTATAACTTCCATCACTTAGGGAAATAATTTTTTCCTGTGTGTTATTCTTACACTCTCAATTTTGATTTTCTTGATTGTAATGTGCTTCGAAAAATAATTACAACCGTGTCATCTCTGTTGACCGGGTATTCTTTGATTGCGAGGACGCAATCCTCTTAAGAGGGGTAGATTGTAAACCCCCTGATTTTTTTCAAGATTTTTAAACTGGACTTTTCAGTATTTTCTAGAAATTTTCGGGAATTTTTACTAATTAAAAACCAGGATATTTTGGCATTAAATAAAATTAAATATTTTTAAAATATATTAAAATATTATGAAAATAATATTTTATGGTGTAAAATGAAAAACTGGACTAAGGATAATTTTCTGGAAATTTATTGGACCCCGAAAACATTTTTAAAAGCCCAAAAATATTTTTTTTTAAATTAATTAAAATTGAACCGGGTTGAACCGGGTTCAAACCGGCCTGAACCGGCCGAACCCGGTCCAACCCAACCGACCGGACCGGTCCGACCGCCCTAGCGGGTCGGGTCGGGTCCGCCTGACCGAACCGACACCCGAACCCGCCCGGACCCGAAAACCCTTCTCCTTCCTCCCCGACTGCTCAGCTCCGCACCCGTCGCCGCCTCCGGCCGTCCGCCGCCCGTAACTGCCGAGACTCCTCTCCTTCCTCTCCCTACAACCGCCAGCCGCCTCCCTTCCTCTTCCCTCGGAACCGTCGACCAATCCTCTTCCTTTCCCTCCTATTTAACCCACTCTTCGGCCACCTCCGCCATCTCCCCTCCCCGCTGCCCTCCGCCGGTGACCCGCCTGTGCGACCCCTCAGCCGGAACCCTCTCCCCCTCTCCTCCTCTCCTCCAGCCGCCTGGAGCACCACCCCGCAGCTCGGCTCCCCTATCATCTCCGCCTCCCAGAACCTCCCTCCCTCGAGCTCCCCAAGCCGCCTCCACCAGCGAACCGCGACCGCCTCCCGCAGCATCCCGCGGCACCGGCCGACCACGCAGAGCCCCTCGTCGTGCCGTCCTAGTCTCGCCGACAGACTCGCCGCCACCGCCCCGCTGCCCAGCCCGCCTCGCCAGCGCCGCCATCTCCTCCCCTTTCCTCCTCCTTCCTCCTCGACCCAGCAGCTAGCAGCAGCAAGCTCCGCCGCCCGCTCGCCGTCCGGTCGCCTGCACCGCCTCCCAGCTCGTCGTCGACTCCTCCTCGACCGCCTCCTCCGCTGCCCGGCCTCCCTCCGGACCGCCTCTGGCTGCGTAGCTCCGGCCAGCATCCCCAAACCCCAACCCTAGGGCAGACACGTGTCGGATACGAAGAATACGCTGTTTCTTGAGCCCTATTCAGGTACCTGTATCTTTCTCCTCGTAGCTCTGATTTCTATTCCGTCAGTTGCATCGCGTAGCCTGTATGACCCCCTCGGTGCTCGTGCAACCCGCTCGGGGTATCGCGTCCTGTGGTGATCGCGAACCGCGATCCAAAAATAGGAAAACCAACGCCCTGTTTTACCCCGAAACTAAGTACGCCCCGCCAAACGGGATGACTTGGTCACGTGCGGTCTTCACCGATACGTGCGCATCGTTGATACGAACGTGCGAAATTTCGTAGAAGTTGATTCGGATGTGCGTGCACACCGGAATCAACGCGTATCCGCGGACACCGCCCCGTATCCGACCTTTCTGGTTTTTGCTGTAACTTAGTGTACACACGTCGGATCGAGACAAAACTTGATCCATCAGACTCGTAGCAATACGCTGGTCCTGTGAGCCAAGTTTGGTTCGATTCTGAGAATGTTGACAAAATCGCGTGTCGTGGGCCCCACAGGCTCTACTTGACGGACGATTTTGTGATCGGCTCATCGGAATCCAATTCTGGAAGTTCCGTTGGGTTCGTATCATCGTTCCTGACCTGTTGACACTAAGTTGGACTAATTTTGAGACCTTTGACCCCGATGCGTTTTTCGGTGCAAAGCGGCCCACATCTGGACCCCGGCCAACATCTAGGACCGTATGACTTATTTAGCTTCCGATTATAGTCGGGTGCCAACTTCGTACGCGGAGTTGTGTAACGTCACATAGACATGGATACCGAGACCCTATACTTCTCGTGCTTGCATTATCAAGTACGTTTAACCCAGGACACCTGACACTATTCGTGATACAGAATCGTCCTGAGATATTCATGGTGATTCTGTATAGGATACAGTTTTCATGACTTATTCCTTTGCTTAGATATTATATGACTGGATGCATTAGTTATGATCCTGTATGGCATGGACATGAGACGTCGTGGACATGAGATGCATGATTACATTGGGTGGGGAGAGTCACATAAACTACAGGTTGATTATATATTATGCAGGCGTCTTAGTCTTACTACGAGCTAGACAACCACATGATATCACTGTTACCGGCTCCCCGACACAGAGCTTGTAGTGGTTTCAGCTTGAGTTCTAGTTCTACTCTTAACTTGCATATCACTTAGATGGTTATATAGTCTACCTTATTGTTTCATTTATTTCCTGCACTGCATTATTATGGCTTGAGCTTTCTTGTACCTTGCTATGTCCCCTGAGGACCTGAATTCGGATTATGTCCCCAGGATTAGCAGACGAGTTCGACCCAGAGTTATACAGGACAGGAGCATTAGTAGGAGCAGAAGCAAGAACAAGAGCAGACACTGGAGCAGTACCAGATCCATTAGACGAGTGATCTCTTCGGGTATCTTCTGAGTATATACTGTCTCCATACTCAGTATTTTCTGTAGTTATCTTTATTCTTGTATCTTGACAGTTGTATCAGACCTGTATCGGGCTTGTTCCCCGATTTATTTACTTGAGACTTGATGTTGATGTTTATATTCCTTTTGTTGATATTTGATTTATTCATTTTCTGTGGATGAGATTAGTATTAGTAGACCCTGATTATTGTTATAATATAGCTTAAGTATGCCCCGATGGATCCATTAAATTGGGTTTGTCCATCGGTGCGTGCTGCTGGCCATTATCACGTGTCTAGTCCCTTGATATTTTGGGACTGGGGCGTGACAGTTCCGGCGCTATAAAATCCCCTCGATCTCCCCGCTCCGCCGGCCGAAACCCTAATCCTCTCGCCGTCCCCGACCTGTAGCTCCCCGCTGTACCGCCTTCCTCCCCCAGAACCCCTCCGCCTGACCAGAACCTCTCCCCTAGCCGCCCTAGCCGTCGACGAAACTCCTCCCTCCCGACGACCCCCCACAGCCCTCGACCACCACTCGTCGTCCTCCACCGGTCCCCGACCCATAGCGCCCCGCTCGACCCGAACCCCGGCCGCCCAGTCCTGTATTCCTCCTCCGCCTCGACCGAACAGCAGCCGCTGCCCTCCCCGCGGTGCCTCCACCTCGCTGTCTTCGCTCCGGCGGCGCTGTCCTCCTCCGACGAAGCCCTGAGCCGCCACGGCGAAGCTCCGGCGAGTCTCCGCCTGAACTCTGACCCGAACACGGCAGAACCCGGACACGGCAAAACCAGGACACGAAGAAACCCCGTTCTGCGTAGCCCCGTTCAGGTAACCCGTTCTCTCTCCTCGTTGCTTCGTTCTCCGTTCCGTCAGTTGTGATGCGTAGACTGTGTGACCCTCTCGATGCCCGTGCAACCCGCTCGGTACGTCGCGTCCTGTGGCGATCGTGAACCGCGATCCAAAAATAGGAAAAACAATACCCCGTTTTCCCCCGGAACTGAGTGCGTCCCGCCAAACGGGTCAACTAGGTCGCGCGCGGTCTTTACCTAAAGGTGCGCGCCGTTGATATGGACGTGCGGGATTTCGCAGAAATTGATTTGGATGTGCGTGCACCCCGGAATCAACGCGTATCCGCCGACAATGCCCCGTATTTGCCTGTTCTGGAACACGTCGTAACTTTGTGTACACACGTCGGATCGAAACGAAACTTGTGCCATCGGACTCGTAGTAATACGCTGGTCCTGTGACCCAAGTTTGGTTCAATTCTGAGAATGTTGACAAAATCGCGTATCGTGGGCCCCGCGGCTCCACTTGACGGGCGATTTTGTGATCGGCTCATCGGAATCCAATTCTGGAAGTTCTGTTGGGTTCGTATCATCGTTCTGGACCTGTTAACACTAAGTTTGATGAATTTGGAGACCATTGATTCTGACACGTTTTTCGGTGCAAAGCGGCCCACATGTGGACCCCGCTTTGACTAGAAACTGTGATTTTTTCCCTTGTATCCAAATTGGACTCAAGGACAGGCATTTCTAGCTATTTAATATTTTTTGAATCTGATGGTGATGCTTATTACAGCTTTTGGAGGAGTACCTGCAGAATCCACTGATACATGGATAACTTTTGGTATTCAAACCCAGGCAAGTGTACCTTGCCAAACTTTGCAGTTTTGTTATATTGTTGTACATGCTTAACCTAGGACCGTGTGACTTTACTTAGCGTCCGATTAATAGTCGGGTGCCAACACCGTACGCGGAGTTGTGTAACATCATCTAGAGATGGATATCGTGACCCTTTACATTCTCGTACTTGTCTTATCAAGTACATCATAACCCAGGACACTTGATACTATTCATGAGACAGAATCTTCCTGAGATATTCATGGTGATTCTGTATAGGTTGCAGGATTTTGACATAGATATTATATTCATAGATACTATATGACTTGTTGCATTAGCTATGATCTCGCGTGACATAGACATAAGACGTTATGGACATGAGACGTGTGGTTACATTGGGTGGGAAGAGACACACAGGCTACAGGCTGATTTTATATATATGGTGCCACTACATAGTAAACTATATAGCATAACTACATAGTATAACTGCTACCGGATCCCCGACACAGAGCTTATAGTGGTGTCAGCCTGAGTACTAGTGATGCTCTCACTTGCATTTCACATAGATGGTTACATATTTACCCTATTTATTTCATTTACTATTGCATTGCATTTATTTTGGCTTGTATTATCTTGTACCTTGCTATGTCCCCTGAGGACCTGGATCCGGATTATGTCCCCAGGATTAGCAGACGATTTCTATCCCGAGGTTTACGGGACAATAGCAGCAGCAGGAGCAGGAGTTGATACATGAGCTGTACCGATTTCCGAGGACGAGGTGTTGGCTGAAGACTTTTCCTGAGTATCTGTGTTTCATACTCAGATCTACTTTATTCAGACATTTATGTTTTGGTCTGTTGAACCATTGTATCAGATTTATATCGGGTTGTTCCCCGAAGTACTTTGATGAGACTGGTTATTGATTTTCATTTCTTATTGTTGTTGATCATATTTATCTTCTGTGGATGAGATTAGTTGTGACATGTTGTAGTAGACTTTATTTTACAGCTTAAGTACGCCCCGATGGATCCATTAAATTAGGTTTGTCCATCGGTGTGTGCTGCTGGCCATTGCCACGTGTCTAGTCCCTCGATATTTTGGGACTGGAGCGTGACAATTGACTCCAGAAGTTGTGTCACCATCGGTGACAGTACATCCCTTCTGCATATCCATTACTCTACAGGTGATGTACACAACTATTTAGACGAAGTACAGGAATCAAACATGATACAAGCATTAAATAGGATGTAGAAGCATAAAATATGCTGGAGAATTATCCGCGTATAACATGGCTTCAGGGCTAGCCGCGTAAAGTAGAGCTTCAAGGAAGTTTGGCGTAAAGTAGGGTTTCAGAACTGTCCGCGTAAAGTAGAGATTTAAAACTGTCGGCGTAAAGTAATATTCAAAGTCGTCGGCGTAAAACAGAGATTCAAAGAAGTCAGCGTAAAATAGAGCTTCAAAAACTGTCTGCATAAAAGTCTCTGTGTAAAAGATTCACTGCGTAAAGTTTGCCTGCGTAAATTATGCGTAAAAGTTCTGCGCATAAAATTTGAGCGTAAAGTCTGCATAATACTCTGGGTACGTAAAGTTTGCGTAAAATTTGTCTGCGTAAAGTATAGCATACTTTGCAGCGTAAAGTTGTACAAGGAACTCTTCGTATTCCCTCGGACGAATTTGTCAGGCAAATCAGTGAACCTGACATCTGACAAAAGTACTGCACAATGATCGAGAGGACGGCTGTGATGATGATTTTTGCACAGAGACCCAGGTTGTCGTTTAGTGACATATTTTATACAAGTCATTTTTACGCATCCAAAAAGGAAGAAGAATGGAGTCTTCTGAATACACTGCCTATTCTATATTGATAGAAATGAGTTTTTACACTCAAGATAAGACAAAATCAGACGCCACGTCAAAAAGTTGTTTCTTGCACAGGGCTTGAGGCATATCTCTGCATTTAATACATGAGATTTGGTTCTTAATTGGTCATGACTAGGAAAACTAAAGCTAAGACTGTGATAATACGCTTACTTCACCATCCTTACATTTTACGCATAATCAGGCTACTCTACGCTGTTTATCTATTATTCAGGAATCATCAAGTTTTACGCCGGGGTAGTTACCTACGTGGCTTGTATGATGTTTCATACGCAGGATTGAACATGGGTAGCAGTTTATCATAGCCGCAGCGTAAAGTAGTCAATTTTCTTCATAGCTTGGCTTTTTACGCCAACAAGACAGTCTTTTGGCTTTTACGCCAACTAGGCAGTTGTTTGGCTTTTATGCCAACAACAATCATTTTTCTTTTACGCCAACAAGGGTAAAGGATTTTTGGCATAAAACTTAAGGAAGCATGAGGTTTCAGTCAAGCATGGATGAGATCCTTATTCTCTACTCCTATACGCAGGCTTGTTTGGTACAGTTACTGTAGTGCCCCGCTCCGCGTCGGCACTATGTACAAGTGGGATGGACTTGCTTTCTCAAACGGAAGTCTTCTCGGAGAGTTCCCAACCGATTAATCAAGGTGAGTGGGCAGAACTGCATTCTCTGATTCTTGCACGACTTAATAATGAATCTGAGTTTTAAATGCTTGTTTGCTTAAGAAGAAATGTTTTCATAAGAAATGATAGAACCGACTCAGCATGCTAATAAAAGAACTCACATAGCTTGTCACTGAAACGAATATGCTGCCTAGCTAAGAGAATATGTATGCTTGTCTAAAAAAGAGATAGAACCATTACTATGCTAAGAAGATAGAACTGCATGTTTTACTTGATGTGATAATAGACCCGTGCCATGCTAGTCTCAACTAAAAGATCGTTTATATGTTTGCTTGTCATCGTGTTTATATGGCTTGTCTTGAATGCTTGTTTCGATACGAGAGTAAATGCTTGTCATGTATGTGCTAGACTAGTAGCCCACCTGAGGGTCGGTCCTTCGGGATCTCGGGGGTGCGGCTATTAGGAAATGCTTGTCATGTTGTGTGCTATTGTGATAGAGACAAGAGATATGTGGGTGCTTGCGGTGGATGGAGGACAAACGAAATGTGGGAGTCCAATAACGCGCCCTTGCTTCAAGGTCCTTCGGGATTAAGGGGCGTGGATATTGGGGGGAGGATGGTGATGCGATGGGGGAGACTAATAGTGCGCCCTTGCTTCAAGGTCCTTCGGGATTGAGGGGCGTGGCTATTAGAGGGAGGCGGCGCTTCTGTTGAGAAGAGTCGAGTCTGCATTAGAGAAGTGTATGGAGATAAGCTACATTCAGGTCGTTAGGGAGCATGCTAGGCTAGCCTTCTTGCATACCTAACTATTTGATGCAGAGACGGACAGGAAACTAAAGAACGGTAAAACATATATGTTTTTGCAATTGTTGGTAACTTGTATGTCTGTTGCAGGGATAACCGTTCGGCCGTGGGGTAAGAAATATCAGTTTATACTTAAGCCTGCTTATTCATTTTGTCTGCATCATAGAGACCACCTGTTAGCGTTTCATGCATTGCATTCGGTCAGACAATGAGACTATTAGTGCAGAGCTGAACCTTGGCTACGGCTGCTTCGGCAGTAATGTGCAACCATGCGTCACAGCTGCTAATAGGATCAGAATGTGAGTCATTGGTTAGCTGGATTACCGCTACCGATCCTGAGTTACTCGGGGACCGACTTCTGATTGATAGTTAACTTGTGTGCTAGATTGATTGATGGTCCCTAAATGCTGCCTGTCCCTAGAATCCGTGCATATAGTTCACCGAACACGCTGCGCACACCCGAACATTATTCCTCGTGCTTGAATTGGTTGCCTCGATTGATTGGTTGTTTGATTTATGTTTTTTAAAGCATGTTTCCAAACAAAGTAATATGACTCTGCTATAGAACTGCATGAAACGAACCTAAGTAAAACTAGCAAGATCACTAGTAATGCAATGTTTTGCCACATGATTACTTAGTGTGGGTTTCAGGGGATGTAGCTTCTGTTCAGTTGTTTTATCTCACCAGTACTTGCATAAAGTGCTGACCCACCAACAGTTTGCTTGTTCTCAGGTGCTCGTTCGTCTGAGGAAGCGATAGCCGTGCCTCATCCCAAGGAGCCGGAAATCTGGAGTCGATGCCTGGAGCCGCATCGAGTTTGTGCCTGCTTTGAGCTGCTTTTATATAGAGGGACATAATGTATGGAACGGTGTTATTGTAATCGAGAGAAGAGTGCTTGAGCGATTTGTAACCTCGGCCATGCGTCGCTTGTAACACTTTCGATTATCAATAAAAGAGACTATTTTTCATATGCCATTGAGTTCTTCACTTTTCTGCAATGTTATGTGCCGCTGCTTCAGTATCGAATAGCTTACTTGCCCTTGTATCAAAGCTTTGGCCTTGTACAAGCGCACTTTAGGCTTGCACGGCATCACGTCCCGATGAGAACGATTGTCCTGCGGGAGAGCTGTAACGTGGTGATTCACGTTCGGCGGGGACGATCGAGCTCGCGGGAGATTGGGGCATGACATAATGGTATCAGAGCGACTCGATTCTTTGCCCATTCCGTTGCTTCCAACTCTGAGATTTGCCTGATGTGAGATGCAATGAACGTTCCATACAATGAGTCCGTAAATATTCTCAAAGTTGCCGGCAAAAGTTTTCTGGATTTGGTTTTCATTGCTTGAGTTGTGATTTGGCTAAGTTTTATTGAGTTGTGATTGCCTGAGTTTTGATTTGGGATGGCGAGGGATGAGGACTATCGCTGCCTTATGGTTTCGTGAGTTTCTCCTTGAGTTTCGAGGACGAAACTCTTTGTTGGTGGGTAAGTATGTAGTGCCCCGCTCCGCGTCGGCACTATGTACAAGTGGGATGGACTTGCTTTCTCAAACGGAAGTCTTCTCGGAGAGTTCCCGACCGATTAATCAAGGTGAGTGGGCAGAACTGCATTCTCTGATTCTTGCACGACTTAATAATGAATCTGAGTTTTAAATGCTTGTTTGCTTAAGAAGAAATATTTTCATAAGAAATGATAGAACCGACTCAGCATGCTAATAAAAGAACTCACATAGCTTGTCACTGAAACGAATATGCTGCCTAGCTAAGAGAATATGTATGCTTGTCTAAAAAAGAGATAGAACCATTACTATGCTAAGAAGATAGAACTGTATGTTTTACTTGATGTGATAATAGACCCGTGCCATGCTAGTCTCAACTAAAAGATCGTTTATATGTTTGCTTGTCATCGTGTTTATATGGCTTGTCTTGAATGCTTGTTTCGATGCGAGAGTAAATGCTTGTCATGTATGTGCTAGACTAGTAGCCCACCTGAGGGTCGGTCCTTCGGGATCTCGAGGGTGCGGCTATTAGGAAATGCTTGTCATATTGTGTGCTATTGTGATAGAGACAAGAGATATGTGGGTGCTTGCGGTGGATGGAGGACAAACGAAATATGGGAGTCCAATAACGCGCCCTTGCTTCAAGGTCCTTCGGGATTGAGGGGCGTAGATATTGGGGGGAGGATGGTGATGCGATGGGGGAGACTAATAGTGCGCCCTTGCTTCAAGGTCCTTCGGGATTGAGGGGCGTGGCTATTAGAGGGAGGCGGCGCTTCTGTTGAGAAGAGTCGAGTCTGCATTAGAGAAGTGTATGGAGATAAGCTGCATTCAGGTCGTTAGGGAGCATGCTAGGCTAGCCTTCTTGCATACCTAACTATTTGATGCAGAGACGGACAGGAAACTAAAGAACGGTAAAACATATATATTTTTTGCAATTGTTGGTAACTTGTATGTCTGTTGCAGGGATAACCGTTCGGCCGTGGGGTAAGAAATATCAGTTTATACTTAAGCCTGCTTATTCATTTTGTCTGCATCATAGAGACCACCTGTTAGCGTTTCATGCATTGCATTCGGTCAGACAATGAGACTATTAGTGCAGAGCTGAACCTTGGCTACGGCTGCTTCGGCAGTAATGTGCAACCATGCGTCACAGCTGCTAATAGGATCAGAACGTGAGTCATTGGTTAGCTGGATTATCGCTACCGATCCTGAGTTACTCGGGGACCGACTTCTGATTGATAGTTAACTTGTGTGCTAGATTGATTGATGGTCCCTAAATGCTGCCTGTCCCTAGAATCCGTGCATATAGTTTACCGAACACGCTGCGCACACCCGAACATGATTCCTCGTGCTTGAATTGGTTGCCTCGATTGATTGGTTGTTTGATTTATATTTTTTTAAGCATGTTTCCAAACAAAGTAATATGACTCTGCTATAGAACTGCATGAAACGAATCTAAGTAAAACTAGCAAGATCACTAGTAATGCAATGTTTTGCCACATGATTACTTAGTGTGGGTTTCAGGGGATGTAGCTTCTGTTCAGTTGTTTTATCTCACCAGTACTTGCATAAAGTGCTGACCCACCAACAGTTTGCTTGTTCTCAGGTGCTCGTTCGTCTGAGGAAGCGATAGCCGTGCCTCATCCCAAGGAGCCGGAAATCTGGAGTCGATGCCTGGAGCCGCATCGAGTTTGTGCCTGCTTTGAGCTGCTTTTATATAGAGGGACATAATGTATGGAACGGTGTTATTGTAATCGAGAGAAGAGTGCTTGAGCGATTTGTAACCTCGGCCATGCGCCGCTTGTAACACTTTCGATTATCAATAAAAGAGACTATTTTTCATATGCCATTGAGTTCTTCACTTTTCTGCAATGTTATGTGCCGCTGCTTCAGTATCGAATAGCTTACTTGCCCTTGTATCAAAGCTTTGGCCTTGTACAAGCGCACTTTAGGCTTGCACGGCATCACGTCCCGATGAGAACGATTGTCCTGCGGGAGAGCTGTAACGTGGTGATTCACGTTCGGTGGGGACGATCGAGCTCGCGGGAGATTGGGGCGTGACAGTTACGTAACCAAGACAATATATTCTTGACCTGCATGGGCCACCACCAAAAACATGTCACGTCCCAGTCCCAAAGTACGTAGGACTAGGAATACGTAACACGCCCAGCCGTATATATATGAACTCCAATATATGGAAACCATATACACACGTACGCTGTACATGAATATTCAATCCATCAGTGGTAATATACTGTCATAACAAGTCACACAGAACCTATATCTCATCCACAGCACAAATAATCAGTAGGAATAAAGAGCTGAATAATAACTGAATATCCAAAATGAGTATCAAGTTTGATAGTCGGGTGGAAACAAATCCACTACAAAATAACTATACTGAAGTAGCAACAAAATCTCTAAACAGTGGCAATAAATTACAGATACTCTGAGGGTAAGACCTCCTCAGTCAGGTACGTAGTGTCAGGTCCAGGTCCGTACTCCTATGGGTACTCCTGCTCGTCCATATATGGAAAGTGACCAGGTCCTCAAAGGGACGTAACAAGATACATATAAACATACCAATAAAGTACTGAAATATAAATATCCAATGGGTCGCCTAACCGTCTAAGTGAATACAATTTGAGAACAACTTTCCAACACGTGGGCTATCTGGCAATGGGATTGGCATGACTCTCTCGGAGAATCAGGGGCCTAAAAGCATGTCATCTTTTGAAATGCAGAGGCCGCCTGTAAATATATAGTGGTCATCATCACCCATTTCTCCGGTGGAGAATCCGGGCGTACAGGAGAAAAGTGCAAAGGAGCCCAAACGCCTTACTTATTGTTCTCCCCACCCTATGCTCTAATTATGTCACATCCATGACACGATAAAACCTCTAAATAACTACCAGGTCTACTAGCATACAAAGTTTCTATCAGCAGTCATCCCTTAACGCATGGCTCATACGTACAGGCGGCTAACCCAATACGTAGTTCGGGATCTATATGAGACTCATAACTCGTGTAACAACTGTGTCACGGCCAATGAACCTAATGATGCTCCATAATACTGGGGTGGTCTCATAAACAAGGTCCAATGCAAATACATAAATAAAAATAGAATCAGACATCATATGGAATGTAAATAATAGTACGATGGCAAGGTATACTTGCCGAGCAAGAATTCCGTATAGTGCAGACGTCCACAACAGTGTTTAGGTTTAGGTGTAAGAAGTGGGATTAGATTTTTAGGAGAGTCGTAATATATATAGAAGAAGAGAGGCGGTGGAAAAACTTAGTGTTTAAGAAACTACTGTTGTTGCTGTTGCTTCCTTTCATTGGTTTAGGTTTCGGTTGAGGCCTGTTTAGTAATAATAGTGATAAGAGCGGTGGAATGGGAGGCTCACACGTGCGGAAAGAAAAAAGGGAAGTCGGTCTGCTACTACTGTTGTTGCTGATATTTACGCGCGGAGAAGGAAATGTATACGCGGGGGTGAGTTGCTGCTGATTTCTTTCTTCTTTTTCTTTGTTTTGGTTTACGCGGGGGTGGTTAACGGTTTGCGGGTTTGGGTTTTGGGTTTGAATCTAATAGGAATTCTATTTTCTATTCTTTTCTTTGTCTTTCTTTTTCTTATTCCTTTTTCTTATTTAATTATATCTATATATACATACATATCTATACATAAAAAAATCTGAAAATTATATTGGTGCATACGGTTAAGCTAACAACTATCCGAGGGTCTCCTACATGGAATAAATTATGAAAGATTTATAATGGCTCCATAAATCCCCTAGATGCACAAATACCTCAAATAAAAATTAAATAAAATCTATTCCCTCTATTTAGCTCATAATTACTAATTAAATTAAATTAATTAATTAATTAATAATAAAAATACGGTTTTCAAAATTAGGGGTTTTACAGTAACACACCTGAGTATTCGTGTAACTCGTGCACATGAGTCAGAACCCCGCCCATGATACTTATGTTTGCTTATGCATTTTTGTGGATTTAATATATATATATATATATATATATATATATATATATATATATATATATATATATATTCATGTTTGGTTTTATTATTGGACAGGGAAGGAGGAATAGTAAGTTGGTAAGTTTTGCCGTGTCACTCTTATATCACACGGCACACTTCCACACGAGTTAGACTTTTCATAATGATATAAAAAGGATCCTAAGTCAAGACTAGAAAGACAACTTAATAGATGGTGCACGGAACCTATATAACGTGTTTGGATTTATCGAGCGGGCGAGAAGTCTCCCCTCCAGTGCATTCATGTACTGATAACCCACCATATTGCTTGCAGGGTGCGGGAGAACGTCATTCGGTACAAAAATTTCTCGTGCGCGCTAAGGCATGGAGTTCGCTCTGGAGCCTTGGATCGCTGCATCCGGAGCTGAAACAAAAATACAAGACATAATGTTGAAATATCGCCTATGTATCATTCCATAATTGTTGTCACTTGGCATGCTTTTATTGTTTCGAGAGAGAGGACTTGAGCGACTTATAATCTTGGCCTAACGTTACTTGTAATATTTGTTCAATATACATAAAGTGCTTATTTTTCTTCCATACTTGTGTTATTCATGCTTCCGCTATAACGATTCTGTGAATTTGTTACCAATCGCCTGTTCGTTTCTTATTCCGCTGCATTCGGACTATTTGTGTGACTCCGTGGCTTAGTCATTTTATCGCATTTTTAGATCATGGCATGGAATCACCTTCCTATTCACCAAGTATCTCATCCCCTTCTCGTTGATATGGCTGAGCCGCCTGTGCCACAACTCAGTAGACGCATCAGTAGTTGCGTTAACCTCCTGCGCACCCTGTGCGCTTCCTTCTATATAGTAGAGTCTAGACCTCTTGCTTCATCTGGCAATCACCATCGAACCTTTGGAAAGCTTCCACTGATTGTTCCTAAAGATATTGAAGAAACCCTCATCATCCAACCTTCCAACCGACACCAGGTTAAAACGGATATCAGGGACATGAGGGACATCTTTGAGAAAAAGAACTGCACTTGTCTTTGTCCTCAAATGCACATCTTCAATGGCAACTGCCTTCGACACATCTCCATTTTCCATCTTTAACACTCCACAGTCGTCTGTTGTGTATGTAGCAAATAGTGCCTGTAACATCCCATTCCGCTCAAGCGGACTGCCGATTCAAAACGGAAAAAGTGCAATGTCCCGACCTGCTTTGCTCAGGCGAGAACACTCGTTTGAGGCAAAGGATATCCAGACTTATCCCTGCAGGATTCCAGCTTAGGCTTTCAGAGGCTCGCTTGACATATCGCTAAACCGAGGCGAATCATCGCTAAGGTGGGTGGCTACGGTGAACTTGTCTTGCTTAGCCAGCACACATAAAATCTGGAATGATACATGCTAGTCGCTAGGTGAATCACCCCCTGCATGCTAATAAGAATCCAACGCACCTAGCTAAGAGAATAATCCCAACTTGTATTGCTTATGCTAGAATATGGAAATGAAACATTGCTTATATTCAGACCCTTTGCATGCTACCTTGCCTTGTGCAACTTGACTCTGCTATGTTTCAAGTAGAACGATATACATGTATCCTTAGTGCACTGTTTACTTGTTCACACTGCACGACCCTAGAACGTATCGCTCGGGAAGTCCTTTACGATCTCACTCATCGGCTTACCTTCGGGCCCGAGCTAACATGAATGTTTGTGTTTATACAAATGCATGCTTGTCTGGTTGTATGTTGCCTTATTTTTATCAAAACCCTGGAAGACTACTAAGTTGTCGTTCCGTGCATGAATGAATCTGAAAGTATCCGGGACCGTTAGGTCACCAAGGCGGCCCCGAACAAGGGGAAATGCATCAAGGCAAACTGTTCCCTGAACGAGAAGTCAAGCAAATCAAGTAACACAGCTCGTGGAGCAATACTCGTTCAGAGCAAGAATCAATGTTCAAGTATCTCGTGTACTCATGTTCTCGTGTACTCGTGTTCTCGTGTATCTCATAAAATTTGGATGGACCCTGACCTGCATGTCGCGGACAACTCGGAAACGAGGTCTTAGTTCTGCGGACGGTCGCTGGGGCACTGGCACCGATCCGATCTGGGCGGAACTCGTGTGTAGTCATCGTGTATAGGAAGGGATGGCTTACAGCGCATCGTGTACTCTCATTGTATGCTATCCTTGTCCTTGACTACGTCCTTTATGGCTATGTCAGTGACTCGTGTTCATATACATAAGTCATCCTCGCTTAGCGGCTATCCGCGTGCGAGTCATTGCATCGCATCGAGAATAACTGTGCACTCGAAATGTGGTCCCGTTCATGACTCTCGTATTTGCATATGCTATAGCTTGATTTTCATTATGAATGCCCCTGAATGTTTATACGTGCCCATGCTTGAAATTAACATTGGTTTGCCTTGGACAGGGAAGGCTAAATGGTAAGTTGGTGAGTCTCGTCGTGTTTCCTCTCATGTCGTACGGCGCACTGCCACACGAGTTAGGCTATTCAAATATTGCATGAAACTGATCCTAAGACAACTAGAAAGACAGCTTAATAGTTGGTGCACGGAACCTATATTACGTGTTTGGATTTGTCGAGCGGGCGAGTAGCCTCCCCACCAGTGCATTCAATGTACTGATAATCCACCAGTTCGTTTGCAGGGTGCGGGAGAACCTCGTTCGGTGCGGATGCCTCCTTCGTGCGTGCTAAGGCTAGGAGTCCACTCTGAAGCCTTGAGGCGCTACGTCCGGAACTGAAGTAGATATAAAAGACATAATGTTGGAACGTAACCTGAACATCGCATATACAATTATTCCACAATTGTAGCCACTTGGGACGCTTTTACTGTTTCAGAGAGAGAGATCTGAGCGACTTGTAATCTCTGCCAACCGCCGCCTGTAACACATGTTTATATCAATAAAAGAGTTGCTTTACTTCAACTTGTGTTATTCATTGCTTCCGCTATATTGTCGACTCAGTGAACTTGTTACCGATCGCCTATGCGTTCATGATTCCGCTGCACTCGGACAATCTGTGCGACGCTGTGGCTTAGAACTCTTACCGCCAGCCAATGAATCACGGCCTTGCATGGGTGTGGCTCACGCTCGTGCGGCATCACGCCCGGATGGGTCAAAGCGATCGTTCCGCGGGAGCGCTGGCACGGTAATTCTCGCCTAGCGGGAACGGCCGATTTGCCTGTGGGAGATCGGGGCATGACAGTGCCCTGTTGTGAGATACGTGCGCTGAAGCACCTGAGTCCATCAACCAAGAGTTGTCATCACAGGAGAGGTTCATAACTACCTCATCACCTACAGTGATCACGTCGCCCCCATGTGTCGAGGCCGCCGCTGTAGTGTTCTCACTTTGCTTCCCTTTGTCACCCTTCTTCTCTCTCTTCCAAGCAAAACAATTTCGCTTGATGTGGCCCTTCTTGCCACAATAGTAACACTCTGAGTCCTCGTACCGACCCTTGGACCTTCTTCTGCTTTTGTCTCTGCCACCGCCTTGACCCCTGCTTTTATCCCTTCTGCGGCTCTCTGAAACAAGCACATCTGAGTGAGATGTGGATGAAGTGCCCTGAGAACATCTCCACTTCTCTTCATTCAGTACCCCGCTATTGGCAAACTCCAGACTGACCACGCCTTCCAGAGCAGAAGCGATCATAGACACTCGTACGGTCTCCCACAAGTCTGGCAATGTACAAAACGGCCATAGTCCCTGAACCTCATCGTCGAACTTGACTCCCATCGAGGATAGCTGGTCAACCAAGCCCTGGAACTCACTCTAGTGATCTGTAATAGATGTCCCATCTTTGTACCGCAGACCCATCATCATCCGGATCAGGAACAATTTATTTACTCCGGTCTTCTTTGCATACAAAGATTCCAGCATATCCCACAGTGTCCTCGCGTGCTCAATACTGGCAACGTGGTTGTACACGTTCTCGTCAACGAACTGCCTGATGTATCCACACACCTGTATATGCTCGAAATTTCAGTCCTCTTCGAATTTGTCACTGGGCCTCTCGGAAGCAAATACCGGCAGATACAGCTTCTTGACAAATAGCAGATCCTTCATCTTGCTCCTCCAGTAATAATAGTTGGTACCATTCAGGTTTACCATGCACATCGGCTTCGCGTCCATCTCTCCTCCCTGATTTGCCTATCAACTCCTGACAACCTTCTGAAATTTCAGAACCTGGCTCTGATACCACTTTGTTGGGAACGAAAGTGCGGAAATCGTTCCCCAAACCAGAGAGTACCTCCGATCGTTCCGCGGTTTTTCTCGTAAGAAACCTAATTTAAGGTTCAAAAAAATTACTAAAAATATCCCTGGCACTAATTCTGGTCGTCTAGATTTGATCACATGGTTTTTATTAATATTGTCTGAGCACACGCCTGAACCGAAGTCCGACAAGCAGTATACCACTGGTGTACCACCAGACACATACATTATAGGCTCTGAGATGAACTCGTCGATTCGATATACTACTAGTATACTGAGGTATAGCGGATATACCATTGATGCTATTTTTGTTCAGTTCGAGTCCGTTTCAGCTACTGATCCTCTGTTGTCTTTGCTGTAACTCTTGTTGACGCTTCACGACGTTCAGACTATCTTTCAAGATATCTTGAATCGAGACTTGACTCCAACACGGAGAGGCAGAACTCTTGCAGCCATTCGATCCATCCATCCATTTTTTTTTTTAAATATAATAATTCTGGTATTTTTTCTTAAAAAAAAATTGAAAATCAAAATTTTATTCTTTTTAGATCGGATTTTGGAGGAACCGAGCAGCCGAAGGTGGTCAAGGATGAATATTTAATGAAAACTTTGATTTTTATTCACTGATTTTCTATACTACCGTTTCTCACGTCTCTATAGTGTAAATTCAAATCAATGTCGATCTCCTTGGTCATATAATATGCAGGGAGAGAGAATCAATGTGACATCTTGAACAGCTGTCAATCACAATATAATATGCAGTATTATTAATTATTATGAAAACAAACAAAACAATTAGCTAGGATGTTGGCAAGAAAGTACTCTTCTTAATTATTAAAGATCTGGACCTTGTCTAATTAAATGTGAAGTCTCCATGCATTGCATGCTTATCCTGTCCTGTCTGAAGTAATGTAAACAAAGAATAAGTGCTCATACAGATGAGATCTCGATCAATTAATTTGTCAAAAAATTATTGATTTATTCAAGATGAAGGTGGGGGCTGAGTGGAAGGGAAGAGCTAGGAGTGCATGTGACATGAGTCTACTTGACAAACTTAACATAAGCTACATGGGAGGAATTAGAAACCTTGAGCAGAGTCCCAATGAACGGAGCCAACCAGCACTTGGACTCGAGCTCCCAGGAGAAGAAGCCCAAACACTTGCAGTCCGAGCTGCACCTCTTCTTGCACTCTTCCACGTTCATGTCTCTCCCTCTCCCACCATAGCTAGTCAAGAAGTTCTCCACTCCTACCAGCTTGTAGTAATCCACATTACTAGTACTAGTTCTAGTACTAGTGTCGCACTTCCCCAGCTTCGGTGTAGAGCAACTCTCGCTCCATCCCAACAACCCTTGCTTTGTTGGGCACGCAACGCACATTTCGTTAATCTGATCATCATCACACAAGCCGAACCCTCCGCACTTGCTCGGCAGCATGCATCCACTCACCCGTCCAATCTCATCAGAGAAGTAGGCAAACGTCTTCTCCCATGCTCCGTAGTCCACCGGGTCATAGAACGTGTACACAACTAGATTGCCATCTTCTTCAATTCGGAGGAACGACAATGTGGCGTTGTATTTAGGCCTGGCAAGCACTGCAGTGCCCAGGGAAGGGCTGATCACTAGACCCAGCTCATACGCGTAAGCACCGGTGGCCCAGCCGCTGTCCGTCTGTGGCTCGCATGTGAAAGCGATCGACGTTACTTTCTTCGGAGATTCGGCCAGCCTTCCGTAGAGAAGAGGCTTGGAGCCGCTCACGTTGTTGATGTACATTGCCAGTCCTTGAGACTCCAGCACGACAGAGTAGGCTCCTCCGTTCCTGCTGAGGAGCTTGGTCGGTCCACCGCTGGCGGCACGGAGGGACTGGCCCACAAGTAGAGTGTCGGTGGGGTGGTCGAAGCTCTGCCAGACGAACTTGCCCTTGCTGTCGTAGAGTACGATGTTGCCAGTGGGGAGAATTTCGAGACTGACGACGCCCTTGTTGGCAGTGTCGGTGGACCATACCATCTTTCCGTCGGGGTTGGCCAGGACTAGGTTTCCGTCGGGGCGGAGGGAGAAGGTGGCGTTGTCGCGGACGGGTGCGAAGGGGTTAGCCCGCCATACCCAGCGGAAGTAGGACTCGGAGTGGAGCGTGGCCATGCGGAGGGCTAAGTAGAACTCGTCCGGGGTGGTGTTGTAGAAGCACATTTGGAAAGGGGAGGAGTATGGCGGAAGGGCGCGGTAGTCCGCGCCGTTCTCGGTGATGTAAGGGCCCAACTCGCCTTCGTTAACATACGTGAAGGTTTCGACTTGGACTTGGGCTTGTGATAGGGACAAGAGGAAGAGGAAGAGGAAGAGGAAGAGAGATGATGCAAGAAGAGTAATCGCCATAGCTAGCTATTCTAGTGTACGTGTCCTTGTGTATTCGTTCTTGTATGTTTATTTATAGGAGCTATGAACCAGTGGAGAGATTTTTTAATTTGGTCTGATCTGTATAGTATTGCTCATGTGTTTATCCATGGACTCTGCATGATGCATTGCAATTGATACGATATGTAGACTTAATTTGACGGATATTCAAACATACAAGCTGGCCATCATCCCTACCACTAGGACAGTTCTTTTTTATATTCATATTGGAATAATATGATACAAGCCGTCATCACTGACCCCGCTGGGCGATGGCTTTTGCCATCCTGTAAACATGAAGCACGTTATGTATTGAATAGTTTTTTTTTCCAATTAACTTATTTTTTATTTATCAAAGTAATGAAGATAATATATTTTACTGCACTAACCCGATTTTCTACCAGATCTAATTTTCTACAAACCCTAGTAGATTGTACTTTATTTTTATGTTTCTCGGTTCCAAGACGTAATCGCGAATGCAAGACAGAGCATCTCCAATCTTGATGTGAGTTTGAAAAAAATGTTTGTCACACATGAATTACAAATTCTTATTTCAAAAATTATTCTGAAGTTTGTTTTGAAGTTGACATGTCAATGACGTGATAAATATAATATGAAGTTGGTTGTCTAGATCTAAGGACTTCCCATTGACTTTATTTCACATCAACAATAATGAATACAAATATTAATAAAAAAAAGGAACAAATGGAAAAATTATCTTGGAAGTTGAAAAAAAAAAATTTTATTTTCTCAATACTTTTGCATTGGAGAACACTTTTCTATCTCATTGTCTTGTGTGAATATAATCTTGCCACATAGGGAAGACATCGTCTTGTGCCTCATGCCACATAGGAATCACAACACAAAACAAGACAATATGGTTGGAGATGCTCTTAGGTAGGAATTAAGATTTCGAATGAGTTTATACATAGCAGTAATTCTACAGTCCTATTTTTGTTTGTTTTAAATACTTTGAATTACATACATAGCTGTAATGTTGACTGATGAAAGATGATAAAAATTTCGGACTGTAGAAATTTTCTACAGTCCTTGAAGTATTCAGGACTTTAGAAAATTTATATAGTCCTGCCAACTTACAGGACTCTAGAAATTTTCCACAGTCATGATTCTTACCAGCTGCGACTGTGACGGATTTACTTACTTCAAAACCCTAAAATGGGCTCTAAACTTCAAAAATTTATCCAAAATTTATCTTAAAATGGGATGTGAAGAAGCTTTGGGTGTCATATCAGAAAATGATTGATGTTTGGGATTGGAGAAGGTGGAGAAGGAAGAAGTTAACGATTTTGAAGTGAAGGAAATAGAGAAATAATTTTGAAGAGAGTGTAAAAATTATAATGTTTGGGTTTAAGGGTAGATTTAGGGTGTTGGATTTGGGGTTGGGGTTGGACATTGGGAGGGGCAACCCCCTAGTAAGAAAATGGTTGTCCCGAATAAAAATTTCTTTAAACTGGGCTAGTCCCGAGTTAGTTTTGAAGTGTCCCAATAAAAACTCTTTTATCTTCTTTCTTGTACCTCTAAAAAGAAAGTCATAAATGCAATATCCTTAATTTGTATCCTAATCTTTTTTTCTTGAGCAATAGATTATATCAAAATAGAAAATTAATTTCATTTAAAGCTTAGAACTTTAACAAAATTAATTATTGTGGCAGTACAAACTTTGCAAAAAATACAGAAAGAGAACAAGAATTTCTTTCTGATGGGCGTAAAAATTGATAGCAAGTTAAAAAAAAATTGGATCAAGGAACATATCAAAATAAATGTCCTTTTAATGGGCATTTTTGACATAGTAATTAAAGTAAGAATGAATTACTTTTTTAGAAAGAGAGAAAAAAGGAAGAAAATGTCATTCAGATTAGCATTTTCTTAACAAATATTGAATATTAGTCTTTGACTTTACCCCCACAATTGGTAGATCCTATAATGAGAGGCTGACTGTATTTGTACTCACTTATCAATGAATGAATATATGATGTTGAGTCATATTATTTTTCAACTTGGTATCAGAGCCCAAACCCTAACCCTACTTGCCACGTCCCAGTCCCAAATATGTAGGACCAAGTATACTCAATCATGTCAGCTAGTATGTATATGACAATGTATATGGAAACCATAATACACATGTACGCTGTATAATTATACATCTCACAACAGTAATATGTCATTGTTTATTCTGATCATACAGCTCTTCGCTATTTGATAATGAAGAAAGAGGCAAAACCAAGGTTAATTCGATGGATACTTCTCTTAAGTGAATTTGATTTGGAGATCAAAGACAAAAGAGGGACAGAAAATCGTGTTGCAGATCATTTAAGTCGTTTAGTTCATATGGAGGATGAACTTTGTCTGCAAGAAATGTTTCCTGATGAGCAATTGTTTGCTTCAAGTGTGACATTACCTTGGTATGCAAATATTATAAATTATTTGGTTACTAATATGTTTCCTCCTGACTTGTCAAAGGCTCAAAGAGATAAGATCAAAAGTGATGCCAAATACTACGTATGGGATGACCCATACTTGTGGAAGCATTGTGCAGATCAAGTGATTAGAAGGTGCGTTCATGAAAATGAAATTATTTCAATTCTCAACTTTTGTCATTCTTATGCATGTGGAGGACATTTTGGAGCTAAGAGGACGGCAAGAAAAGTATTAGAATATGGTTTCTATTGGTTGTCTTTATTTCGTGATTCATATTTTTTTTGTAAAACATGCAATAATTGCAAAAAAAAAATAGGTAATATATCTCAAAGGAATGAAATGCCACAAAATTCTATACCATTTTGTGAAATTTTTGATGTTTGGGACATCGATTTTATTGGAATATTTCCTGTATCTTTTGGTTATATTTATATTTTACTTGTTGTTGATTATGTATCAAAATGGGTAGAAGCTAAAGCTACAAGGACTGATAATTCTAAAGTTGTTTCAGATTTTATCAATTCTAACATATTCTCCAGGTTTGGGATTCCAAGAGCCTTAATAAGTGATCGAGGCACTCACTTTTGCAATCGAAGCGTGGAGACGTTGCTGAGAAAGTACCATGTGACCCACAAGGTGTCAACTGCCTATCATCTACAAACTAGTGGACAAGCGGAAGTGTCAAATAGAGAGATCAAGTCCATCATTGAAAAGACGGTCAATCCAAGTAGAAAAGATTGGAGTTTGAAATTGGATGATGCTTTGTGGGCGTATAGAACTGCATACAAGACGTCTATCGGTATGTCACCTTACCGGTTGGTGTTTGGAAAACCATGCCATCTTTCTGTTGAGTTAGAACACAAGGCTTATTGGGCTATCAAGAGTTTCAATATGAAACCATATGAAAATGGAGAACATAGAAAATTACAACTACAAGAGTTGGAGAAAATTCGCAATGACGCCTATGAGAATGCTCGAATTTATAAAGAGGAGACGAAGGCTTTTCATGACAAGATGGTCTCTAGGAATGTGTTTCAAGTTGGTCAAAAAGTCCTTCTATACCAGTCACGACTTCGTCTGTTTTCGTGTAAATTGCGTTCTCGTTGGATTGGACCTTTTATTGTTACTAATATTTTTTATCATGGTGCAGTTGAAATTCAAAGTTTAGCAACTTCCAAAGTGTTCAAGGTAAATGGCCAAAGGCTCAAGCTTTTCTATGAAGTTTTTAAAGTAGAGAATGTGGATGAATTGGACCTTGAGGATCCAATTTGTACCAATTGAAGGAGGAAACATCCACGACAATAAACAGAGGCAACCCAAGGGGAGTTTGTTCTTATTCTTATTCTTTTATTTTTTTTTATTTTGCCTTTTTCCTTGTATTTCACCTTACATTGGGGACAATATCAATTTTAAGTATGGGAGAGGGGATTTACTTTATTTTAAGCATTTTTAGTTCCTTGTTTTAAAAAAAAAGATTCTTTTTTTAGATAAAAGAATTTTGTTTTTGTGGTTTTTAATGATTTTTGGTTGTGCGTGTCATGAGTAAGATTCAACTAAATTTAAAAAATTCATAACATGATTGAATAAGTATTTTTTTCAACTTAGAATTAATTAGTCTAGTTATTTTTTTATTGAAAATGGTAGTATCTAAATTTGGTAGATAAAAAACCAGTGAGGATTTGAGCCTTTAGACTGACACATCAGTCTCATTATTCTTTCATGAGAGATATTCTTTCACTGATTTGTTTCTCTAGAACTTGCTTTGATTCTCTTCGAGGTCACATTGACATATGCATGCATGAACATGATTAAGGCCATCTTTGTTATGCATTACATAAGCCAAATAGTCTACCTTGTAATTAATTTTCTTTTTGTTGAACCCCTTTGAGCTTTATTGCCTTTTTCTTGGTATACCCACATTACAAGATTTCAACCTATAATATTTATACCTTTATCCAAGTCGCAAAGTTAGTGGAGTATTGTTGATCATTATGATATGCATGGGTGTACGAAAAAATAAGTGTGGGGGTGTCTAAATTTGTGGTTTGGTTACAACCAACAAAATGGAACATATTTTCATCCTCAAATTTACTAAGTTCCATTATTGTTTAAAAAAAAGGGGGTAAAAATTATTTTACATTGTTTAAATGCTTTAAAAGCCAAATTAAAGAGGTTGCAAAATGGAGTGATGATTTTACATGTTTTATATTGAGATTGAGTTGATTCATTTTTGCTCCACTAGTTTTGATGGCTTTTGAGCTACACTCCCAAATATATCCCACCTTAATCCTAAGCCATGTTACAACCCATGAAAAGTCCTTATGATTTATGGTATACATGTGATCCCAGTGGTGGAGAATGAGAAAATATGCAAGCTTATGGTAGATCATTTCTTTTGGAATGAATTTGAGTGAAATATATACCTTCAAACACATGAGAGTTTAGTGTTTATTCCCGTGAGGGTCTAACTATTTAGTTTACTCCAATTTTCAAGTGAAAATACTTGTTAAGTAATTAGAAGAAGTTTAAGAATATATGTTCATGATATGTTATGAGTTTTGAAGAGCTTAGTTATTTTTTATTTATGACATTGCAACCTTGATTTCTGTTTGAAAAAATAAATTAGAGTTTCACCCGAGGACGAGCAAAGGTTAAGTGTGGGGGTATTTGATGAGAACATAAAATGTCATATTTTTATTCCTTAATGTATACTCATTTGATGTCTAAAGATCCTCATTATTTTTATATTTTGATCTAGGATGCAATTGGAGTCACTAAATACAAAATGGAGCTAATTATCAATTCTGGACAGTTTTGACATATTGTAGCAAAATGGTCATAACTTTCTCATCCGAAGTCCAATCGAGCTGATCCAAATTAATTCGAAATGTTAAGAGAAAGAAGTACAATCTTAATATTTTGAGTTTTTCGAGATACTGGCTGCATTATGGAGCAAATTAGGCTTGAAGATGAGTCAACTATGCTATGTACGAAAAGTGGAACTGAATTAACCATTTTTCTACTTGTTCAAAGATTTTATTTTATTGTTTGGGTTGTTGTAACTCTTAGAGGATTTGTGGGAAGATATTATGAGCTTTAAATAACTAATTTAGAGTATATAAAAGGGGTAAAAATCAGGAGAAAAATAACACACAACTCTTCTTCCTCTTCTCCAATATTCTTTTGAAGTTTTCGTGAACGTGCGGAGCTAAAAGTCTTGTTGGTTGAAGAAAACAGAAGCCTTGGAATCAATAAACTTGTGAGATCTAAATTATTTTCATATGTTTAATTTATGCTTTGAGTATTGAATGTTTTTCTATGCCTACTTTCATGATTGTTTTATTTAATTACTAGGAGGCCTACTAGTCTATTATTCATTTTGATCTACTGCTAAATTAGACATCAAATCTGTAATTGTTTGATTTTTTTAATTTGTGAAGCAACCAAGATTTAATGAACTGCTTTGTTTTATTAGATTTTAGGAGAAAAACTTTTGACTAAATTAAATGCAACTGTTTGTGCTTGTGTTGTTTTGCTTCATCGATCTCTTGGTTCTTTAGTACGCTACTAGATTAAACCTTTAGCGCTTGTCTGGGGTTGTTTAGTAGTTAAGATTAATTAAATTGTGTGTTTTTAATTAATTGTGGCTAAAGGAGATAGGAAAATAATTTCAATGATGAATATTCAAAGTATGAATTAATATATACTTGCATAGATGATCAGTTTTAAGATTCCAATGGTGGATGTTGACTGAGACCAACATTTGTTCCTTTGAATGATTTTAATACTTTAATTGATTTTAGCACTTCTTAATTTTCTTTTATTCAAAACTCCACTCCCATCCTATTTCACATAGCATAAAGATTAACTAATTACTCTCCGTGGGATCGATTCTTACCCTCACTACTACATATAATTTTAAGAGTAAAGATTTTATTTTTGGGTGCCTACGATAGCACACCGGGCGTCAAAGCCATCCTTCCACAGAAAATTGTTATTCATAAAGAACAAGGAGTAGACAACAGTGGTTCTGGGTCTATAACCCCTCAATGTCTCTAAGGACTATCCACTGTTTCTGATATTTTCTCAGTCAATGGTTCTCCCTTGACCCAAAAGCTAGATGCCTAGTAGATTTTTTTTTGAACTAAAAGCAAAAAGCAAAATGGTAGGATTGCAAAGACATAATATTAGAGGTCCTCCAAGCCCATATATGTTGTGTCCTTGACTATATGCGGTGTTACGCGGTTGTGACATGACCCAAACCCGAGGTTCACTCCCTTTTGTGGTGTCACACCACTGTAACATGGAGTACTACCCTCATTTATAGTTCTTGGGATCAGCTGGCGCTGGAGACCTTACATGAACGGATCTGCCAGACCCTCCTGGCTTCGATCATCAAACACTGTAATTATCCATGCTAGCTGCGCTCATTCAGTGTCTTGTACTGGCCCTTGAAGGCTATCATGAACGGATCCGCCAGATTTTTTAGACTCCGATCATTAAAGTACTATAATGATCCATGCAATCTGCGCTCAATCAGTGTCCTGTGTTCTATCCACATAGTTCTCTTCAAACTATTGAAGAGATTAACAAATGCCACTGCTGCAGCTTTCTAATTTTCTTAATATGTCAGTATCACCCGAATCTGTGTACTAACCATAGGAAGATCATCTGAGATCTTCCAGAGCTATTATACACTACTTACTACAGCTTGATAGTGCAAAGAACTCTGAGAGTAAAGACTGCTTCTTCGACTTCAACGATATAGCAGCACCACCCATGGAGAAGTCACATCCTCCTGTGGTTCTTTCACTCTTCTTTCCCGAGCACAAACTGGCATCACCGAAGCCTTCCTTCATATCTGAAAAATTATTATAGAACAGGATATACTACTGAGTTCTCCTAAGAATTTGATGACTCTCTTCACAGCTTTCAGTGTTCAACACATATACTACTTATGAACTAACTCAGCATCCCTACAATAAAATCTATGTCAGGCCTGGTGGTACATGCAGCTTGAATCATTCACCTGATAATGCTCTAGTACACCAATTGTCTGACGCTTTTTTGTGGATTTAGCTTCATATTGATGTCATATCTGAGGAGTATCTTCCCTGATACACAAAGCGTGTGATCAATATTTTATGCTGAGAGCTTTTGACTAAGCAAGCCCACCTCGCATCCGGATTATCTTATATCCTTAGGATAACATCCGCAATCCCATGTCCTAAGTTTGGACAAAAATGACATCTTTGTTTTAGTGACACTTCTATGTCCACAACTGGGACTAGCAAGTCATCCACATAGATACAAACGATGACTCCTCCATTATCAGCGAACTTCGTGTACACATACTTGTCCATCTCGCTAATCATGCGACAACTTTGACTAGATGACTTGTCAAACTCCTGCTGCCACATCCTAGGAATTTTTTCAGGTTGTAGCGAGATATCACCAACTCACAGACTGTCTTCAAACCTGAATGACAATAATTCTGACTATTATCCGTGAATCTCTTATGTTTGTCTTCATCCAAGACTTGTTGTCTTTCCATCATTTGATAAATAATCAGCTTGTCAATAGCAGCTACGACAATCATCATCCTGATCTATGACACCCTCATCGAGGTGCCAAAGAACTCAATCTCCTATTGTTTGAGAAAACTCCTAGGCAGATAGCCTTGTCTTGAACTCAACTATTCTGTCTGCTTTCATCTTCATCGACTTGAAGATATGATAAGCATCTGATTGGTTTAGCTCCTCCAGGCAGATTGACCAACACCCAAGTATGGTTGGAGGTTATTGATTCATACTCATTACTTTCAGCCTCCCTCTAAAAAATAGCATCTCTGGGCTTCATCGCCTTAGCATAGATAAGCGGATCTGTTTTCACATGATAGGTGACAAAATCTTCTTCGAAGTCCTTTACTCTCCTCACACGCTTAGATACCGGATCTGCGAGTTCTGGTTTGATCTTGTCGTTAGGATGGCAACTTCTTCTTTGACTACATCTTCGTTGGAAGCTTCATCCTCTTGTGCACCCACACTATCTTTTGGAATATCCGTGATAACAATGTTCTTGTGCCTTATAAATTTATCTTCGAGGAGTTCTGCATCGCAAGATTTAATAATATGATTTGATTCGATATCAAGAAATCTCTGAGCATTACTCTTCTCAGCATCACCCTGAAAGATTGTCTTCGTAGTCCTCGATTCCAACTTCTGAAACTTTAATTTCGGAAGCTTCACAGACGCGAGACACCCCCACACTAGAATGACATTTAAGTTGGGTCTGACTCTGAACCAGAGTTTCTGAGGAGTGACATCGAAAGTTGTGTATGGCACTCTGTTTAGAATAAACGTAGCTGTCAGCACAACTTCTTCCCAGAAGTAGTTTGGAAGACCCGTAGTCAACAGTATTGAGTTTATCATCTCTGTCAACGTCATGTTCTTCCTTTCAACTACTATATTTGATTGAGGAAAATACAGAGCAGTTGTCTCATTGATAATTTTATGTTCTTTGTAGAACGATACGAATTTAATAGACCTATAATCTCTGCCTCGATCACTTCTGAGTCTCTTGAGTCGTTGCCCCATTTGAAGTTCAGCCCCAACCCTAAACTTCTTGAACTTCTCGAATGCTTCATCTTTTAACTTGAGCAAATAGACGAATTCATACTTCGAGTAGTCGTAGATGAAAGTAATGAAGTACTTCCTCCTGACCTTTGAGGAGAAGTGCTTAAAGTCACAGATATCTGAGTGAACCAACTTCAGAAGATCTGTACTTCGGTTTACCCATTTGAACGAATTTCTTGTGATCTTTGTCTATGCACAGACCTTACACTTCTCCACCTTCTTACCCCCATATTTGGAGATAAATCTTAGACTTGACATCTGGTAGTACGAAGTACATATCCTAGACTGGGATCCCATAACTCTTACAATGAGACTTCAGTCACAAGCAGAAGCTCGAACATCCATTTGAAATTGAATGCCTTGTTTCAAAGTATGTCTTCTGCTAAGATATCATCATATGGAAAACTTGGATGTTCACCCTCATGTCTGCAACAGACTTCCTGAGATCAGGTCTTTGGTAATCACTGGTACGTTGCCATACGCACTCCTTTGACTGTAACTTCTCGAAGTTCATAACCATTGTCCCAATTCCCAGATTATCTGCTTGATCCTTGCTTGCCATCAAGACCTTCACCACTGAAAGGTTCGACCTTGATCAACAGCTCTTCCTAAAGCACTGTGGCTAGATGCAACAGATTCCATCCACTGGTCAGCAACCACGCTATAGGACTTAACCTGCGCAATCATAGTAACCAAGTTAAGTAATCAAAGGAACTAAGTTTAGTTATACCTTGCTATATTGGTTTGGATTGGTTCTATTTTGAAGTTCCAATTTTATCCATGCGTCAAGTCCTGTATAGTGTAGTGACCTTTATGTGCATAGGCCACCATGCGCCAATCCATGCATATAAGCCACAATGCGCTAATCCATGCGCATAAGCCACCATGCGTCAATCTATGTGCATAAGCCACCATGCGCCAATCCTTCATGCGCATCGTGCATGCGTAGAGACCATCATGCGCATTGAGACACTATGTGCCCAGCTCTGCCATACGCTAAGACGTCAAGACTTCCAATGCGTTGCCATGTGCCAAGTCTTGCAAAGCGTCAAGTCTTGTCATGCGCAAAGGTCTGCCCCTTGTTCACATACTCTGCAATCCTTGGTCATCTTGTAATCTTTCTTCCAACTGGAATGCGCATCCTTCAAACACAATCTCCTCTATCCTCGGGAATGGTAGGTTCTGACAACTCACTTTCAATATTTAACAAAGGACTCCTTCCCTCATCCAAATGTTTGAAGTAAATTCTGTCAATCTTCTCAAGTTTGTGAAAACTTGTATCCAGAAGACTTGAATGGATGTTCCCCATCTTTCTTCGGGTCTTGCTTTGAGATTGTTAGTCCCGAGACTTAACCAAAGATGGAAGAACGCATGGTCGAGATCAGAGGTTCACACAAAAGTTTCCACTCCGACTATTCTTGATTTCCACGAAGAACAATATAATATTTCTGATTACAACGTGCTCTCAAGATTATAAAAGAATCAGAAAAAATAAATTTTACGTTCTTTCTTGCACTCACAGTTGCAAACAGACAGAACGGAATTATAACTAGCAGAAGAGAAGAGAAAGAAGAAAAAGGAAATCTGCTTGGTGGGGTGATAAAGATCACCGTTGCTCAAAACAAGATTCGTTCCACATAATCTGCTCACAGGAACCAGCAAATTCACGTAGAACTTCTGAAAGGCTCGATGTCACCTCCTTGCTTGGACTCGCACGAACTTTCTGGACTTTAATGACGGCTCCAGCAGCAACTCTCGTCCTCTCCTAATTTTTGAAGTAAGTCCTCAAATGGGGTTTGAAGATAGTATTTATAGGCATAGGGAGGAATCCCTAATCCTAATTCTGGCTGTCTATCAATTATAAAAATATTAGAATAAATTTAATTCATATCCCACAAGATTAGAATGAATTAAATTTAAATCTTATATGATTGATTTGAATTAAATTCAAATCCCATATGATTAAATTTAAATACTACATGATTTGAATGAATTAAATTCAAATCTCACATGATTAATTTAAATCCTACATGATTGGAATAAATTAAATTCAAATCCCACAAATATTAAATTTAAATTAATGACTCAATCTTTCTATAACTGATTAAATCTATCCGATAGTAGCAGACCCACATGCAACTGCTCATACGGCCCCGTAAGCAACCGCTTATGCTGCAGCGCATGTGGCCACTCATGCGGCCATCTCATGCGGCTCGTGCATATCCGAGCATAAGTGCCATGCGATGATGCTGACGTGTAAAGTTCAAAGTACGCGAACAAAGTGTCACTTTGCGCCCTTGAGCCCGAGTCTGAGTCTGAGTTGGAGTCCGAGTCTGAGTCACTTTGTGCCCTTAAGCCTGAGTCTGAGTCTGAGTCTAAGTCTAAGTCTGAGTCCGAGTCCGAGTTTGAGTCACTTTGCGCCCTTGAGCCCGAGTCTGAGTCTGAGTCCGAGTCCGAGTCCTATGGAAATAATTCCAAGTGTAAAGTGCGCCAACAAAACGTCAATTTGCGTCCTTGAGCCCGAGTCTAAGTCCAAGTCGCTAAGTCCCTTTGTGGTTTAGCTTATATTGAAATAATTTCAAGAGCATGACAAAAAGTATACATATTTTCATGAGGAGTTAATCATTTTTTCTTCTAGAAAAATACCCCCACATGGCACCCATGTGTCCCATCATACCCCATGTGCACACTTCAACTCATATAAAGTATTATATTGAGGTATCAACTTGGTGGTGTAGTCAGTGTGGAACTATTTTTCTTAGTCCAAAGACAAAAACACCAACACCTTTCAACGTTGGCTGAGCCCCGCGCTCGTCGAACCCTCGATCAATTCAAATCAACATCGACCTTGCTGTCATTGTCGTGCCAAGTCTCTCTCTCGACGAGCGTGACCCCTCGTCGACGGAAAGCCCGAAGCCTCCAGTCATGACCACTCACATCAATTGGAACTCGCCGTCAACCCATGACCGTAACCTTCGTCGAATCCGATCACTTTTCTGACCCCTCGTCCACCCGATACCTATCCCCCAAGACGTCTCCGTAATCCGAGTCACTGTCCAAGGACTTCGAACTCCCCAGCTAAATCTTCGTGAGCATTCTCATTTCCTTTGTGTTCATGTATAATCCTACATATAACTTACTGTTCCTGCCATCCCCTCTCTTATTCCCTTCATATAAAATAGGGAACGCTAGGATTACAACCAAATGCCTACAACTCTCTTACAACTGCCACGTGGCATCCACGTGGCGGCCGTCCATTGGAGGAGGAGGAGGAGGAGGAGAAGTGGGACCCGATGGCTGTCATGGTGGTCGTCACGTAGACGGAATGTCCCGTGACGATCGTTCATTGGAGGAAAGATGAACTGAGGGTGGCCCACATAGCAGGGGAGTGAGAGGTTGTAAGAAGGTTGTAAGCATTTGGTAGTAAATTTAGTATTATTGTATAAAATAAGGCTATGCTATGACTACCATCAAATGTCTACAACTCTCTTACAACCATCACGTGGCGGTAACATGGCGTTTATGTGACGACAGTTCATTGGAGGAGGAGGGAGAGGTGGAACCCGGTGGCTGTTCGGGTGGCCATCACGTGACATAAATGTCACGTAACAATCGTTATTAGAGGAAGAGGTGGAACCAGATGTGACCCACATAGCGGGGGGAGAGGGTTATAAGAAGGTTTTAAGCATTAGGTAATAAACTTAACATTATTGTATAAAATAGATAGTAAAGTAGGTAGGAAGAAGAAAAGTACTACTACTTTTAACCTATATGTGCATCACTTGATTTTGAATCATTTAACTACTGAGATCACCATAACGTGGATTATTTTGACCTTATTTATCACCTTCTTATATTCCCATGCACGTCCACTTAAAACAACACTACCAATAAGTAAGTTGCTAGAAGAACCTCATTTTTCTTATTAATTACCATTACACCCTATCGTTACTTAGTGGTACAAAGATATAACCTAAAATATTGCAATAGTATATAAATAATTAGGTCTTATGTAAGCAAACAAATAAGGGATAATTAGAGTTTAGACCCTGGATTTTATATCAGCTTAGAGTTTAAGTCTGACATGTTCAATTGGAGAGTTTAGATTCTGGATTTTAATTTTTTTGTTTTATTTTTACCATCTTACCCTCCCTAGTTTTTATTGGAAGGTTTTATTGTTTGCATGGGAGTGAGAGTATAAATAAAAAATAAACCAAATAATAAAAATTCAGGATCTAAATTTTTCAATTGGATAAGTCAGAACTCAAACTCTAAGCTGATATAAAATCCATGGTATAAACTCTAATTAGCCCAACAAATAATGGAAGTAAGTTTTCAACCATCCCATCCCCTCCCCTCAACTATTTAATATTCGTGAAAGGTTATCAAATCAATTAAGTACACTTAACACCCTCAATAAACTATGAATTACTTATTTAAGACTCTTAGACAAATAAGTAAATGTAACTTAATAAAAAATTATAATTTAATGCTATCATATCTTCTAGATTATGAAAGAAAATTTAATAAACTTAAATTAATATTTATCGTTTAGACTTCGGATTATCTGAAGACTCGGGAGCAGGCCTTGAGATTCTTAACCTCAGCAAATTTGGGTATTATCCAGGCAAGTATACCTTGCCAAATTACTTACAGTACTTTACATGCTTATCATATTTTCTTATATTTGTTTTATATGTTTTTTCAGTCATGGTTATATATTATATTTGTTGACACATACTTGACAAATAGTTTCATGGGAGGGGAGGACAGTCAGTAGGCGTATGGGCTACCCAATTTGGTAAACCATAGTAACTGAACGCACTACGATAATTGTGTCGCGATGGTCACTACCCTTGAGGTATGTCAATTTATGGTATTACGATGGTCGCTACCCTCGAGGTATCTCTATTGATAGTACATTTATATATTCATGAGTTATGAGATAGTGTGTGTGTGTGTGTGTGTGTGCGTGTGTGTGTGTGTGTGTGTGCGTGTGTGTTAGAGTAGCCTACACCTGCCTATAAATTAAAAAGTTATCCTCATTATGCATTTTCATATAGATTGTCTAGTACAACATACTTGTGTATTTTATGCCTATTCTTTATATGTGTTTTATTGAATTTAGTTGGCATGTTATTTTCTGTATCTTGTTACGTCCCTCTGAGGACCTGGTCCGTTTCCAGGTGTAGACGATCATGACTATTTATTGGAGCACGGATCAAGACTTCTTACTTCTTTCTCTTTCGAGGAGGTCTTTCTTTCGAGCCTCTCTGATTATTAGATGATGTACATATTATATTTTCTTTTATATTCTAGTTTGGTAGTGGATTTATCTCCACCCAACCATTGATCTTTTCGACTATTTCATACTTAATATATTGCCATATTTGGTTATTTATTTCTATTTGGTTTTGTGGATGAGATTAGTATTATCTGTGATTTTTGACATATATCTATATCACTTATGAATTTTATTCATTTTACAGCGTACGTATGTGTTATGGTTTCTATATTTTGGAATTGTCATATACATACGGCTGGCATGCTTGCGTATTCCTAGCCCTATATATTTTGGGGCTGGAACATAACAATGGATATGATGAACAATCTTCTGACCCTTCATAGAAAAAAATTTGGTCGTGTTCATCGATGATATCCATATATATTCAAAGAGCAGGAAGAGCACGTGGAACACTTAAAGATCGTGCTACAAACCTTATGAGAGAATCACTTGTTTGCCAAAATAAGTGCAAATTATGGATGAGTAATGTGTCGTTCCTTGGAAACGTTATCTCGACAGAAGGTGTTTTGGTTGACCCAAGAAAATTGAAGCGATAGTAGACTGGAGACAGCCTACGTCGATAAGCGAGATTTGAAGTTTCCTAGGTTTGGTGGGCTATTACCACAGGTCCGTAAAGAACTTTTCCAGAGTGGAGCCACCTCTGAATCGCCTCACCCAGAAGGATATCGCATTCATGTAGAGTGGCGACTGTGAAACTAGCTTCCAGGAGTTAAAAAATGGCTCATCTCAGCTCTAATCATTGTACTTCTGGAAGGGCCTGAAGGGTTTCAGATTTATAGCGATGCACCAGCGCTCGGCTTAAGGTGCGTTCTTATGCAACTTGATAAGGTAATCTTTTATGCTTCAAGATAGTTTAAGCCGCACGAGAAGAATTATACAAAGTATGACCTAGAGCTGGCGGCAATTGTGTTTGTGCTGAAATTATGATGACACTACCTTTACGGTATCGTCTACAAAATCTATAGAGATCACAAGAGCCTCAAGTACTTTTTACCCAACGGAAATTGAACTTGTGGCAGAGACGTCGGTTAGAACTCATAAAGGACTATGACTTGACAATCGCTTACACGTCGGACAAGGGAAATATGGTAGCGGATGCTTTGAGTTGAAAGTTCGTGGGGTCACTATCAGTAGACGGTTGAGTACTATGAGATCTAGAAGCGATGGGCATTGAACTCGGAGTTCAAGGCCAATAAGCACAACTGGCCCAACTATAACTTGAGTTGAGTTTGCAGGAAAAGATAAAGTCCGCTCAGAAGGACGACATGTTCCTGAAGAAGATGCGCGAGCTAATTTCGACAGGAAAGATGACCGAATTTATGGAATACGCAAGTGGAAACTTGTAAGTGAAGGAAAGATGGCACGTTCCTAACGATCCGCAACTCAAAAGAGAAATCATATCGAAGCCCACTATGCGAAGTATTCCTTACATTCGAAAAGCACCAAGATGTATAAGGACTTGCGCACAACCTTTTGGTGTCATGGCATAAAACGGGATGTGGCAAACTTTATGTCATAGTGTATGTGTTGTCAACAAGTTAAGGCCGAACACCAACGGCCAGCGGGGAGCTGCAGAACCTCGTCATTCCCTAATGGAAGTGGAACAACATCATAATAGATTTTATCGTTGGTTTCTCGAAGACGTCATGTGAGAACGATATGATTTGGGTCAATATAGATAGATTGACCAAGTCTGAACATTTTATCGCGATCAAAGTTACATGGAGCATCGATTGGTTAGTGCAGATTTATATTGACGAGATTGTTCGCCTCCACGGAGTGTCCGCCTCGATAGTTTCGGACAGAGACTAACGATTCTTGTCGTATTTTTGAATAAGCCTATAATCTGAAATGGGAACAAAATTAAATTTTAGCACTGCATATCATCCTCAAATCGATGGCCAAACAGAGAGGGTGAACCAAATACTTGAAGATATGTTGCAGTTGTGTACTATAGACTTGGAGACTAGTTGGGACACACACTTGTCATTAGAAGAATTTGTGTATAACAATAGTTATCAGTCGAACATTCAGATGGCACCATATGAAGCATTGTATGAAAGAAATTTTTGATCGCCGATTTGGTGGAAAAAGTCGATGAACGACAGGTACTCAGACCAGAACTAGTAGAGCAGGCCGTCGAGAATGTCCGCATGATTCAAGATAGACTTTGTATCCCGTAGAGTCGACAAAAGATTTATGCATATACCCATCGACGACCATTAGAATTCATGGTCGAGGACAACGTATTCTTGAAAGTAACCCCGATACGAGATGTGATGCGGTTCGGGGTCAAAGGCAAGCTAAGTCCAAGGTTTGTTGGTCCTTCGATATTCTCAAGAGAGTAGCAGCGATAGATTATCAGATTGTACTACCATCGGCCATAGCGGATGTGAACGATGTCTTCCATATTTCTCAACTTCGAAAGTACGTGCATGGCCCAAGTTACATAGTTAACTTCGATCAACTGGTGCTGAGCACAAACTTGTCATACTCGGAGAAACCTGTGCAAATTTTGGACCGCAAAGAGAAGATTCTGCTGGAGCGTTCGATGCTTTTGGTTCGCGTACAGTAGCGCAACCATTCAGTTGAAGAATCGACATGGAAGATGCAGACGGAGATAAAGGAGAAGTATCATTTATTATTAGTCGAGTCCGAGGTAGGACCCTTGTTCTTAAGTTTCAGGACAAAAAAATTTCTTGGTGGTATATAATAGAAGTGTCACATTCCCTATCCGACCGGACGACGCACTACGTAATAGTCTTATGGCTAGTCTTACTCAAAATCTGAACTTAATATTAAAATGATCATATTTTGAAGTATAGATGAAGTCCAATTCAGTTTGAAGGTATTTTGTAACAATCTATACGAAGGGTGTAATTTATGGGACAACAAGTATTATTCATGGCAGCATTTTTGTCTTTTTTTATTTCAATCAAATGTAGCTGACTCAACATAAGCAATGTACTTCATATCAATATAATATATTTCAAGTTATGAATGAAAAGTTATTTTTTCCTATTCAAATGTTGTATTTCAATATTTCTACTGCAATGAGACTTATACTCTGTGTTTCAAGCCAATTATTAAAAATATACATTATTGCCTTGTGCGTTGTGCAATCTAGGCACGTACGACATCACGTCCGGGAAAAATTATCGACTTTACGGAGACGGGGTATGATATTATTCAACCTCCTCTAGATTTTTCTTACGGTCCTACAGTATGACTGCGAGAAACTCTAAATTCTATAACTAAGATAAGTATATCCAAAATCAGGTCTTTATATTTTTGCCACGTTAGCTCGTATGGCTGCGATAAACTCTAGACTTCATAATTAGGGCAGACGGTTATAGTTTCTACTGTCTCATCCAAATGTGTCACCAGAATATACCTCAATATAGTCCATAAAATTTATCTCGATATAAGAATCAAATTCAACAACGAACATGTAAAGGTGAGTGGAAGTAAGTGGAAATAGATTCAAAAATAGGGTTTATAGTAAGATTCTCAAGGGATATCCCAGGAATCTTTCAAAAAATTCTAATATGTGATTGAGTACCATAATTCATATAATCCATCAATCTTATTTTATTGTAAGAGCACAACAGTACGACTAAGCCTAAGTACTACCACGATATCGTACTATTTGCGAAGACGAGACATGTATGGGCCACCATAAAAATGTATCACAATCCGCACCCAGATATTTGGACACGAGCACGTGGGTAAGTCCAGCCTATGTCACAGCACTGGCAATAGAACTCTGTCTAGATCTCAATGAAAATCATCTTATCCATCACAAGAATAACTAGTATTATCATAACTCAATCATAGTATACTATGAAAGATATGAAAGGAAAATAATCCAAACAACTAACTAAGAGAAGTAAAAACTAGAGCATGATACGGAAAGAAGAAATACTAGTCTAGATCTCTATAAAGGTCACCTCATGATCCACCGTGTAAGAGCAATCTCGACTATAGCATCACTCTAAAGTCCTGGAACGTGGGGAACAACAACTACTAAAAATATAATCCAGTCAGGATAGAACGAGCACAACTCTAACAACAGTTCCAATACATGATAAAGACTATAAAACAGTAAATAGTAATAAAATATATGGTGAACATGTAAGCATATAATCATGGTACAAAACATAGTGTAAAACAAATAAGTATAGGAGCATGGGAAAATAAATAAAGTGAACAGATAAATATGGCAGTAAAGACAAGTCAAATATGTAAAATCCAGTAAGCATAGCAATGTAAGAATATAACCAGCAAGTATAAAGTGAAACTAGTAAGACTGCACCTAACAAGTGTGTTGAAATATCACTTTCGACATGAAAATGATTAGGGATAATGTACGGCATCCCGCACGTGAAATGTGCGAGAGCTATCATTCTAGATTGGACTTGAGGGGTGATTACAGTATGTAGGAATATTTATATGTCAAATAAGGTATTTTGTCGCTCGACTAGTACTAATGGATCCAAGTCCCGACACATAGATCAAATATAAAGCCATCCAGATAAATGTAAGAGATGCCAGTAAGAGTTTTGGTATAAGTGATGCCAGTAAGAGTCCTGATATAAACCAACAAGTATAAATAATATATCTCATGAAGATGAATCCATATAATACCAATCTGTATATACATCGTGTCAACAATCAAGTAAAACAATACTATAAACATGAATCATAGTAACTATCAAGTAAGAAAACTATCAGAGAATGTATTCGAATGTGTCCTGAGCTAAAAACACAAATCAATGTCCAAACTGAAGTCCAAGTGACCTATATATGAATTTTCAATGTCAATAAGTGATTTGGATTTAAAAATAAGCTTAACTAACCTTATTTTAGGTTTCTAGGCCAATTCTAGGTCAATAGGGTAAAACTATGTCAATACTTATTTTTGGCTCTTTCAATACCTATTTGGTTGGACTATGTAGTTATCTTATCTATTACCATGCTATTTCTAGATTTTCTAGTCATATCCTATAGGTCTAGGTATTCTAGGTATCATATATTTTATATATAACTATCTAGTCTCATATATACTAGTATCTTACAATACCTTAGCTATTTACCTAATACCTTAACCCAATATCTAATATTTACCCATTACCTTACTCTATACTCAATATTATAACCCATATCCAAGATGTTACCCAAATCTAGTTCTATTATCTTGGTACTAACTAGGATACTCAAACCCCAACCCACTTACCCTACTCATGATACTTACCTACACTACTCACTGACAAATACTCACACTAGGACACTTACTTACACCTTAATACTCACTCGAGATCACTACAAGAAAGTTGGGTTTTCCCAACGTTTTATAAATGTCAAAAAAATAGCTAAAAATGTTGGCGTAGTCAAAAATTTATGACGTTTGTGATAAATGTGGACATAGGTTACACCGGCGTTTGTAGCAACGTTTATTAAACGTTGCTAATTGTACAAAATTTGATATTATTTTTCCAGTATTTCAGCAAAAACGTCAAAAATATTAATACTTTCCCAACCTTTTACAAACCGTTGGGATTTATTTTCCTAACCATTTACAAAAATATTGGGAATTGGTAATAATGGATGGCAACTTCCCAACATTTCAAAAAAAACATCGCGAATTTAACTACTTTTCTAATATTTTTCCAAAACGTTACAATTTGCCTTCATGTATGACAATTTTTCAATATTTTAGCAAATGTCTCAAGATTTTAACTACTTTTCCAATAATTTTCCAAAAAATTCGAATTTGTTACAATATTTGATCGAAAATATCAAATTTAATTAACTCTAAGGTCTTTCCAATATTTTTTAAGTACTAGAACTTGCACACAATCAACATGCCAACTTTTATTAATAAATAACAACAAAATTAACTTCTTTTGGTCTAATCTAAGATACAATATATGTCATGTACAATCACATATAACATCGATGTACAAATACCATTTGGTATAGAAATTTAAACATCATCAAGAGTATATAAATATATCCACAAGCAACCAAAAATAATACATTGTAAACAAAATATTGTCGTGTCAGAAGTCTATCTTTACTCATTCTCCCAAATATTAATATAACATCACTGTAAAAATTAAGCCATCTTCATGAATGCACAACAGAACCTGTAAAAAAGAAAATATAACTATTAAAATTAGGGCATACAATTCAAAAGTGAATTTTTTTTTAAGACTTACGGTGCAAGTCGACCTTCTCTTCTACTAAGTTCTTTTTCACCCTCTTCACAGCCATGATATCCTGAATTAATGAACATAATAGAATAACAACGAAGAATTAGAATGGAAAGTAAAATAAGATGTCTTTATATAAGCAAATACTTGTCATTTATCCTTCTAATAATTGAAAAAAATACAAAGATTATAAACAACGTAAGCAACTGTTGTAGTAGCCGAAGTTGTAGTTGTGGAGGTATGAAGGTATCTGGCATAACCACCACTTTCTGTGGTATCATATTAAACATATCTTTCGGAAACTTAAAAAACACATTTCACATTTAATATAGTAAAAGAAACTGTGATTATAAATATTAGTAAATGCTGACATATATTACGAACAATTTTGGTTTAAACAGGAAATGCAGATATCTCTACAGGAACAAAAAAAATTGGTTTGAACATAATTGTCTAGTTTAAAGAATTTAGTACAAGTATAATCTAAGAGTTATTGCTGCTTGTTCTGTTATTTTATATATTTAAAGACTACTATGTAGTTAATTCTCACTTAGGATGCAAAGTTCTTTTTTGGCTTCAGTATGATATTCTATCGACTTTTATTTGTTATTGGTGTTGGCATCCATCAAATTTTTCGAAAAATATGTTCGTGCTTCTTAGCTATAATAATTACGAACTTAACTTTCCATATAATAATATATACTTCAACTTTCTTCCAATATGTATTACTTGAGTTGTTCTTTATATCAATTTGCAATACAAGTGATGGAACTGCACATGGCATCTCAAGTCCAACATCGAACTTCCCAAACTTTTTAGGAATTCATCATTTCGGAATGGTGCAATCAGAACACAGATGTCAAAAGCTAGTAATAGTAGCAGCCTCCCAATCAATGCAATGTTAGTACTTTGTTGTCTCAATTGCTCATATCATGTGTATAAAAAACAAAAATAAAGAAGAGCATTCCTATTATTTACTCAGGATCACATGAAGAGAGGCACGCTAATGTAGTTCATGCTATATTTATTTTCACTCTCTTTATGTACTCCAAAGATATCAAGAGAAATGAGGAAAGATAGTAAATTTCAGTTTAAATAAATGTTTATTGTTTAGAAGATGCACTCATGAACATATTAGTACACAAAAAGAAAAAAAAGCAATGATCAAACCTTCAGTTATGAGTAGTCCAATGAAGAATATTGATCCTAAAAGCGCTATATATTACCAATGATAATAAACCAAACACCTACTAGACATCATGGCAATTACCAAGTAGTGAATTTCAAGAGAAACAGAAAAAAAATCAGTCATAGAAAATACACTCAGCAACTCTATAAATTTCAGCAAAACTAGTTTGAGTATTATAGTTGGATATAGTGCTGGGGACTACCTACAACATGAAAGGAAAAAAATTCTTACTTGAGATTGTAGTTGCAGATTTTCTTGTTTTAGAAGTGATATATCTGTTTCTGCCAGCAAATTTCAAACAATTTCACATCTTAACTGTTAGATGGTATTCTAATAAAAAAAATCACAAGAATACTAGCTTACTATTTCTTTCGATCAACGAAGATAGTTGATAACATTTTGAATCCGTCATCTTGAATGTTCATGCATAGGTTAAAAAGTTGCAAGTAGTGGGATTTCATGTTTTAGATATGTCTAGATAAGTATAACATAAAAACACTTAGCTAATTCGACTTCGAACCACCCATGCAAACTCGATCCATTATATAGATATAGCAATAGCATACTTCAAACTAAATTGAATGGATTCATGCTTAAAAAAAAGGATATATACTTTTTATTACTATCAAATAGGACATGACATGTCCCTTTGTATGGAAGAAAATGATTCAATTAAGCCGAATATTTAAAGTATCGGATAGTTTGCAGTATCGGACAAATACTAATCCAATACAATATTGTCCAACCATATATTGGAATCACTATAAGAAAAAGGTTTGTTATAATGCTTATTAAATCATAATTATAACACTTTGTCCTTATTTATAATCATAATTATAATACTGTTTCCTTCATAATTATAAAACAGTGGCTGTCAAGAGTCAATTGCAATAGTAACCCACCTGTCCATGGTTCACTTATCATTTCAATAATCCTTAGTGATCTGGAGCTGAAGAGCCTATGGTTGAAGGAGGTGAAGGTAATTAATAATTTTTTTTTGTTATTTGCTCTTCCAGTTGTTTGGTCGCGAAAGGTTTTGGAACGAGGGAAACTCTCGTGTTTACAAACTGTTAAAAAAATAAAGAAAGAAAAGTACAAATGATGATCCTAAACAGAAATCTAAGTACAATTGATTCTTTGATTCTGGGAAAGTATAGCTATAGATATCTGATCTGCTGATAATCAATTTACTTCTTGGACCACTCGATGGTGAAAAAATGCACACGTTGACAAAGAACTGGCACACAACAACAAAGAACTGAAAGTTATGTTGCGAACAACTTGGAGAGTTGAACAATAGGAAATATTTGGCACTGGGACATGTAAAAGCTTCTATTTCTCTCGCCCTACTCTTGAATTTTGAAGTCTTGAAGATTGCTACGAACAACTTAGAGAGTTGAACAATAGGAAAGCTTTGGCACAGGGGCACATAAAAGCTTATATTCTCTCGCTCTGCTCTTGAATTTCAAGGACTTGAGAATTCTAGCTCCTTTCTCTCTATCTCTGTATGCGTTCCTCTCTGTGTAAGTGTAGGTAGCTCCCTCTGTATATAGGTATATGTGGGTATATCTTTCGATATGTGTGTTGTCCTGCTGATCGATCGATCCTCGTCTAGGTTGCAAAGAACCTGTATTTATAGAACTTAGGAGCGGTTATGAAAATGTACGCACACTTTGTACAGTCAACATTGTTTTACCATTGTACATGCACTTTTAGTAGATTAATATCCCACGTTATGCATGAGTGGGTGCACAACTTGTTGCATGCTTGACATGTAGCTTCCTATACGAGGAAAGCGTAGGTCATGGGAGACAGTTATTTGTACACCATTCACGAGAAGTACGGCATGTATAACACGCACTTATAACCGCTCATTGTTGGTGGATAGCATACGAACATTAGAAGTCGTCTGGAGACTGACACATTTTTGAAGAAGTGGCACTGCGGCACACTTTTGCAAGGAGTGGCACTGCGATGCACTTTTGAGAGAAGTGGCACTGCGACGCACTTTTGAGAGGAGTGGCACTGCGGTGCACTTTTGAAGGAGTAGCACTGTGATGCACATTTAAAGGAGTGGCACTGCGGCGCACTTTTGAGAGGAGTGGCACTGCGACGCACTTTTGGAGAAGTGGCATCATGGCAAACTTTTGAAGGAATGGTACTACGGCGCACTTTTGAAGAGAATGGCACTGAGACTAGGTCGCTAAACGAAAACCTGGGTTTTTGTACCGCCGTCCCGTTGTAATGATAACTTTTGACTCTTCGGTTTCTGCATATATTAACTGTCAGTATGCTGCATTAAATGCTTGAGAGAGAGACGATCGTTTGTGTGCCAACTTTCGTGACATAAAGAAAGTGCGCCACTTTTCTGCTCTCTGAATAATGCGCCATCCTCTGAAATAATAGAAAGTGCGCCAAAGTAGAAAATACGCGTCTTTCTTCGGGAATAAGTAAAAAGTGCATCATTTTTCTACTTGTTGGGTCTTTATGTAGGAAACTGCGCCATCTGTCTTAGGCATATTTTTTATGCTTCTACAAGACCCCCTTCAAAGTTTTTGAATTCATTCAGTTGAATTCAAAATTACTTTAAATTAGAAGAATAAAAGTTGTTGAGAAGTTTGTGCGCGCACTCCGGACAAAATTCTAACGAATTTGCTGACGTGGATGACATGCACGTATCTTTGGCTCAATTTTTTGGTTTTTATGCGATCTTTGTGGAGACGCAACGGCTTCTCGGGAGCAATTTTTGAGAACTATGCTGACTTTGGCACATCTTCTCATACAAATAGGAGCAAAATTTTGCCAATATTCTCAAACTTATCTCTTTCTTGCTGTGATACTTGAGCATGGTTGTTGTTAAGTGTGAGCCTACAAAGATAATCTTAGCAGTGTGGCTCTATCGACTTTTTCGTCCACCGAGAAGATGCAAGAGACGTTTCTCAACGATGGGTGGGAGGCTCGTCCGGAGATTAGTTCCACTAAGCTTTTCGTATGATGGAGCATGGAAGAATATCATAGGATTCCTCATTCGTATTGAATAAAGGAATTACCTAGAAGACTGTTCGTTATCTTCAAACCCAGCTTGCTGGAATCATACTCTTAATATGGCCCTTGTACTGATTACAGGGTTAGGATTAGAATCCCAACCAGGGCTTCTAGCGGTGGCGTCGGATGGCGATAGCGAAACAGCTTCCATTCGACTTGCCATGTCCTCCATCGAGTCCGACAGAAATAGGGTTATACAAATTTAAACAGGCCCGGTTCTATATGGCATCCTCATCCACAGTATGGATTTCTTTTTCCATGTACTGTAGTTTTCACTGAGGAGCTCATTTTTTCTGCGCCTTAATTTATCTCCATCGGGAGCAGACGGGACACAGAGATGGGGATGGTTCTGTGATAGATCCCCATCATATAAAAATCCAAATGTAATAGATTTACATATGTGTAATCATGATTTGAAATAAAAATCTATGTGTGATAGATCTTCCGCATATGTAATCATGATTAAGCTTCAATAAAATCTATGATTTTGACTTCATTGTAAGTGTATTGCTGACTGGAGACTATGGTCGATGTGCGCCAGGAAGGACCAAATATGTTTGACCTTCTTTGTCATCTCACTGATATGCGCACAAATATGCATTCTGAGCAAAATGGGTTTTGTGCACATTGTGCAGCTTACTACGCGCATTTTTGCAAACTTGCCTGATCAAGCGCACTATGTGATATTTTCTGTTGATCAGTTAAATGCGCGCATGCGGGCACCCTTGGACGAACACTCAGAATAGTTTGTGTTTTGTGTTCATTTCTTGGGGAACGAAACTATTACATTCATTGAGATTCGTGCATGGGGATCTGAACCGTCATCTTCATTCACGAATAGTAGGGCTCTGAATCGTCATCCTTACTGTCAATAAATCTCATGAAGAAATTTAAACCATCGCCTATTTCTTATAAATAAGAGTGGGCTATGAACTTCAGAATTCCTCATTCGAATCTGCCGATGGCTTCCCAGAATGAGTCTCTGAAGGAGGAAAGAAAGTCTGATGAAGTAACTATTCTCCCACTTATTATGGATAACTCTGGTTATATCACTATTGTTCCTGCATCGATTCCAGATAGCCTTTGTCCTCCCCAGAATGAGGTCATTGATTCTCTCCATGCTTCTGTTAATTCGGAAGAACAAGAAGAATCAGCCGAGACAGATCTCTTGTGTAGACTGCTTGCGTCTTCAGACGTCTGTATTCTGCATGCTTTTACGATATTTATGAACAATTCAGAAGATTCTGACCCATCCTCTTCTTAAGCATTTGTATTATTTTTTCTTCATTTTCTATCAATAAAGAAATTTTGTTTCACCTTAGTGATACTTTTAAATCGAGCCCCATTAAATATATATCTGCTCAGAGGTATTATGGACATGGAAGAATAACTCTAGGAAGGAATTTGGTAGATATATCACTCAAGGCATACTCATGCTGAGCACAAAATTTTATAGAATGCAATACTTATCAGAGGTGATATGGACATGATAGATCACTAGTTTATTTCATCAAGGAAGGAGAAGAAAGCGTAGTTTAAGGGTGAACAATTATCATCTCTTTAGGGAAATAAATAAAATATGATTCAGAGGTAATATGGACGTGAATTATATTAGTTTACTTCACTGGGGAGGAGAAGAAAAAGTACTTCAAGGGTGAACTGTTATCTTATTTTTAGGAAAATAAATGAAATATGATTCAGAAGTAATATGGACGTGAATTATACTACATTTATTGACTAGTGAATAAACGTGTGAGATTATTCCCAACCCAACTGGGGATAGGGAATAGGATATCCTCAAAACAACTGGATTTAAAGAATGGATCATTTTTGTTGGAAATAATCATTTAGATGATCTCAACGAGAGTGTTCCGTTGGATCTGAGTATTGTTCCGCTAGGGAACTTTGAGGACCCATTACCCATGTCTTATTCAAAAAATGAATATAGGTAATAGTTCGAGAGGCCGTGTAGGCTATGAGTTGTTAGGAATTAAACAAAATATATCTTGTTACACATCTTATTTTAATCTGCCTAAGATGTAGAAGAATATGGCGTGCTTAGACATAATACTTATTGAGAAATTTATCATTGATAGGCATCATTATTAAATCTTCGTTGGACTTAGCAAGCCAATAGGCTCCGTTGAAGAATACGGTCTCCACGACATAAGGACCTTCCTATTTAGCCTGGAATTTGCATTTGCTTTTATGGGTTGTGATCATAGGTCTTCTCACTGAAAGGACCAATTCACCGACCTGGAATATTCTTTCTTTGACCTTTCAATTAAAAACTTTTAAAATATGTGCTTGGTATAGCTCAATGCGCTGTTGAGCGTGCAGACGCTTTTCATCCAATGCTTCTAATTCTTGTAGGCATAATTGATCATTATTCTCTACTGTTAGCTCATAGCAACTAGCTATTCTGAGAGAAGGTATCTGGATTTTGAGTGGAATGACCGCTTCACATCCGTAGACCAAAAAAAAATGGTGTACAACCAGTTGGAGCCCAAACTGTCGTACGATAATCCCATAAATACTCTCCAAACTTCTCATTCCAATCGCGTTTTGTTGGATGAGACAAACTTTTTAAGGAGTTTAATTATGGTTATGTTGAAGACTTCTGTTAAGCTGTTGGCTGCTGGATTGTAGGCCGTAGATGCATTCTAGATTCAATTCTTGTCGCAGAATCGATAAAATGCTTGACTGGTAAATTGTGGCCCGTTGCCATGTATTATCCTTCAAGGAACACCGAAATGATAGATGATATGGTGTTTGACAAAGTTAATTATGTTGGATGTTTTAACTACGATGAATGGGACTGCTTCTGCCCATTTGGAGAAGTAATCGATTATTGCAAGTATAAACCGATGTCTCCATTTCCCAAGCTTTAAACGGCCAAGAGGCAGCTGTAGGGTATAAGAATTCTTCTGGTTGGTAGATAAAATCAGTATAAATTTGACATAATTCACATGTACG